>VZRF01013122.1:540732-638879 GCA_013396875.1 Vireo altiloquus | reverse complement strand
TTGAGGAGCTCTGAGGGTAAAACAAACACCCAGAGGAGTAGGAAAAGTTCCCATGCTTTTCCTGGACTCCAACACCAAATAATACTTTACCCACATAAGATGAAGAACAAGTTTCCACAGATAAGAACACTGCCTCTGCACATGGAAAATGCTTGCACCAGACCCCAAGAGATCTGTATGATTTATTCACCCCAGCAGCTCTAAGTGCAATAGCAAACCTACCATAGCATCAATCAGCTTCTCCCACTTGGGTGTGATGAAGTACCAGATCCCATCTCCAGCTCCAGGCAGAGTTACTCCTCTTATAAGAAGGATGATGAGAACTACGTAGGGGAATGTGGCTGTGAAGTACACAACCTGGACAGAGCAGAGAAAACGTTACTGAAAGGGCTGATTTGGATAAGAAGAGAGGAGGAGAAATGTAAGAGCTACAGTATTGCCTGAAAAAGGCAATTAATCAGGCTCAGAGACAAGAGTCGGGATAAACTGAAAAAACAACAGGGTTATTTCCCTGGAAATTTGAAATTTTACAGCTCTTCTTGCTGCTGGAAACAGGAATAACATCAATAACAAGAGAGGTAAGAGCTGGGATTCTAGATAAAGAAGGGAAGAGGGTTCCTCTCTCCATCTGGAGAGGAACAGTAGGAATTTACAGCTAAAGGAAAATATCACTTTTGATTGGTGCCCAGAGTGAACTATCATGGTTCAATGGAAATTAAATGAGAAGTACCACTCAATAACACTTACATTTCTGTAGTTTTCTTCTGTATTTTTCTGTATTTAACTTTAAAAAAAAAAAGCCTAAATAATTCTTATCACTCTTTGTACCTCTTAATAACTACATATCACCATGATGGTAATTATGGTCCAAATTCAAAAAAAAGGAAAGTCTGTGAAGTTATCTAGACAGACCTAATCATCACGCTGTCTAAATACACAACAATGGTTGTGTGTTTAATGTTTTAATCATTACCTAAAACACATCTCTCTCTGTGGTCAAATAAAATGATTGGATTATGGCCAGTTAATCTTTACATTCAACACAAAATAATTTCAAATATTTTTCACATTAATGTCTGGGTCTTAAACAAAACAGAATCATATCATAACACACTATGTGATTATATCATGGAGTGGGCAGGGGTGGGAATGAGATGATCTTTAGGGTCCCTTCCCACCCCTGCCATGGGTAGGGATGCCATCCTGGGCTGATCCAAACCCAACTCCACCTGGCCTTGGACACTACCAGGGATGGGGCAGCCACAGCTCCTCTGGGCAACCTCTGCCAGGGCCTTTACAGAGAAGACTTTCTTCCTAATAGCTGATCTAAACCCTCCCTTTGTCAGTTTGAAACCATTTTTCCTTGTCCTGTCACTCCATGTCCTTGTCCCGAGTCTCTCTCCTGCTCTCTTGTGGCCCCTTTAGGGAGTGGAAGATGCTAGAAGTTCTCCTAGGACATTTCTCCAGGCTGAGCAGCCCCAGCTCTCCCAGCCTGTCTCCATTGCAGAGCTGCTCCAGCGCTCTGAGCATCTTTGTGGCCTCCCCTGGACTTGCTCCCACAGATCTATATCCTTCTTGTGTTGTGGGCTCCAGAGCTGGTGGCCTCTTGTGCTGTGGGCTGCAGGTGGCTTCTCCCAGGAAAAGAGGGGGAGAATCTCTTCCCTCAACCTGTGGTCTGAGCTAAAGTGACTTTTGAAACTGTTTTTCAAACTTTTCTTGTTGTTTCAAGAGGTGTTTCAACAAGTTGCCCTGGTGAATTTCTGTAAAGTCAATGTACTGAACTAATCTCTACATAACTACAGGATTTCTGTCTCTAATACCAAGGAGTCAGTAATTTTCTCTCTGACATCAGAGTCAGTATTTTTCTCGGCCACTAAGAGTCGCTTAGAGTAATATCCATTGCAACATCCAAACCCACACTATTATCCAGTTTCTTGCCTTTCATGAAATATTTTTTCCTATCCCACTAAGGTAAAGAGAAAAAATATCTCCACTTTTCCCTGGCACTCTGAGTCCCCAGGACTTTCTGCTAACTGCCAAGTGACCTCCCAACAGATGAAATCTGCTTCTGGAAGCAAAGGGATGGTTCCGAATTGGAACTCTGTGACCAGCTCTAGAAAATTCATGTTTCCATTTCCACTATCTTTATCCCAAGAAATACCTAGTTATTTTCCTCATACACGCACACTGAGCTTTCTTAAGGTTCGGTTCTGATTTTAAATATGTTATTTAACCTCTCAATTTACATCACAATTTCCTGGATTCCAGTGAAATGTGAGATGATTGCAGGATTTTGATGAACACCACACAGAATAGGGAAGGCTGGAAAGTACCATTTTTGCCATCCCACTGCTCAGTGCAGCTTGAGAGCTCATTTTAAATTTGTTGAAGATTAGAGAAAAAACATGGAACAAAATTTGTTTCTGTTTTGGCTAGAAAGGAAAACACAGACAGGAAAAAGGCATTTCATTTAATACTTTGTCATTTACTGAAAATATTTGCAGTAATTCACAACCTTAAATGAGAGCGTGAGTCCCTAAAAACAGAACCCTGCCTTCTTGTGAGTGTACAATCACAAATATTGTTCTTACTTTTCCTGATGACTTGATTCCTTTAGCAAGGGAGGCATAAACAATCACCCAGGCTAGGAAAAGAGATAGAGCCAAGGGCCATCTAATCTCACCAGGATATTCAATCCCTGCTGAAATCTTCAATACAAAGTACCTAAGAATAAGGAAAAAAAAATTAAAAACCGGGGAGTAAAAAATTAATGACAGCAACCACAGGCAGTAATTCAGTGCTAATTCCTTTTTTGTTTTGCTTCAGCATTCTCAGCAGTTTCTCTAGAAGGTTCCAATGATTCTCACCATGTACTATTTTATTTATCTGCATTGCAGTAGTAGATAAAACTGCCGGGCATAGGCCAACACCCCAGCTGTGCAAAGCACCACAGGAACAGAAAACAAGTAATCCAGTGTTTGAATTCAGCTCTCATCATTCCCAAGCACAAAATATGAGCATCATTTGCTGCCCTTGACTGCTATATTTCTGGTTTTCCATCAGTGATTTGTTGCCTGTTCCAGTGGATTTTACAGAAAAATTAACATAATTTCTCTAAACAAAGAAAGATCTTACTTGAAGTATTCTTCACTCCCACTGACAAACGTTTTGTTTCCTTCCCTGGTGAAGTTAACCATGGTTAAGTTTGGATAGGCACTCATGCAGAAAGTAGAGTTCTTGATTTGTATTTTTGGGTGATCACCAATAATGCATGAATCTAGGAAGAAATGAGGTGGGGGAACAGAAAAATAAAGTGTAGAGATTTTTTTGGTTGTAAAAGGACAAGAATGCATTAGATCATGCCTAATTCCTTGAACTTATGTTCAGGTGCCAAAACCTTTTTCCAAAGGTCGTTTACTAGGTTTACTTTTTCCATTTACATGTCATTGTGTGTTTGGGGCCATTTGCAGAAACAGGTTTTGGTTTTTTCGTTAAAGAGAAGCTTTTCTATAGACAAATAATTCGTCTTTAGCAGACACCTCAGGCTGCCAGCTATGGCATTTTGTTCTGTGCTTTCTTGGCTACACAGAGTTTTCCTCCGGGGGAAAAAGGAAAAAAAAAAAGGGGGGGGGGGGGGGGGGAAGGGCTGTTTTTAGCATTTAAATTGACAAATGTCATTTATTCTTAGTGAGGAAACATTTAAATAAGAGTAGAGGGAAGTGCCCATGGGATACAGATCACTTCAAAGTGGCTTGAGAAGAGACCATTCCTCCGCGCTGGGAACCTCTCCTGGCCACGGTCATCCGCAGTCTCCTCTGGCATCTCCCAGGGGCGCAGCTGAGCTGCAGAAAGCTCTGGAAAATCACCACGGCCACAAATTTGAAAAAAATAAATAAATAAAAGTATAAGCACGTCCCGACTTACCTAGCAAAAGTTTGTTTTTATCTTTACAGTCTGGCGTGTTCCAGGGGTTGTTACAGGAAGCCCAGGGCAGCACGGGTACAAAGGAGGCGAAAAGGTAGAAAAGTGTGTAGCACAGAATAATATTGTAATATATGGCTATCAGAACCGAGATGATCAGCATGGCGATGCCGCAGCCTGCGGACAGACAGGGAGACAGGAGGAAAAGCCATTAGTGCCGGGGCGGTGGGGGCAGAGGGGCCCCGCGGCGGCAAAGCATCGGCTTCCTCTGGCACAGGGACAGGACAGGGACAGGACAGGGACAGGACAGGGACAGCCCCGCTGCGGGAGGGGAGCCCGCGGAGCGCCCGAGGCATGCGGCGGAGCTGGGCGCAGGGAGGCGGCTGAAGCCATGCAAGAGACGGAGTGCAGGTCATGCTCCCCAAATCCGGGCCGGCGCCTGCTCCGCTCACCTTGCAAGGCGGGGATGGCTTTCCAGACCGACACGGGGCCCTGACTAGCAAACTGCCCCAGGGAGACTTCCAGGAAGAAAATGGGGATCCCAGCTAGAGCCAACATCATCAAATAGGGGATGAGAAACGCACCTTGGGGGGCAGGGGGGAGAGAAGAGAGAGCAACCTGAATCACCCCGTGATACTGGGGACAACTTCGTCAAGACATTTTTCTATAAAAATTTTTCGGTGTGTTATCGATTCCCGGCGCCACCAGAGCCTCGACGGGGCAGGAGGAAGGGATTGGGGGGTGGAGGAGGGGAAGATGGGAGGCAGTTTTCTACATTTCCAGCCTTTGCTACAGACATTAAATACTCATTGCTAAATCGGTATTTAACACCTCCCACTTAAAAGTTTTACGTGTAAAATGGAAAAAAAAAACCAAAATATCACAATTAAAAAAAAAAATCTTTAAAATTGTCCCTTCCCTCGCAGAAAACCACTCTTACAGGCTCTACACAACTGTTTTCGATGATCACAGCACGACTATCCTCTGCTGAGAGCCCTTTCGAAGAGGGAAGGGGCTTACAGCTGCAAGTGTTTGAATCCAGTAACATCCACCTGTTCTCCGTTTCAATGAGTCTCCGGTAGGAGAACCCCTGCAAATAAACTTCTTCCCCTTTTAAACTATTAACAGCATAACCCCTCTTCCAACTTCTCTCCTCTGTTCAGCTGATCGACATTCACTCTCTTTCAAACGATTATTTTTCAATCGGATCATGGAGAGATTTGAAACAATTTCCCCAAAGCTCATGAAATAACAGAATGTCTCGACTGGCCATCGAATATCGTCTTGTCACTATCCCGACTCTAAAGTCCCTCCTCTTTCCCCATCGCGCCGATTTCGGATTCGGATCCGACTGTGTGTAACTGAGGCGAGGGATGTTCCGGAGCCCTGCCTCTGTGATCAACACACCTCTACATTTTCCTCCCTCTCCGGCCAGCACCAATTGCAGTTGTTTTTAAGGAAAGCGCTCCCTTTTAAGGAAATCTCGTCAGGGCTTTCCTGCTTTCAGAGGTGACCATCAAAAAAAAGCCAAAACCCAAAAAAAACCCCAACCTCCACCACAAAAAACCAATGCAACAGACAAACAAAACAAAACAAAACAAAACAAAAGAAAAAAAAAAACCAAAAAAAACCAAAAAACAAAACAAAAACCCAGGAAGATGTTTCACCAAATGTCTGATGGTCTGAAACGCCCCCGCACCTCGGCTCAGCCCGGGGCTGGCTGCCCGGCCACAGGAGGCCGCCGGCCCCCGCTCCCCTCGTGTTTGTCCCCGCCAAAAAGGCAGGAACTGGCTCAGACCCGTACGGTACTGCAGGTAGAGAGACAGGAAAAAACCATCATACCTCCCCCATTCTTAAAGGCCAGGTACGGGAACCTCCAGACATTGCCCAGCCCCACTGCATAACCCACCATGGAGAGGATGAAATCCAGCTTGCTAGACCAGTTCCCTCGGGCTTTATTTTCATCCCCCACATCGTCTTCCTAAAAGGGGGAAAAAAGGAGGGGGGGAAGAGAGAGATGGGAAACCAGCCACTTTAGCAAACACGCACGGCGCTCCTGCCGGCTTCACCCGAGGGAAAGCCGGCGAGCAGCGGCCTGGCAGGGGGATTCTCCCGGCCCTCTCCCCTGCAGCCCCCGCAGCCGCTGCCCGGCCTCTTCTTTTTTAAAAAAAATAAACCAACCAAAAAAAAACCCAAAAAAACCCAACAAAAGAAAAAACCCACCCAAAAACACGCGAAAGAAGTGTTTAAAGCACGGCCCTCCACAGAACGCTCGGGGTGGGTCTCCCGGCTCCCGATCCACCGCTGCAAGGGAGGTCCTCTCGCCTCCCCTGGGGATGGAAGCCCTCGGGAGGGTCAGGACCGACCGCGGTTCCCGGCAAATCCAGGCGAAGTGAAAACCGCTTTTAGCGAAGGAACAGCCCCCACCGCCGCCACCCCGCTCCAGGGTAAATGCAGATTGTCAGGAGGACAGGGACACCGTCGGGAGCGGCACCTTCCCGGCCTCGCACCCACCGGAGGCATCCCCTCCCGGGAACCTCTGATGGGATTGGGCTCATTTATTTCGCCCTATTTTTGGTTACAGGGTCCGAGGCACGCAGACCCCGGGGTTTGGGGGGCGGACAAGCCTGAGGAGGGGAAGGGCCAGGCACCCTTCACGGCTGACGCCGGGGACAGGACCAGACCTCATGCTGGGAGGCGTAAGGATGTGCGCACCCGCAGAGCCGGGATTCACCTACAGGCACGGCTCGGGAGCCGACTGGAGTCACATAGGATGCTCGTTCGTACCACTATTACATAATGAGCACTCGCCAGCACTAGAGCACTGGGTCTGAGATCCTCTCTCCCCTTCTTCCTTCCCTCCTCCCCGCGGCACAGCCGCATCCCCGACCCATCTGCACCTGATTTTAGAACTTCCACCCCAAATCGGTGTTGAGGGGCAAAGACCTCCCACGACCTGAAGCGGGGAAAAGAAAACCTGTAAGGGGACAACTCACCCCCTCCACTCTGCCAGGAAGAACAGAGGTGTTGCCATCTGTGCCCAGCACCACGGTGCTCTGGCTCAAGGTCACCCAGGCGCCCTTGGCGTTGTTTTGCTCCAGTGTGCTCTTGCCAAGGCTCAGGGTAGCGTCCCCGTCTGTGCTTTGCAGAGCGGGAATTTTACAATGAGGGATAGCAGCTTGCCCGGCGATCCCTGCCCCGGGGCTAGGCTTGCAGGGAAAGGTTTCCATAGATTCCCTCCGGAGGGTGGAGTTGGCTTGCACCGGGGTGCTGCTGAGCTTGCAGATCCCGACTTTGGTCCTCTCAAAATCATTTGGTTTCGCTTCTTCGGAGGGAAGGGTTTTGCTGTCGTTAGAGAGTGACCGGGGAAGCCTGGCCGTCGCGGCGGGGGCTTGCGGAGGGGCGTTTTGCTGCTCATTTTCGGGGCTGATTCTTACAACTCCCGCACATTCATTGGGTCCGGGAGCCACCGCTTCAGGATTGTTCACAAGCTGCTTGCTCATATCCCTTTGACTGGCGTAATCCTAAAATGAGAACGTCACATATTTTACCAAAAGAAGAAGAAGAAGAGAAAAAAACTGTTGGCGCTGCGGAGATTCTACGAATTTTTGTCCTCGTGCAGGAAACGCATGCGCCAGAAAATCGGGATACAGGAGTGTTGCAGAATTTCGAGGAGCCACGGCTTGCCTGCTTGCCCTCCCATTTAACGTTAATACTCTAGAGGAAAAAAGAGTACGGTACACAAAAAAACCCACCACCCCCTCCCCAAACCCCCTCCCAAATCCCCAAACAACAAACCTGAAGCAAAAAACAACACCAGCATCTGCAAACCAGTAATTCAAGTTTAAATAATTGTTTCTACAGCACTGCGCAGCCAGACCTCGTTAGATTTCACATCACGACTGTAGGATGCTCCCTTCCCTATCACCAGTGTAGAAAGATTCTTTAATTTTACGCCCCATTTCCTTTCTGTCATTCAACAATGCGCATCGACTTTTTTTTTAATATATATGAGCAAGAGACAAGCTGCCCTGTAGGCAGCCGGGGATGTTAAAAAACAAGTGAAATAGTGCTGGTGAACATTTCTGAGCTGGCTGCCACGCTTCAAAGCCCGCCAGCAAGACAGCCAAATGCAAAAAAACCCCCAAAATATAACCACACTGTCACAGTGGGATTAACGCCACTAACAGTAGCTTTCCCCTATTCTTTTTCTTGTGTTTCCGACTCACATAATGCTAAAGATTTTATTCAAGCATCCCCTAATCATTAAAGAGATTGGCGAAGACACTCCCACACTCACCTCTACTTTCCCCTCCAGTTTAAAACTACAATTTAAAATGTATCTTCTTTTCTACATTAAGCAACCTGCAGGCAAACCGTACCTTTCCATCAGTTTAATGTTACCTTTACAAATACACTTTCTATTTTCAGAGTGTTTCACGAAACTCCCTGTCACTGTTTCCGCCACAAGTTTTCTCTCCATCGTAATCCCACTCTCCCGGCACTAGGGATAAGATCTGCAAGGACTCGGTCACTAAATGAATGCATTTTGGGGTACCACCGCTTTCCCTGTGCTCTTCCCCTCCCCGCAGCTCCCCTACCCTGTCCGCGCTGGCTCCGCCGGCAGCACCGCGGACAGCTCCCCTCCGCCACCGCTCCGCTCCTCCAGCCCTCCTCGGTATCGAAGAGATCAAGCACTTACCATGTCTTAAATAGCCACAGATCGAGCCGATAGAGGTAAAAACAGCAGTAGAGGCAATTGACAGACTGGATTTTGCCCAGTTCAGAGCAAAGCTTTCTATACTTCCTTGGGAAAGACTGGGTTTGCGTCAGTGCATAGCAAGGTGCCCTTCGTGTGACATTTTCTTGATAATAAGATTTTGATAAATCATTACCCTTGGTTTCAGATTTTAAAGGGACACCGAGAAGCCGGAGAGCCGGCTGGCTGTCACTCACGCGGCAGTGGCATTGCGTGTTCCCTGTGACTCATATGGGGGCTGATTACTAAACCACAGCCAACCAAGGCACCGAAGAACTTTTTTGCTGATAATTAGAGGGAACATGTGAGAAACACGTACTACTGCACCGAAGGCAAGAGAGAAATGGGGAGAAACCTTCCAGTTCTACTCCTCTTCCTCCTCCCTCTTATTGCAGCGTGATCCAGCGCCCTTTTTATTTAATCTGCATTTCTGCAGTTCACAGATCAGATATTATAATAGCTTGTTTATATACGTTATCATTTTATATATCCATATACATGGATATAAAAATAAAAATATAAAAATTATCAGTTTTGTATCTAACCAAATACCTATGCACGGAGTGAGAAGTTCACTATATACAAAGTACAAGAACACGTTTAAATTGTGTCTTTCTTGGTCTCGTTGCAGGAAATTGCATTTTATCGCCTATTTTTACTGTGCCTCATGGGGCAAAATCAAATTAAATTTAAAGGATACATACAAGAAAGCAAACTTCTCTTTCATCAAAACTGTCTGAAGAGTATTTAAAGTGGGAGCAAAGGTGACGGCAACAGCCCTGAAGTTGATGGTGTTCTTCCCTCACCCAGGAAGGCATTTATGTTTGATTATCGGGAGGGAAATTATTCGTCATTCAAAGTCGGGTTAACTGAGAATCGGTTTTGCATCGAAGTAATTCACACCTAATCACCTCTCGTAGGTGTGATTTGCTACTTGAGGGGCTTTCTCAAAGATTTGTTGAGCACAAGATTATTTTGTTCACGCTGACACAAAAATAAAAAGCGCATTGGCGAATCGGGATGCGCCCTACGCAACCTTCCCAGTGGTTTCAGCGTCAGAGACGCTCTTCATCCGCATAGACCCTGCTGCTGTCAGCTTCTCCGGAGAGTATTTCACATTTTAGCGTAAGCAGAGTGGAGCGTGCGGCTATGCAGAGGAGGGGAGGGGAAGGGAGGGGAGGAGGGGGCTGAACTCGCCAGCACCGCACGCGTTTCTTCTGCGTCCTTGCTTTTACGGGTTACGAGCGTTTGTTTCGGCGGACGAAGTAAATAAAAAAGTGGCAGTAGCCCGGAGAAAGCTACAGAGCCGCGGGGCCACCAGGAGCGGCCACCCCCGGCAGGGACAGGGGAGCTTTGTTCCAGCGCAGGCGGCCGGGCTGCGGCCCCGGCTCCCTCCGTCACACCTCGGCACTGCGGTGGCAGCTGAAACTCCCTCGCCAGAATTATTGACAGCCCCACGAAAGCCGAGGAGCGGGGGGCCAGCAAAGCAGAACGGCGAAAATCGGTTTTCGCCGAAAAGATCAGTCAGTCTCGCAGCTGAAAAATGCTTTTGCCTCCCGGCAGAGCTCCAGAGCACGTTTGCAGCACAGCTGCCGCTAACTTTCGCTGGTGCTTCGCACATCTTCGAGCGTGGGGGTTACCTGTGCCATAGGTATACAATTACAGTATGCACATAGAGGTATTTTTACACGCACACATTTTCACACACACTGTCTGTAGATTGTTGTACGTTCCTATCTTTAAAGTCAATTTTCTTCCTCTGTTCTGTCACGCAGAACAGCATCCTGGTCTCAGCGGAGGTGTTCCTGCCCATGGCAGGAGTGGAGTGGAGTGGAACTGGATGAACTTTAAGATCCCTTCCAAGCCAAGCCATTCTGTGGTTCCATGTACTCTCCGCGGGTCTATTTAGATAGAGGGGCGGACACAGAAGCTGGCTTTAGCGGGGAGGGGGAGAAGCTGGTGGTGTTTTGCAGCGTTTCCTTCTAGAGGCACCCTCCAGCCGCAGAGCGATCTGATCGTGAACGCAGCTATGCTGACCTCCAGTTCACGTTAATGCCTCTAAAGGCATGGGCCGACTTTAAAGTGACAAGAGTAGTCCAAGAGGTATTTTGGTCGGAAAGACCCTTAAACGTCTTCTAGAGTCACTGATTTGACTTATTTTGTTTTCTCAAATATCGGAAAACTCATTCTTCCCGTTCTTTTGCAAGCTATATTTTTGCTTTCTCCATCAGCATTGAAACGTGAAATCGAAGTTTCACCCCTGGAAAAAGGGAATCGATCTCCTTTACTTTCTGAAAAGGCAAGAGCACCCCTCTTTTCCCTGTACCCCGGGGAAAGCCCTCGGAGGAGCACAGCCGGCGGCTCTCGCTGACCACCGGAGCCAAGGATCCCTTCTTGGTCAAGACGGAGCCCCACGGAGAAACACAGCTCGGTTTGCAAGCATCCTCCTTTGTTCTCCCCGTCCGTGGCCGGCCCTCGGGGCCGCACAGGCCAGCTCCCTACCGCCCCTGCCTTCTCGCACACCGTTTGGGATGGAAACACCTGCTTTGGTCCAAACTCCGAGTTTGGATTCACGGTTCCTTTCAAAACCAAACCAAATCCCTCCTATGTGGGGGTTTAGCGCCCCAGTTAGCAGGCGTCAGGTTCATTCAAATGATTTTTCTGAGCTCCTTCTCACCATCCCTCCCGAACGCCTGTCCCGCAGGCGAACCACCCCGAGGCATTCAGGAACAGCACCCGTCTGCAGCTCACAGCAGACACAACCCACCACTCCCTCCCTCGGGGCTCCGGGGAAGTCACCCATCCTCGACGTGAGACCCCCGTGCCTGGAGGGATCCCTGTTTTCTTCCAAAAGGGAATGGCTGGGACGGAGAGCGGCTGCTCCAGGGCGGGGGTCGCGGTCTTTCCAAAAGAAGGGAAGACAGCCCCTCCCTTCCCCGAAGGAGCCCCTAGGGACCCCTGCGAGCGGTGCCTCCCCCGGGGGGAAGGGCTGCCCGCAAACCGAGCCCTCCGCGGCCCGTGGAGCGGACGAACGAGTCTTAATTACTGTGTCAAAGATGAAAAATAGCAATTGATTTATTTTTCTCCCCTCGCTGGCCATCGTTCCTCTTCCCCTGCCCCTTCTTTGCAGATAAGCAAATACATGAACGAAGGCGGCGGAGCTGAACCCCCTGGAGAGGGTCTGGGGCTGTACCGCATCCCCGGCCCCGCGGGCTCGGAAGGTCCTCGCTGCCTCCCTCGCCGCCTCCGTTCCCTCATCATAGGCACTTTCCTGGCTTTATGCCGCATTCGTGCCGTGTCTCAGAGGAAAAAAGCCAAGTCACGACAGGAGGAAGGGATGAAACCTCTCCACAAACATCCCAAACACGCCTACCGGCGCCCATGCAGTTCCACTCCCTGCGCTAAAATCCCCCGTCTTGGCTTCTTTATGACGGAGTTAAGCACTGCAGCTATCGATTTTAAATCTTTCTCCTCCCTCCCCGCTGGAAAATTTACCTAAAAGGCATGGAGGCAGCCGCAGCAAGAACCTGCACCCTCTTCCCCGCTGGTTTCTCCCACGACCCCTAAGCCGCAGCCTTTGCGACCTCCGCAGGTGCCACCCTCTGAAGTCACAGCCTGTCCCGGGAAACAATTCCCACAGTACATTAATCCATGCACCTCGCGGGAGGAGAGGTTTCCTTCTTCCCTCCTCTCCTCAGGCTCTTTTTCTGTTTTGTGGCAGGGAAATCGTGGTAAATCCGGACAAAACCCCTTTGGCTGGAGCAGACGGTCATTTCCACTATATTCTCCCTTAAACCTAAAAGGACGATACAATAGTGAGGATGAGGATGTGTGTGAGGACCCCAGGCAATGCCTTTAAACATCCACTTCAGAATGTGATGGAACAGCCTAAAGGCAATTAGATTAGAGGTGTTAAACGATAGCTGTTAAGCACTGATTCAATCCGGACCGAGGACCTCGTGGATCTGACTTGCAGTTAAACGTGGTTTTCACCTGATCGTGCCCCTCCCGTGGGGAAAGGACACTGAATTCAGGCAAGTCCCCAGCAAGTGCGAAGGGCTCTCGCTGCAGTTCAGGAATCCAAGCAATGGGCAGGTCCCCATCGGCGCTCTGAGGATGCTCAGCTCTCCCCGGTGAATAAACCTGCCCTCACCGAGGGCTTGGGGATCTTGCAGAGAAATGACAGCTTTGGATAACAGGGAGAAGTTAATGTATGTGTAAAAAGGGTTATGCCATTTCTCATAACCAAAAGTGGTCTCAAACCATTGTGATATAGCAATCCATAAAGCAAAGCCAAGAACAATGTTGTACTCACTCAGCTGAGTTACACATATATGCCAGCAAAAGCAGGTATCAATAAGCCAGACCTTGCCAAGGGACACTTCACCTTCATTTTCTTGTATTTCCCTTTTAATTCTATCTATATACAAAAAATTGTAAAGCCTTAATTCCACCGAACAGTCTTCCCAAGCAAAGAGCATGGCCCCTTTCTTAAAGCAAAGATTCAACTTGCCAGGCTGCAATATTTTGCCTCTCCCAGTTAATTATATTCAAATAATGAAGAGACTGTAAAAATCTTTCAAGTGATAATTACCTGTTATTTTTATCCTGTTAAATGCCTCAGGCTCATCCTGTTATTTATTAGCTCTCCTGTACACTTTCCAATTGCCTTAACTCACATAACTCACTGAATGGCCCCTGCATTTTCAGATAATTATCAAAGTCTGGCATCCTTATTGTAAAAGGAGTCGGTTCCCTGAAAGGTTTAACTTCTTCTCTGGAGACCACCGTGAATAATGGAATTAGAAGAAAGGGAGATCAGGTGGGGGGAAAGCAGAAGCATCTGGAGGAAATTTCTGCACCACTGGCCAGGCATTTATGCTCCTAACAGCTATTTCCCCCAGATATACATGTTTCTTCATTTGTCCAGACATATGCCTTAATCACAGGGCATAATCTCAATATAGGACATAATAATCACAGCTCTGAACTTTCACTTTGCAATAGAATATGGCATTAAAAAAAAAAAGCATACACTTAATGAAAAAAATGATAAGCAGATGCTATTTAGAGGTCTTAATAGATTTCCATGATTTACCTGTAAGCAATCAAGCCAAGGATATTTTTTTTCTGGTGCCACAGTAAACTCCAGGCTTAGCCTAGTCCAGTCACTGAACTTAACACATCCCCCTCTTCAGGCAAAATTGCACCTGTCCTTACACTGCAAATGAAAAAAAAAAAAACCAACATCTTTTTGACCTAGTGGTGCTCAAAACTGGATTAAGAGTTGTACTAATACACAGTAAGCTGTGTTAGGACAGAGAACAGACAAAGAAGAATCTTTGAATCCATGCTGGCTGCATGCAGGGAGAGCTGCAGAAGCAACAGACCCAGGAACGCTCTGCAGAGCCATCCAAGTGCTTCTGGATGTCATCAGCCAGGTCACTTTATCTCAGTCTTGGCACAGACCTGAGAGGGGGGACAGACAGTGGCTGTGGCAACCATGGGACAGAGAGGTTGGAGCAGCAGCAGAACCTGGCTCAGAGTGGCAGCAGACCTGATGCCAGACAGAGCAGGACAGGGAAACAGGGAGAAGGAACTGGACATGGGAGGGGACATTCGATCACAGCCCATTCACAGAGAAGGTTCATCTGCAGAAAAGTGGCCAAACCACCTGCAGAGGTGGGTTTGCTTGGCACACTGACTCAGTGTTGAGCCATCAAGCATCAACCCAGCTAAATTTCAATATTAATAGAGATTAACACTCTAAGCAACACTGCCTGAAAAGAGCAGTTCTTCTAACTGTGGTATCAGTCACTTGTACTGTGTGAAAATACCACATTAAGGTTTGAACTCCTGACCAGAAATTTGGAAAGAAAATATCACAAATACCACAAAACAAGAGAAACTTGATTTTCTAAGCAGGTTCCCTGGGAGGACACCACGACTACCCATCCTAGAGACCAGATTCTAGCAGATAGCCAGTCCATTTTAACAGGGCTCACTCACTGCCTTATTCACTTCTGACTGTTGAGTCAAAAGGAAAAATCACAGCATGCACCTCTGTGTGGTTGTGTGAGGTTTCTCCAGAGTCAGGAACATTGACTACATGGTCTCATTTTAAGAAAAAACATCATAAACATAGTAATACACCTACTTTAGTATTTCACAAGGCAAGTCATGACAGTCATTTGGATTCTGATTGGGAAAAAAAAAATATTTTTTTTTCTAGCTTTGTGTTGACACGAGTTCTTCACACAAACTTTTTCCTCTTTCTCTGTGAAAGGGCAAATCCCCCAACACGCTGAAGTGAGTATGGTGATTGTCATGAGGGATAACAAAACTGTGATCCCTCTGTCAGCAGGGAAAAATCCCACCCTTCACCTTGCAGAGTGCCAGTTGAAGAAATCCATCTGTTCAGGGCTGATAAGTCAACCCAGTATTGGGATGAAAGGCTAAATCAGTGAGTGGTTTGTAGGATGTTCATAGGCAGTGAACTTTTCAGGTCATAAGTTAAATCTAGCATTATTTTGGCTGAAGAACAAATGCTAAGGGCAAAGTTTCAGCTACAACTTCTCTCTCTGGGCCACCTATTTGAAGAGCATTAATAATGACCCCTCTATCTGAAGCAAATTTGTCGCAGTACACTTGGAATGGGTCAGTGGGAATATACTGGTGGAAACACTTCCAGTCCTCCTCAGCAGAGACACGGTGTAAATCCAGAGAGAGCCCCTAGCCTGAGGTCTGAGCCTTAGCTCTGAGAGTGCCAGGAATGCAGCTGGGAATGCCAGCACTGTGCAGCTGGGAACATCCCCACAGCCAAGGAGCAGGAGACAGGGATGCATTACACAGCCACTTTTCAGCTCCATTACACTGTCAGATGGCTCAGAGGGGCTGTGGCCTCGCAGCAGAGAATCTGGCTTACAGCTCGTGCACATGTGGCTGTTACTCACGGCCTCCTCAGCTGTTTGTCAGAGCTCCAGAGTCCCACAGAACCATCTCTGTCATCCCTCAGTGCTGATCTGGTCATGCTGAACTAAACCTGACTTGCAGCATCTCTTCAACTTTAATTCTGGAGAGACAACTCCAACATCATCCACAATAAAAAAACTTAACTATCCTTGGATGATCTGTGCATTCCACTTATGGTATTTGGTTTGAATCAAAGACAATGAATTATTTAAAAATTGAAAAGCAAGTAAGCCTCTACCAGTTCATATACTGAAATCAGGTTTAAGTGTTCCCTTGAGCACAAATTTCCAGTTAGAATGACTTTGTTCTCCCAAGGTATGAGATTCATTGTTTAAATGGTCACATTATTAATTCCTGTGCTTCATTTCTGAAATTTTGTGTAGCTTCAACAATGAGTTCCAAGTATACTTGATGCCTTGGTCATTTATTTAAAGTGATTTAAAGAAAAATTTAAAGTGATCCACTTTCTAAGATATTGGAGAACTGAACCCTGACTTCAGTGTCAAGACCATTTTCTTATCAAGATTCTCAGCTCACTCCTATTCTTGTCAGTGAGATGGTAAGAGATACAAAACAAAAAGATCACCAGAGGTACTTCAGTCATCAGCTTCTTGCAAGCACCTTTTTCATTTAATCTTTCTTTACCCTTTTCATAATAAAGTCCCCTTTATCTGGGACACTCAAAAGATGTTTTTTCATCACATTGCAAAAAATTTAACAAAATACAGCTAAATATCATAATTTCTCTTTTGCAGCTAAAGAAGCAGACAAACAGGCCCAGCTCAGGCAGGCAGAGGATGAACTGGAGAAGGGAGGAACCTATCCAGGATGATGTGAGACTGGAGCTTAGCTCTGCCAAAGACCCCAGGTGAGCTCAGGTACATGCTTCACCTGAGAATTTGAGTGAACTTGGGCAGCAACCTCCATTCTTTCTGTTCCCTGCTCAGCAATATCTCCTCTGAGATCAGGTCTAATTTCAAGGACTTCATCCAATTTCATATCCCCTTGTGTGACCTCTCAGCAGACCCCAATATAAGCATTTAAGTAACTAACTTTGAAACCTATTAGATATCTTCATTTTAGGGAAAAGCACAAGGATATGGTTATGCTGGCAGCCAGGAGGAGGTTCCACGTGGTTAAGCAGCTGAACCAAGAGGAAGTGGTTAAGCATCTCCTACCAATTCCTTTGGGCTCAGGCATTCCCAGCTGACTGCCCTCCTTTCCTCAATAAACACATCAGTTATGGGACAATCCCCACGGCTTTGCCTGGTTGTCCTGCCACTGCCCACACCGGCTCCCTTTTAAAAAAGGCTCCTTGGCACAAGAGACATCTGTGCAAAAAGCAACAGACATCCAGAAAGCAAGATTTCTCCATTCCAAACACCCCCAAAAAGGCCCTCAAAGTTTCATGGATTTGTATGAATTTTTATGGTTGGTTTGTTTTTTTTTTTTAACTCATGTGAAAAGTTTCATGTCCCTTGCTCTTCCCTTACCCTAAAGTAAGAGCCTCAGCCTACTCCTTGCTTCCTTAGTGTTCAGCTTTTCCAGGTCTCTGCTTATATTTGTTTATCCACACTCCCCATTCCATCTTTTCCTGAAATATGCCCCGAGACACTTACACATCACTACCTACAAACACAATACTAAATACAACTTCTAAAGCATTTAAAGGCTTTCAAGTGGGGTTAGAATCAAACAGTGCTAAGTTAGATGCCTACCCTCCTGAGAAATTTTAAACATTCATCTTATTTCCAAACAAAGCTTTACAATGAAACTTAAAATCATATAAAAAAGCTCTCCCTCTAATTTATTATTTTAGATATTTGTCTTTTTAAAATACATGTAATAACATGAGCCAGAAAGCTAACTATGTATTTTTAGTTTGAACTCAGCAGATTTATAAACAAATCAGTTTACTGGGGCTTGGGAAGATGGTAGCACTATCCATTGCAACTACCAGTTTGCATACTATTTAAACATAATAAAATATAAGTCAAAACTCACATATTTGAAGCATAATTCTCATATTTCATCAGTATGATTGCCCTTGTTATTGCACTCTTCATTTTAATATAGCTAATACCTTATGAGGTTTACTTTTCTGTATGATTTTATTCTAAAGTTAGAAAAATCTGTCTTGGTGACGCGTGTTTGACAGGCACTATTGGCTTGGTGTGCAATATGGTGATTGGTTTCATCTTTCATGTACCTCTGCATATGTGTTCTCCATTTCAGATGCTGTAAAAGCAAAAGAATCTTAGAATTTTTGAAAGACAATCAAAAATATTCATAAACAGAAATTCTTATACATAATATTTTTTAAAGTAGTTGTGATAATTTAATCCAAACTTCCAGTTATTTCCATGGGAGATATTCCTAACATTTGAATAAATGTTTCGACCAAAAAGAATAATTTAATACATCTTTGTCCCCTGACAAGGTGTGATGCAGGGGTTATGATTACTTCCAGTCTACCTTGCACAGTTTCTAAGGAAACAAGATACTGCATCAAATTCTTTTGTTGGACCCTGCACATTTGGGACTTCGCTGAAACTTTGCATCTGAGCATCTCCAGGTGTCCTTACTGCAGAATTTTAACTTGTTGGATTACAGCTACCAGTATGGTGGTTCATTGAGTGACACTATGAAGAATTTTATTAGGCATTTTTATTTCCCTTCTCCTTTACTTACTCTGTTTGTCTGTTTAAATTGTTTTGAGACTGACCCCTCAGTTCTCTTCAAGCTGATACAAAAATTTGAGAGAAGTCTTTTGTTCACATACCTGCATTGTGACAGTAACATGTCCCTTACAATCATAAACACATCCCCTCTTAATTGCAACAGGGCAGATAGATGAAAAAGACATGTTTAGTGAGATCATATCCTTCAAAGAGACTTTTTGACAGTGGAAATATTTGCTTTTCCATTCTCCCACCTCATCATGGGTGTAGGGCGTGGTCAGGTGGGATGAGCTGCCTTTTCCCCACTCTGGTCCCCAACAAGGGAATGGCCATGGGCATGATGAGCCAGAGGGTCAAATCCCAGAGATAAGTTATGCCTGCCCAGATATCTGCATCATAACCACCTGGACCAACCAATTACTTCAATGTCAGCACTCTCATCTCTTCTGAGCCAGAGAAGATTTTTCACTGCTTTACAGAAATTGTTACAAAACGGACAACACAAAGATATCTTAGATCTAGAGGACAGCTCCTGCCTCTTTCTACCCAATCTGTTCATCTTCAAGCAACATATCATTACTCAACTTCGAGTAATAACATTTAGACAGACAAACTAAATTGATTTTGATGTCTGGAGACTTTAGCCTGGAGAATTCCACAGAACTTGGCCATATGTTCCTTTCTTCAACTTTCTGCTGGGATTGACAATTATTAGTGGTTACTCTTCAGGCATAAAGAAATCAAGTCATCTTGGTCTGTAGAAGGCAGAGAAGCAAATTCCAGGTACCGCAATGATCCTGGGGAAAGCAAAGAACCCCCAAGAAAGTGAAGGAGCATACAAACACACACTTCAACGTTGAGACAATCACAGTTTGGGAGCAGGTGTGAGATACAGGGAAGGAAACAAAAAAACCAGAACCAGACTGGAAATGAACGTACACTCCAAGGAGAAGCAGTAATGAGGTCTGCAAAACATTTCTGTTTCTTCTGCAGAGATGATCTGAAGACTACCAGCAGCTCCTGATATCAGCTGACAGAGTCAGCCGTGTTCAAACAGGGCTGATCCAGATCTCTAGTTATTTTTTTTAGGCTAGCAAGACCACCTTTGTCTGCTTCAAAACTCAGATCTAGATACAACAGACAGGAGGACTTGATCATATGGCTACCCCTGGGACAGAGGGGCAGAGAAAGAGGAACATGTGCATGCTCAGTATTTCCTTTTGGTGTGATTACCACTGAACATACAAGCCCAGAAAGCTCATATGTAGAGCCAGAACAGCCATTAACACCCATGGCAATAATGTATTAACACCTGTGGTTTATTTATCCCTCTCAAATCCCACACAATCAGAGGGAAGCAAGCTAGAGCAATCCCTAGTCCCTGGAATGTACTGCAGAAAGATGAAATGTCATCTGCACCATCTACTCTGGCCCTTCATCAGATCCACCTGTAACCCCTGCAAAAATCCTCCAGGTGATGGCTCATCTCTCTCCCTTCTCTTTCCATGCTACTGAGCATGAAAAATAGCTTCACAATGTGAGCTGCAACAGGCTGCAGAGAGTGAGGAGGAAAGAGAAATATGATCTGCAGAGGCTTCTGTGAAGCACAGGAAAAAGTAATAGGATCTGGCGATGTTTCCGTAAGCCACATGCTGCTCTAGGTGAGGTAATTACCAAGTTGCACGTAGGTATTTTATTGCCTTTTTTAAACTTTTTCTGTCACCTACACTCTTGCTACCAGCTGGGATTATGCATTCCTCTCCTTAATGCAGCTTTATCTCTTGAGAAATGGTAAATTACATTTGGATAACCCCATCTAAGTTTTTATTCCTTATGGAACACAGGAAGAGGTGAGGCACTCTGGAAAGAGGCTCTAAAATGTGCAAAGAAGCACATGATAGATCTACCCAGTGCCTCAGCCTCTTTTCAAAGACCTCACACCACCTTTCCAAAGAGACTGGTGAAGTGTTGCTTAATGCACAGCACATGTCAAACAAATCAATGTTTGATGCTTGACCACTTCCTCTCCTCCCCAAATAACAACAGCTGCACATATCTGTGAATGCAGATGGGGAAGGAGATTTTAAAAGATACATTTGTCTTCCTCCAAAGGATCAGTACGCTTCAGTGTTTTAAAAATACAACCAGCAACCTGAAGAATATGCTGAAGAGCAGATTGACTAGCCATGATCTACTGAAAACAAGGTTTATTGGTAATATATTGGCTGGGCATTTTGACTAATAGGAATGGCTTCATTTTGCTCCCAGTGCTGTAACAGGAGGTAAAAACAGAGGAATTTATTAAAAACATTCAAGCACAGAGTGGTCCCAGAGGAGCAATGACAGAACACAGGAAAAACAACCATGTTCTGGCAGGCATATCGAAGAGTAGGATTTTATCAAAAACCTAATAACACCCCTGTAAGTTCATTGAAAGTCTTTTCTCAACTCTGTAGCCTACCATGACAATTTCTTGTGGGGAATAAATCCATGTGAGCAGAGAAATGGTGGCACTGCAGTAACAGCTCAGCCACTGCTTGCTTATTCCACTGACTGAAGCAAAGTTTTCAGATGGCAACTACAAAAGCAGACTGCAGGACCACAGGGTCACAGGACTGTTTGCTGTGGAAGGGACCCTAAAGCTGATCTTGTTCCAACTCCCCTGCCAGGGACACCTTCCACTAAACCAGGCTGCTCCAAGCCTCATCCAACATGGCCTTGAACACTTCCAGGGATGAGGCATCCTCAACTTTTCTGGGTTGTCTATGCCAGATGATGTTATAATATTGATTTTGTGGAGGTTTTCCTGCTGACAGCTCTCTTACCCACTTCCTTCAGTAATGTCTCAATTACTTCAAAAGTAATTAACTGTCACATGGATGAATAAGTCAGGCATGAAACATCTGATTCAGAAAAACAGTTTTGTGTGAAAACCACAAAATTCCATTAAGGACTGGGCTCAGCCACAACCCTAACTCCATGGTGCATTCCTGAACCAGATGTTGCATTTAGGTTTTAACTTAAGAATTGACCAAAACAATGGATTAAAAGGACATCTGAAAGCCATGAGATTGAGTATTTATTCCCACCCCTACAGCATGTCATCTGCCTGTGGGGCTTTTTTAAACATAGGGAGATGAGAAAAAGCATGACATCTTTTAAATGTAAAACATAGATCAACCTTTTCTGAAGAAACGACACTCAGGAAGTCTGTATTTGAGGAAACAATTTAAAAGGCACTACAAAGGAGGTTGCCTCCAGATTTTTGAGGAGCTTGCATTCAGAAAGGCAAACTTTTGCAAAAATATAAATCTCAGTTTCATCAGAAAAATAAAAACAAAAAAGAAAATTAAAATCCCTAGTCAGTTCAGAAAATTTTGATCAGAGCTGAACAGTTTGATAGTTAAAGAAGGAGTTTATCATTTTTACCTCAACATCCCTGGTTCCTGACATTAACCCTCCTTGGTTAACCAAACCCCTCTCCTTCCATTTCCCTCAGCTGGCAGCATGTTCCCTGCTGGTTTGCTGTCATTTGCAAAGGACGAAGGTTTGTTCCAGGTGAGAAGTTAAAAGGATTGGGGATACCTGTCCCAGCTACGCTGCTCAGCCCAAGTCATTGTCAGCTGGCACCCCAAAGGAGCTCAAAGTCACTGCAAACCAATGGCAACAGCATTATTTCTACCTCTAGGGACACCATGTAACATCTGTTATTCTCTAAGCTAAATCCATTTTGGGGTGTCCACAAACACAAGAGCTGTGACTGTTCTAAAGGCACGATGCTCCCCAAATTAACATCAATGCATGTGTTAGTATGAAGCAAGAAACTTCACTCTGCACTGGTTTTTCTCCTCAGTGCAAGGCTCCGTATTAATTCCCAAGCAAGCAGTACAGCACAGTTTAACATCTGAGTCACAGAGAAGTCCTCCTCCTCCTCATATCCAATTTTCCAGTTGAGTAGCCTTTGTTCCAAGAATGTCCAGTGCTGTGACAGGAGTCAATATTATTAAGAAATTCCCTCTTTTCAGTGCTCCTCTCTTTGCATAACCCATCAGAAGGTTAAATCAAAATTCAATTCTACTTACTGAATCCTACTTGTATTTCAGGCTTAATTACCTAAACCATCATTACACCAAGTGGATCAACACTCCTTCAAGGGAGCTCCTTGTGCCACCCAGGACCTTTGGTCTTCTGGTGTGTCTCCCACCAGCTCTCTTTTCCTCCTGTCACCCTAGAGCTCTTTCTTTCATCAAGGCAGTCTGCAACACTCAGGGAAATAGAAGCAAAAGCTAAAACTCTTGTCAAGACTGACTTTATAATGAAAAATACTGCAAACAGAGGTACTAGAAAGTGATGGTTCTAAAGAGTGAAGCAAATGTGTATTAATTTGTTTGGACTATACTGGACGAACTGTGTCAATTTTACAGGTTTGTACTTATTTATTATTTTTAATTCTAGTCTATGAATATCACCTGCTCAAGTGTTAAACAAATTAAGCCAGGTGCAGTGATCCCAAGAGGAGCACACCTGGCACAGATGATATTCTGGTAGCACTGGCATTATGTCCACGAGAAGGGTTTTCAGCAGTGGTAATTTCCCAGATGTGAGTATCCTCGAAGCACTTGAATCACCCACATCTTGTTCCTCATTGCCACAACTCTGCAGAGGTGATCTCTCTCATTTAATGCAAGTCACTTAGGAAAAATCTATCCCTTCTTTTGTATAGGCCATAAGATGTATCAAGATGCAAGAATGGTAAGAAAAAAACCCTGAAAAAATGGGTATCCTGCTTCACCTGTTTCTCCTTGGAAGAAAACAAAATCATTTGAAAAGCCTCTCAAATCACCATGTGAAGGGGGGTTATTTTAGCATCTGCCAATTGAATCCAAGGAGAATAATTTTATTTGGGTTGTGGTTCTTACTTGTGAAGGGCTAACTTCAGCCAGTCTGCTTTCCATGGGACATATTTGCTCTCACTCTGTTTGCACTGATGTTTTGAGTAGTACCCAAGTGGAAAATAGAATTAACATGTTGAGTAAGTTTTATTCCTCTTTAATTTGTTATCGCTGTCATTAAGAGTCTTTTATTTTACTTTGGTTAATTGTTAGAGGAGCAGCAATAGAAACGTTATAAATCCGGAGATTGATCGTTTCATGGTAGAGTTTTTCCATGGGATGAGTGGGTCCTTTTCATTTATCATGAAGGAGGTTCAGAGAGTGCTGCAACCTGGAGGCATTAGTAATTCAAAAAAACCCAATAACACCCTTGCCATCAGAAAGAGATAGAAATGAAGCTTGTTTCTATTTTGATATATGGGAATCAGCAAAGCAGGTAAAAATTCTGAGCCAACTGGTGGGCACTGGAGAACACACACTTACACATTCAGGTGCTGAAAAAGCACAAGCTTTTTAAATATCCTATTAACAATTTCTGTGTGCATGGTACCTCACCAACAGGAAGGCTTCTCCTTTTTGTCTTTGATGCTTAGCAATACCATTAAAAATGCTGCTTTTACCTGTGAAGGCAATTATCTACCTATGAATTTTATATAAGGTCAAAAAAATATATCAAACAATATGTGCTTAAACTTACTAAACTGGGAAAACGGAACCATCTTCAGGTTTCTGTCCAATTATATAAGAGAAATTCAAACTGGATGTTTTCTACACCTACTTAATCATGTAAGTCCTTCTGCAAATTTGTCTGCAGTGCTCAAAACACTAAAAAGCCAGATTTTCCCTCTAGTTTCCCTTGCCTTTCCATGTAATAAGGTATTTGTCTTTTAATTAGATGTCAATACTTCAGCAGCTTTAACATCTGTCAATGCCTGGATAAACAAAATAATGTGAAATGTCTTTGCCAGTTCTTGCAAAGTTTGTGTATTCAGGTATATGCCCATGACTTTATTTTTGGTTGCCTTTGAAAACTTCTAAGTGCTGTTACTATGCAGCTAATCAATGCAGTAAAAGCAGTAGCAAACTGTACCTTTAAACCTGGTTTCTAAAAATAAAATCATCACTTTAGTCGTCACACAAGCCTTTACTTTCCACCCTTGATCTTCCAACTCCCCCTCCCACCTCTTCCAGCCAGCCATAGCTGGGCTGTGTCATTCCACAAACCTCAGGGAAGACACACTTCTGCAATTTTTCCCTCAGATAATTTAAACCAGGGACAGAAAATGCTAAGAGTCATTACTACTGGGAACTTCAGGCACTATTAACCAGAGAGCAGAGAAACATCCTTGAAATAAAACTTCATACCTTGCTAGCAGCCTACATTTTCAGTTAGAAGCTATATCTCCCAAACCAGCTCTCCGAATCCTCTGCAGAGCTTTATTGGAAATTGAGGCTTTGCTTTTCTCTGGATCACAGAAGCTGGATCTGTCTCATTACAGCACACCCCACAGGACAGAATTTAGAAGGTCAAACTGAGGTGTACACACAAAAATCCTATTAAGAGCCCCCAGCATGGTGCTCACTGAAGAGTCATTCAGTAACCAAGGACCAGAAGCTTCCAAGTTTGTCAGTCTTGCTTAGCTGCTCTCTGATGGGTAGAAAAAGCAAGATAATTTTACAGCTCAGCTAAACATTTAAAAGCATTGCAGAAGATTAAAAAAAAACCCCAACATATCATTAACATCTAAATAAGAAGCAGAGCTGTGAGTATCCATACCATTTTCAGGTGGGTTATTTATCTTCAAGTACAAAGACCGAGCACAGATTTGCAAGAAGAAGGCAGGCCAACCTTCATTGTTTATCTGAATAAGAGAAATTTTATGAATCACTGCTCAATCTAACTCCTCTGACTTTGGGCTAAGTATAATGTAAATTGCTTCAGCATGAATAGAGATTGATAACTGCTAGTTAAGAACACTCCTTGAGAAAAAGGTTAACTGTGGGATTAAACATTCAAAACTTCTGTCCATGCAATGTTTTTCAGAAGTGCTGGACTTCATTATTAAGCACAGCAAAAACATATTTTCCAAAAAAACCCCTCCAAAACCCACTCACATATAAACTTACATGACACTGCTAATTCCTATCACGCAGGTTCCCTGGTTTTGCAAATGAAGATACTTTCCCATTAAATTTGTAGTTGCCACCTGCAATTTAGGGGAGGCAAATTTTATCCTTTTGGAAAAGACACACCATTACCCCCATGTATTCATTTGCCCTCTGCTGACTTCAAGTTTCACAAAATGAATTTATGAAGTGAATTAAGGGTCCTAAATTTTCTGATTTTCAAAGAAAAGGCTCTGTTTATGCATGAAATTACACATTAAGGAAGGTACCAATTCCATCTTGTATTTCTTCACGCATCTGACAACCGACCTGAAATTACCAACCATATCAATTTTTTCTTTATATCCTCCTAGATATGCATTATAGACCCAATGAGAATTTTTAATGTGCTTCAGCAGTTCTCCATTAGCAACAACTTATTCATACATTTCAAGGCCTGTGACAACCTTTGTCTGTATCTGTCTTATTGCATCTGCATCCCATTTCTGCTGTGCCTGCAAATCAAAAGCACGCTCTGGGCAGCACTGGCTGCTGAAGCAAGGATTAAATTTGTACAGGAGTTGTTGCACCTCCCAATAATCAGCTGCACATTCAACATTTCACATGAAAGGATCAGGGAGAAGAGGAACAGCCTGGGATGGGACAGATCTGGTCATCAGAAATAAGGGAATGCTGTCAGGGCACGTTAGAAGTTCAAACAAAATGAAAACCAACACAAAATCCAGATCAGGAAAAAAGCCAAAGGCCGTGGACAAGAGAGATGCCCTGGAAAGGAGCCAACAGCAAAGAGCTCTGTGCATCATGTCAGACAAGAATCCAGGGGTGAAGAATGAACAGAGGAGAGCAGACACCTCCAGTGGGGTTTGCTTCTGCATCAAAAACTGCATCTGTCCATAGCAGTACCAGGGAAGGAGAGGGAAGAAACAGGAGAAAAGAGACCTCCAAGAGACGCAAGTAAATAAATGCTTCATTTGAATTTCAAAGTTAGAGAGATCTAACCCACAGGATATATAATTTTGGTATTTCCTAGTCAAGAAAAAAAAAGACTTTGTCATGTAAGATGTTGCTGCTAAGAAAATAAAACCTGTGTGGTAAACCAGCTCAATTTATATGGGCTGGTGTAATAGGCAAATACTGTCAGATGATAAGAGAAATTCAGGCTCTCTACAACTTACTTTTTTCTTTCTGTTCTGAGTACAGGAGCACACGCTGAAGTAATAAATTTAGGTCTCAAATTGTGACTACCCCAATTGCTAAAAAATATTTAAACATTTGATACACCAATGACTGACAAACAAGTTGTTCCTACCACCTGGAGGAAGAAATGTTTCCATGAACTATGCAGAATTCCAGCCATTTTCACACTATTTTATTTATTTATTAATTTTTAATTCAGCTACAGATTATTTGCATCTTTGGCCACATTGACCACGTGCCTTAGAATAAAGGATCACATTTGTATGAAGGATTACTATCTCTCACTGGACAAATTCAAGGGCATTTCCACTCTAAGTTGTTACTTTCCACTTTTCTGCCTCACATTCAATCATTAGAATTCCTTTAAGAGAGCAGTTATTAATCATGTTTCCTAAATATTTAATTCTTAGAGTAACAATTAGGAAATGTAAATAACTGATTGTGCTGTCAGATGAATCCCATATTACTCAAGTGCTAGACTGAAAAAAGCCCCCTATAATTATGGGTTATTTCCACAGTATGCTGTGAGACACTGACTGTTAGATCAACATCCACTTGTGTATTTGAAAATCTTTGAAAATCCAGTGTCTTTATCAAATGACCCTCCTCAGGCTTTACATTAATTAAAGTCTTTTCAGAGCCTTTTCCTTCTGGTTAGATGATACCAAATCCTCTGTTCTTGGCAGAGTTCGGGGTTTTTGGGTTTTATTTATTTATTTTATAATAGCATTTATCTTTTTCTTTTACACATTTTCAAGCTTTTTTTATTTTCATTTTTAGCCCTGCAACCCAAGGCTACACAAACTCTCTACCAGGCTTTGCACTGCTCTCCCTCTGCATTCTTTCTCTTCCTTTCTTGCCTTCTCTGGCAACATTTACATGAACATAGACTCTGCAGAAGTATAAAAAAGCTCAACTTGGAAGGGCCCTGGCAAAAATGGATACACGTCACCAAGCTGGAAAAATGTTAGCAGCTCACCAAGACTCACAGGTATTTACCACTATAGAGCATTCACACTTCTCAAATACTACTGAAATAAAACTTGCATCTTTGATTTTTTCCGTGCATGCAATTGTGTCATATTTAATATTTTTTTTTATATTAAAGCCTATCCTGAAAATGGGTAGAATTTATAAACTGTGTGCACAGACGGAGGGATCTGAAATCAGTGTGAGCAATGAATTCACACCCACTGGGGGGTGAACACAACAGCCAAGCTGCCCACACTGCTGGCCCAGCTCTGCCTCAGACCCCTGGAATGAACTGCCCAGGCCAGGTGCTCAGTATCTGAGCATTCCTGTTATGTGAGCTGAGATCCTGAACATGCACATGTTAATCAGGACATTTATGGGGTCTAAAGGGAATTAAAATGAATACTTACATGCACACCCCCCCTCCCATGAAGAGTCAACCTTTGGCTGTCCAGTAAGAAGCCAAACAAAACTCACCCTTCCAGCAACTGGATTTTCTTTTCCTGTATTAGTCCTAAAGCTGCTAAAATACACACTTCCATCCACCTATGCCCCAACAGGTTAGTAGAGAAAAAACTGTAGGCACAAATAAATGAGCCATCACAGGACAGACAGAATTTCCAATTACAGAGAACACAAGGAAAGCAGCAACTGCATTATATATCACACTGGGTTCATTTATTTAGACAAATGTAACTGAAATGTGTACAACTTTTAAATTGCAGAAATGTAATAAAAATACCATCTTTGTTGCTGCAATCTTGCAGTTGGAATTCCAAAATTATTCCCATTGGGATTTTCCAGCTACTGTTGAGGTGCACTGACACATGATTTAGCTGCTTCTTTCATAAAAAAATACTATACAAGGATTTTGCCAGAGGAAGAATAAAACATTATTGAGAGATCATATTTATTGTTCCTTACAGCAATACTTTAAGCTCATTTTTTCTCACCTAGCAGTCTCAGGTAACCTAAATCCATCTTTCTTGCTTTCCTCACATCATGTGAAGCAGCAGAATCTGATTTTATTGTAAATCTCAGTTCTACGTAACTTTTCCATATCCTTGTGTGGGCCCACACACACAAACCCAAGAGTTTACCATTTTTTGATATTTCAAAACAACAGCAGTTAAACACAGCATTTGAACTGAATATCTTCTGGACATAAACAGAGTTTCACTGCAGGCTGTAGGTCTGCTGTGCATCCTTCACTGAAAGGGTGATGAAGAGGGACCGTGGATCCCTTCTGTTCTTGCGGACTGTGATCTTTCCTCTCAGGGCCTCTCCTGCGAAAGTTAGAAGGAAATTGTTCTGGTTAGAGTATTGAATGACTCACAGTAACAGCAAAGATGCATTGCATCCATGGTGCATGAGAAGCTGTTCCCAATTAATCAGAATTTTAAAAGTCTACAAAAGTGTTAAGTTTTCGAAGCTCTTGATAACGAACCTAAGTCAAAGGAACTGCAGTTAAACACGGAGAGGTGCTGAGCTGCGTTGGATGCTTCACTTCTCAGAGGCTCACCCAAACTGCTGATATGCAAATATTTCACCTGTGGCTGGGGAAAGCCACTGTATCCCTTGGATATATTCACCATCTTGGAGTGGAAGTATGTAGGCACTTAGAAGCCTATTCCCTTCCTACCGTATGGGCCATGTGGTTTGTATTTGCAGTGCATTTCATTTGAGTTCTGACTGGGTACTTTTTTTATCTGGCAGGAAACTACCACAGAAATCTTTGTGGTCTTTCAAGTATGTACATTATTAATTGCAGGTTTTGTTTTACAAAGTGTCCTTGTCATACATTGATAGGTACATCCTTCAGTTACATCCAGAGCAAATGCTTTTACACAGGAGGTAAAAACCTAATCTCAATTTCTTTTCAGTCCTTACTAAGACCTTTCATTTAAGGAATATTTGAAAATTTGGAATGTACAACCCACAAAATATAAACACATCTGTAAATCTGTACATTTAGGAAGTCCACTGCTGAGCCACCTCATCCCATCATTTTAAACCCACAAGAGCTACACCCTAAGAGATGATTTTGCTGAGCACATTACAGCAGGCCATGATCTCAATCTACAGCAGTAAGTTCCCTGCTACTCTTCCATCAGACCTCCCTCGCCCCATTCATCTTCATCCCTCAGCCACATCCACTGCTGCTACTTTTCTATCATACTGGATCCAAAGAATTTTCCAGCTGTTCATTACTCACTGTGATTTTAAATTGTTAATACCCTGTTAAAAAGTCTTCTTACTGAAAAAAGGAAAACAAATAGTGATTTCTGAACTAAGCTGGTTTCAAATTCAGGAAGAATTTCAGAGGTCTCCATTTGGCAGAATTCTCAGTTGCATCCACAAACAGTAAACGGACAGAAAAGTCCAAATTATAAATGCAGGACATTTTGTCAAAGATTGCAGTACAAATATCAAAGAGAGCTTATCAGCAAGAATGATTGTAGTACCAAGAATCAGGAGGAAAAAAAAATTTGATCATTTTGGGTTTTTTTCCGTCAGGTAACAGTTAGCTGGAGATTCCACTACAATTCCTATGCAGTTTTGTTATTAGGAATCAAAAGACTGACATAACACAATGCAATTTGAAGAGAATTGTGAAAATGATTTCACAGATTATTTAAACAGACATGTTTGCTAGACAGAAGGACAAGATAAAGAAAAAAGCACATTATAGTCTCACTCCAGCTAGGAAATTTAACCTAACTTGAACACAGAGATTTTCAAAACTGCTACAAAATGACTTGATTTAACATCCTGTGATAACAATTCAGTAAGACTAAAGAGCCTCTGAGAACTAAAATTCCATGATTTCAATTAATCCTTACTTCAATCTTCCCATTTAAAACATTAATACAAAACAATAAAACACGAATGCATGTAGCAATTCACAATGTAAAGCATTCCAAATTATAAATCAATGTAAACAATTTACAATGTAAAGCATAATACAAACATTTAGCATGTACAATTTGCAATGTAGCAAAATGAAGCAAAAACTTAAATACAGTTTTTATAAATAGCTGACTTCATAGAGCAGAACCCTCAGATTCTTTTTGTAAGAACAGTTAATGAAACAAAGCATTCCATTCAATTTTTCCCAGCTATTCCTTATGCTGTAACCACATTAAATCTGCTTTTCTGAGCAGCCTTTTCTGAGGGCTGAAGTAAACAACAGCAGTAATAGAAAGGCAGTTCTGAACAATTAATCACTGTCATGTAGATAGAAAATGAAGGATGTTTTCCCCCATTCTCTGTCCTAGGAGCTGCCTGGAGGAAGCTGTCTCTGGGACTCAGCTGCATCACCTTGCTCTTATCACGCTCAGCTGAATGCAAGTAAACCACACAGTGCCATTGCAGTTTGATTAGGACAAAACTGAATCCATTACCATCCCCTCCCTGCATTTTTATTACCCCCTGGGGAGGGTTGAAATTTTTCCTCAAATGGAAAAAGCACAAGAATTCAGGAGAAGAGCTGTATAAGCTTGGCAAGTGCAGGAAAAAAGACATCCCTGTGTCCACACTGACTCCGTCACATAATGCATGTCTGATTGCAGGATTTACAGTACATGTGCTCTGGACACTCAAAGCAGTTTATTTTGGTTCTTTTACCACCAATAAAACTAAGCAATTGTGTCTGTCAACTTATGTTTGTGCAATACAATCACACACGGGGCTCAGCCTGCAGTCCGTGAGCCAGGGTCGCTCTCAGTGCAGAGATCCCGTATCGACAACAGTGTTCAGGCCCAACAAAACGTGTTTTTTCAGTTTATGAAGCATTTAATCAAAAACAAAGATTCTACAGTCCCTTGCATGCATATCCATAACATTCACTTAAGCTTGAAATGTCCCATGGCAATGAGCTTGTAATGTGAGGAACTACCCTGCCTTTCAATACAACTTGGTATCTCCTCCCTCTTAGACCACGAAAAAGACTCAAGAGTTACCAAAGGCAGCCAGCAATCAAGGTCTTTCAGGTTTCCTTCTTTCCTTCCCATGGAGGAGTTTTATGAAACTAAGAGTGGGACAAGTAAGAACAGAGAACTCAAGCCATTATTTATTCTGAACCCCATTAAAATTTAAGAGTCTTATGAAAGAGCTCACTAGAATTGTTTCAGAGAGCTGATGGAAAACTGCAATGGCTTTGGGCTTTAGCCCAAAGCTAAGTAGTTAAGACACTTTAACTACTGAACTGCTGGTGAAAAGTACCTTTACAAATCCCCTACACTGTAAAGAACCACTGAGTGGGTTTGTGCCTTCCCAGCCACAAACCAGCAAGATTTGATACTGCTGTTTCACAATGAGGTTGTCCTTGCTGGAGGCTGACAATTTAAACACGATCTAGTTTAAATAACTGGACCCACGATCTAATGCAACACTGAGCTCTAGCACGCAACAGAAAAAACTGCAAGTCTCAAAAGCATTACTCTGGAAGAACTGGGTAGAAAGTGGTTTCCATATACCATTTATCTTCTGACAAAGGAAAACAAGACTGACAGAGTTTGTTGTGGGACCCAAGAGCACTTCCCTTAAACTCACGAACTTATCCTTAATCCTCCCATTCATCTTCTTAAATGGCAGGCACTTACAGCTGTGCACAGACTGCCACCTTCCCCTCTGGCCACTTCTCCTACTGAATCTCCAACCCAGTGGGATCCAATGAGCAGTTTCTGTTCTGAGTAGCAGCCACTGCCTTTTGGTATCATCCATCTGATCTGTGATACCCTTCTTCCGGGCTGGCTACTTTTATAACCTGTTTGCCAACTCCTTTCTGTTGCATCACTGTTCACCCTCTGCTGAAACTACCCTGAGTTTCTGTCTTTTTCTCTCATGCTCTGAGTATATTCTCTGAAGAGTTTTTGTACCAAACTGACATGTTGCAACTGCTCGAGACAAGCTAGGAAGGAGGCTGCTGTGAAGAAGTCTGCACTGCCAGCTGAGCAAGGCAAGACAGGCTTGTGTGTCTGCCTGAGGTAAAGTGTGCACTGCTGGTGACAGAGACTCCCAGACAGCTCCGGTACCACAAGCAGTTGCCACAGGGAGTGACGAAGGCCAGGTCCTCCATAATGAAGAGCTGCAGTGGTCAAACTCACTCACCTAGAACGAGGCTTAATTCACCACTCTTTGTAGTGGAGATTGTAAACTGTATAGCCTTGTCCCAAGCTTTCTCTCAGCAGTGACAAAATTCTGAGAAAACCAGATTGTTGTTGCTGTTTGAACTATATTCCCTTGCAGCTGCAGAACCTGCAAAGGGAGGCACACAGAATGGCATCTGTGTCATCAGTCCATCCAAGTTTTCCTGTCTAAATATGGAATTTCTATTATCTTTCAATGAGACAGAACAGCCATGGGAAGAGATTCTCTCAATTTAGTGCCTGTAACACACATCCAAAAATGTTTCTGAAAAGTCTGCAGGATCATTTTAAAATGCAGATTTTGATAAATACAACACAAGACTTGCCAGACTTAGTGTGATCTGAAAATTCAAGTTTTAACATTTAATAGATTTTAAAAGCCAGCATCACTTCTGGAGGTGCCACTTGTAAATAAACGAGACAGAATTCTATAGACACCATGTTGCAGCTGTAGACAGGCAAAACAGACACTAAAATCTTAATTAGGAACCAAATTATCCAACTGGGATGCACAAAACTGAAGTATTTCAGTATAGGATCAAAACATTCAGACAGATTAATCGTGCCAGTGTTGTTTTCCTACTTTTAATAGTGCTGTCTAAGTAGACAAATCAACATTCTTTCAGTTTGTAAATTTACAAACAGCTTTCCAATTACATAGACTGGGGAGCTAAAGATAATCAAGGATTTTACAGGAGCTTAGTCATGTGAGTTCTGCTCCAGCTTTGCTGTGCTAGCCCCTTTAACACCATAGAAAAACAAATCAAGGTTTTATTTTCACTGCAAGGCAATATCAAGAACACGAAATGCCGACAATAGGCTGTTTTATTGCTAATAGAATTTGCCTGCATACAGAGATGGGTTTTAACTTAATACATTGTTACTGAAAAGATTCTGTGGGCCCTTTAAAATAATTTTTGTAAGCATTTGATTTATTTAGTAAATTTTTGAGAAAACCAAATGAGAATGATGTAATTTTTTGTCTGCTTAGTAGGAATATTTCAACAAATCCGAAAAGGAAGAGACTTATTTTTGGATCATTAATGAGAAAAAGATAGTGCTTTGGCATCTCAATTTCAATCTTCAAAATAAAGACATGCTCAAGTTATTAAAAGGGCTCTAAGAGAAGGCTTTCACTCTGTGGGGAGTCTACAACACATCACTGTATTGTCTGAGAAAACCCAGGATATATTGCTTCTTTCTCCAGTTTCTTTAATTTTAATTGCTTGCTAAACAGTTAAAGCCATATCCAACATGCTGACGCTATTTTTGTTTCAATTGACTGAAAATCAGTTTCAAGTCTCTTGTCACAGTCCATGAGGAAGAAAACTGGCTTTGCAGAACACTTGAGCAGTAAAAGTCTATCCCCCATTCACACATTAAATCTAAATGAAATGAACAGAAATTATCCATTAAATATATCCATTTGCATATATCCATTATATACAAAGCTATCTACCACAGGTATCAAGCTGAAACTCAGTGGCAAATCATAAGTATTAATAAGGTGTAGATTTTATTGCCTCACTCTCCAGACCTTTGGACCCAGAGTTAACCTCTCTCACTTCACCCCAGAGATAGATGTACAAACCTCGCACACGGAGTGCAGGCTGCAGCAGAACTGGCAAAGGAGGCAGGATGAGCTCCGAAGCCCATCCTTTGGTTTTGCAACTGCTTGATTCTGTTATCATTAGAATAGATCAAAACATTCAGGTTTTTTTTATGGCTGAGAAAATAGATCTATTTTTACAACAAATAACCTGGCATCAAACAGCTGAGAAAATTAGCTAGTTCACACTGCAGAACAAAACAATTTTGCCATGGCATAAAAGAGCATTTTCCAGTTAAATACCCAGCAGGTCTGGGTATCTGTAAGCTCAACCATTTTTACAGAGCAGAACCAAATACAATCAGTGCTTTATAACCACTTCAGGCATAGCCCCAAACGCTATAAAGCATCTGATAAGGGACTTCTAGTCAGCCTTACTATTTTACTCGGAATTAAAAATCTAAGGGAACCATTTTTCTTCACTGGGGAAAAACAGCCACTGCCCGGTCTGAAAGATGCTTCCAAAACAAGGAAACATTTTAAATGTGTTTTCTACCCCAGCAAATTTCTCTTTCACAACCTATTAAAAAGCTACAAGTGAATGCCATCATGGGAACACTGGTCAGATTACTGCAAGACTCAAATTGCATTATTTATGTTTATTTCCCAATATTTAGTGGAAAAAGAAGAGTTTATCTTGACCAAAGGCATTCTGGCTTGGATCTGCAAGAGGGTGGCCAGAGAACCAAGGCAGTGACTGTCTCCTGTTCTGGGCACCGCTGAGGCCTCACCTCAAATCGTGGGGTCAGTTTTGGGTCCCTCACTACAGGAAAGACTTTGAGGTGCTGGAGTGTGTCCAGAGAATGGAATTGAGCTGGGACACGCTCCGGAGCACAAGTCTGATCAGAAGCAGCTGAGGGAGCTGGGCGGGCTCAGCCTGAAGAAAAGAAGGCTCAGGGCTCTCTGCAGCCTTCTGGCTCTCTACAACTCCCTGGAAGGAGGTTGTGGCGAGGTGAGAGTTGGTCTTCTCCCACGTGGCAGGACACCTTCTCCAAGTGGCTTGTCCCAGGAGCAACAGGACAAGAGGAAATGGTCTCAAGCTGCACCAGTGGAGGTTTAAATTGGGCATTAGGAAAAATTTCTTCATGTAAAGGGTTGTAAAGTATTGGAACAGGCTACAGGGAAGTGTAGATGCAGCATCCAGTGACATGGTTGAGTAGTGCCCTCAGAAGCGCTGGGTTAATGGTTTGACTTGATGATCCTAAAGGTCTTTTCCAACCTTAATGGTTCTGTGAATATACTCAGTCACAAGTACATCTTCTTTGCTGCTTCTCCCATTGCCATAATATATTTCTGAATCTAAGAATTTATACAGAGGGCTGATGAATACTGGTAAACGAAGTGATGGATGTAAAGGCTTCAAATGATGCAAATGGGTTTAATCTAACACAGTTACTTATGCCTCCAGTTAACCTGCAGAGAGGAAAGCCCTTTTGAAGACAGAAAATTTCCCCAAAAGCTCAGTGCACTTGGAATGGAGCTCAGTTCAACATGCCAGGCTGAACAAGCAGCAGTAACAAGCAGTGCTAATTCATTAACAAGTGCGACTAGAGAAACAGCTGGAAGTGCAAGCTGAAATAGACTGCAAACTGAGTTTGAACAGTTTCCTTAGTTGATAAAATGGAAAGACTGAAGAAACAAAAAATTATGGCTAACCATAAATTATCAGGATGAATATTCAAGTCACTATTTTGACAAAGAAAAGAATATAAAAAAGGAAGATAGGGAAATCTGCACTTAGAACAACATATCTTGAGGGAAAAAGATTTTTGGAACAATGAAGGAGAAGGATCAAAGACAGAGGGAATGGTTTTTCCAGAAAAATCATGTAAATGTGCATACATTCTTACATAGGTATCAGGAAGCACATTCTGCTTGATGGGTTTATGTCATCCATAAGCAACAAATATCCCACAGAAATTAAGACTGGGATTACAAAAGAAAAGGAAATTACATCAGGAGTTTCTCCCAGAATCTTCTCTAACACTAGAAGCAAAAGGCAGACAATCCTAGATTTAAATGGTGATTTCATATAAGATATAAAACCAGACAGAATGGGTCAAAGAATGTGAAAGCGGAACTCAAAATTACAAAGAGAAAGAGACAGGCAGAAAGAAAGAGAAACATAGGCCTAACAAGGTTTGTTATGGGAATAATGTTAAGAAATACGAACTAACAAAAAGGAAGGAAGGAGTTACAGCACAAGCGATCTTGAAGGTCAACTTGATTATGTTCACTGCTTCAGAGCACATTGTTTCTGCAGCTGCCTTCAGAAAGTCACCACACCTAGACTAGAACTTTAGGCTGGGGCACACCTCCCAGTAATTTCACACATTTGAAAAATGTCAAATCATCTCTGTAATATGAAATAATGTGCATATTATAACAAATGTCATTGCACTTAAAAAAAATTCACTCTATGACATTGAGATTTAATGAGTAGCAGCAAGGGGATCTTAGTCAGCCTTGTCTAGAAACAGAATCTGAAGAGAACACGAACCAGCTATGAATGCACAAAAGGACAGGTGCACCACAAGAAGTGACAGGACCTAAGTAAGTGCAAATAAAAATTGTTTAAAAATAGAAAGTCAAAGCATGAAAGATAGAAATGATTTGTCAGATATCACAGATCTCAGTGCCTTTAGGAAAAGAAGCTCCTGATAAAAGGTTGTCATGTCTGATAGCTGGAAGAGGCAGCTAAAAGTTCAACTGAGGGCAGAAGCATCCACACAACTTTTTCTATGCCTTTCCCCCAATATACCTGATCTATTTATAAACTGTTAAGGTCTGGGCCATGTATTACCATGAGTTTATTAACTGCCCAGCAGGAGCCCCATTCTAAGGGACTAGTCTGTAAAGAAAAATGGACCTCAAAGACAACTGATTCATCACTGGGTGAGAGTTCAACAGTGGTGAGTAAATATCTAGTGGCCAAGTGGACAAAAATAAAATAACAGCATAAAAATTTAACTACTTCATTTCCTTTGTTTATAAAAGACTGAGAGTCTGAAAGAAAGTTTGACAGAAGTAAGAGGTTAAGACTTATAATTCTTGACTTCTTGTATGTCCATCTTCTTGCATGACCATTCTATGAGGGTCATAGACATATTTGTGTCTCTAAAGCAAGGAGTATTTCACTACTTGTATAAAAATGTGCTTCCAAGACTTCACAAATAGAACAAATAAAACCACTAACAAGCACCACTTTAGTCTTCAAAACCTCACCTCAACAATTTATCATCTGAATTTTGCTTATCCCTGATGACAACAAAAACCTTTTTACTTGCATCAAATTCAAGGTGAAACTTATTACAGTAATTAACCATTTTATAAAAATTTACAGTGTATCAAACTAACCTATTCAATACGTCAGTGGCTCAAGTCCATGGCTGTCAGTTCTTTAAAAGTGTTTTCATTTTACAGAGTAACCCCGTTGTGGCAGATACAAGCTATGCATGTATTTGTGATCCATTTAAATACAGGACAGTTCAGGAGGGCTACAAGAAATCCTGTGCAATCATTTGACAAATTTGATACTTAGAATATTAGCAATGTCAAAATTAAGAGAATATTAAAAGCAGTGTTCTGGTCTTACATCTTTCTGCATCAGAAATGCTTTGATACAGAACTTTTCTCACCAAAATTACAGTATGGAGCTATACAAGTATAAGATATATGCCTACTTACAAGATATTTATGCATATATTTATGTGCAATTTTAAACAATAATTTTGTACAAAGATACTTCTCTGCTGTGGTGAGACAAAAAAATTCCTTCAACAGCAGCTGAAAGATTTATTTACTAGTTCTTTTGGACACTTACGTAATTTTTGAAGTATTTTATATCTAGATTTAATGGTAACAGCAACTATAACACAACCACTGTTTCACTGCAACCAAATTTAAATATACCTGCTTCTACAGGAATTGGCTTCTCCAGGAGAAAAACTGTCTGTTTCCAGTGTGTTTTGGTACACTGGGGACCAGTTGAAAACAAGACCTGCAACAACAGAGTTCAAGAGTTTGATTAAAAACAACCTTTTCCATATCACACCACATCAATCAATTACCAAATACAAATGCATACGAAGTCTTTGCTACAGCAAAATAGACTCACTGCCAAACACCTTGAGGCAAAATAAAATACAACACCATCCTCATATCTCAAAGACATTTTTAAAATGCAAAAACCCAAAAACTCACCTTGTTGTGGCAGTTCTTCTCAAAAAAGACATCAAAGTAACCAGCAATTGCCTATAAAAAAGAGGTGAAAATCTAAATACAATAAAGGAATAATAGTGACACACAAGAAAAATTCTGTGATTCATATACGCATTTATTGGAATTTCTACTCCTTTTCAAGAGTTTACATAGAGGAACAAGCTTATATTTATGCTTTCAAGTATGCTAGAAATCCTAAGCAAAAAAAATCCAAAGCTGCCTTTGGTCCAGAGCTACCTTTGCTCTACTTGAGAATATTCAGCCCACTGTAACTGCATTTTATTACGTATCAAATTTTAGTAAGAGTTTCCAAAATAACCCACACATGAGAATCACATATGAGAAAACAGCTTTTCAGATGAGCAAACCCACAGGCACAAAACTCAGCCCTTGTCCTGTCCATGACCCATGACACACAAAATATGAGGGATTCTGCATGATTTGTTCACTCGCTGTGTGGCTAAATAGAAATTTCCACAGGAGCTCCCTGTGAACAGAGGCAGAGCACAACCAGGCAGGGAATACCTTTCTCCCTCTTCTACACGTACAGATAAGGAAAAACATTCACAAATGCTTCCTGCTGGCCCTTCCAACAGCTAATAGTTTGCAATTGTAACTTTCCATATGATCCTTTCTCTGTCCTTCTTGCCATCCCACTCCTAACCTCAAGTCGCTCTCTTCAGTGACTAATTTATTAGTGGGACTTTTCTTCCAGTTTGAATAGGAAATCAGAGACTGGTTTGGGTTGGAAGGGGTCTTAAAGATCATCTTGTTCCAACCTCCCGCCATGGGCATGAACAGCTTCCACCAGGCCAGGCTGCTCCACCCCAATCCAACCTGGCCTTGGACATTTCCAGGGATGGGGCAGCCACAGCTTCTCTGGGCAACCTGTGCCAAGGCCTTACCATCCTTTCTCCTAATACGTAACAGATATAAAATGTTCACATACAAAGCAGCATATCGACACTATTAGTCAGTCTTTTAATGCTGAACTATTTTTTTGACAAAAAACAGCTCGTGAGAGTCCCAGAAACCCAACTAAACAGCCGGAAGATGTCAGTAAAACATCCACTCCAGTTTCACCGGTGAAATCCTGCCCATGCTCACCTTTATTTGCTTTCTCCTGTCCTATGAAAAGGCTAAAGCACATCAGACCATGGTGCTAAGGCAGTTGGGCTTTTCTATCACATCGGCCTGAAGAAATGACCTGGAACAGAGCTTTTGAGTAACTACAGCTGAGCTGAAGTCACTCAGCTGGGCACTCTCTCTATCCCTGCCACGGGAGGAAAAGACTCTCCCCACATCAGCTGGAGTGCATTCAAACAAAGCATGTACCAATGCAATGATGGCAAGCCTGCTCCATGAACACTCACTGCAAACAACCTATTGTAACCTCCCTCTTACTGCACCAGGGTTTTTCTCCTAGTCCAGGACCAGGAAACTGGTTGTTCTGAAGAGCTAAAAATGACAAGTTCTATAGCACACCCTTCATACAGATTAACACATAGATTGTGACAGGAAAGAAAAAAGTCAAACATGCTTATAAAACCAGGGTATAGCGTTTTATCATTACAAAATATATAATATGAGGCAGTCATTCTGCTATTTTTCCTCTCTAGTATAAATCCAAAACAGATGTTGCCAACACAGTGGAGAATACAATGTGTTAAAGCAGTGAAACTACACTAAAGCATCTGCTTTTGAACAAAGAGCACTCCAGACAAGCCTGGAAAGTTCCAAATTCCCACATAGCTTTAGAGTTAAAATACAAAACCAACTATGGAGACACTGAGAGCCCTTCATGACAAATGAGCATCAGAGAGTGGAAACAGTGACTCTTTCAACTCTTTACTAAAGTCCTATCACTCAATCTGAGAATCTCATTCCCCAGTGAATTAAAGCCTTGTCTCTAATATGCCTTATGAGTAAAGACTGAGAAGGTTTTGACAAAGTTCCATTGACAGAGTTCTATCAGACTACTTTTATTGATGCACAATCTTTTCTGGACATTAGTCAGAGATCTACCAAGTCATAAAAATATTTTTCAATCATCAGCTCCATTCTGCTGGTATACTTACAAATAAGACCTAGGATATGATTACTGCAGGAAAACAAGGTTGTGACAACAAAAATACATCAAGGAGAAAAAAAATCTGGCTTCCAGAGAAAACGAGACAATCAAGCTACATCTTGGATCAAAAGGCCAAAAGCTCCAAGCAGACAGACCATAGCTAAGGTGGATGCAGTTATCCATACACTTCATAACAAGAGGTGACAGAAACACCCTACATGCCACCCTGAGAAATGGCCCCGGGTAACTTTTTTTTGGGGTCAAGTTCAGGTTGCAAAGAAACTCAGTTACAAGCAAAAGAAGTGTTCCCTGCTGCCTCCCCTGTGTTAAGGCAAACAGGATTTGTACCTTTTGTGAATGACTAGAAAAAATATTTTATTCTTTACAGAATCAATGGTTTCCCTATCTGAAACAACCTGAAACACTAACTTTGAATAGATAATCCAGAGTAGTAACAATAATTATTACACATCACAAAGACTGCCTTAATCAAAACTCCAGAGATTACAGAGAACAAGAGTTCAACATTGATCCATTAATTTCTTCTTGTTATGTTCTAAAATGGATAGATGTCCTTCAATATTGAACACTGAAATAATCATTGAGCCAAAAGAAACCAAAACTAGAAAAATATTATTGCTCAAGTTCCTGAGAATATGCTCCTGTGAACAGCTCTGGGCATTCCCCAAAATTCTGTCAGTTAAAACTGGGCAGTGGAGGTACCCCAGAACCGAAACACTCTGTTGTGCCGAGAGGCGATCTCAGCCCTGTTTAGCTGAACAGAAATTATATTTTTTAAGTTAAATACATTGAAGGGAGAGTTTGAACGACATTTTGAAAACTGTAAGAGCACATACTGCAATTGAGAAATCTAGTGAGTATCTTTCATGAATAATTTTCAAAATGTTTTTGAGCCAACTAAAAGAACCAATCACACACACACTTGGTTTGATGATCTTCTTTCTGAAATTGGTTACAACTATGTAATTTGTTTTTACCAATAGTGTGTTTAATCTCCATCTTTTTTCTCATATTTTAGACCTTTTGGAAAATAAGAAGTCTAATACCAAACCCAGTAGTTACTGACCACCTTCAAAATTTGTCTAATACTCCCTATGACAGCTATTCTACAAACCAACTACAGCTGAGGAAATACAGAAAGCAAAAAAGCACAGAATAAATATATCCCACTTAGATGCACATAGCCTGTGGCTTACCCTTCTAAAATAAGAAACTGAAGAAGTTTAAACCTGCAGTTCAACAGAAACAGTTATTTGCATATATCCAGGTAATAATACCCATCTCAACTCTATGCCAAAGCCTCCCAGTAACTCCAGCCTACATTAACCACCTTCTTTTCTTCTCCCTGATTTCACATGGAAGATTCTGTGCGTTAGACTGCATGTGTTGCCCTGCCAATAACATCACTTTGAAAGGCACTCAATTTATCCAGATTAGACATTATTTTCATTAAGTAAGTTCAGTTTTATTTCTAAACAGACACCCTATAGGAAGTATTAAATTCACCAGCTGTTCTCAAGAAATTTATTGTTTTGCATGGTCCTCCATAGTTTGTGTACATTCATATGGTCATTCAAACAAAATGCTATGCTTAAGATTTTAATTATATTGTTAGTGTTTTGAGATCTCTCTGCTTTTGAGCTGTTTTGTCATATTTTGTCTGCCTCAGGCCAAAGGGATCTCAAGCCAGCTACACAGATGTGACAGACTCTGTACAAAGAGCACATCCAGCCTTCCTAAAACCTGCCAGGTGATTCTGTAGAATGACAAAAGAAAGACTTTGAGGTGCTGGAGAGGCTTCAGAGATGGGAATGGAGCTGGGGCAGGGTCTGGAGCACAAATCTGACAGGGAGCAGCTGAGGGGGCTGGGGGTGTTAAGTCTGGAGAAAAGGAGGCTCAGAGGGGACATTCTCACTCTCTACAATTCTCTGAAAAGAGGCCTTGAGAAAACAGCCTCAAGTGACACCAAGGGAGGTTTAGATTGGATATTAGGAAAAATTTCTTCACCGAAAGGGCTGTCAGGCATTGCAACAGACTGTCCAGGTAAACAGTGGAGTCACCAGCCCTGGAGTGATTTAAGTCATGTGAATGTGGCACCTGGGGACGTGGTTTAGTGCTGGACTGGGAGTGCTGGGTTAGAGGTTGGACTCAATGATCTTAAAGGTCTTTTCAAACCTAAACAATTCCATGCCTCTGGAAAAGTATTGAAGGATACGAAGGGGCAACACAGTTCCAATTATTTGTCCTCTCAGTGTTTTGCAAAAAGCTTGATACAAACCATTAGAATTTCTGTTTTCACATGAAACAGCATGAATCACAGAATATTCTGGGTTGCAAGGGACGTACAAGGATCATTGAGTTCATGGCCCATATGGGATTGATCCCTCAGCCTTGGCATTATTAGCACCATGCTCTGACCAACTGAGCCAATGGTTCAGTCTTCCTTGATAGAGTTGTGCAAAACTAAAATCTCTGACAGCATCACACAGGTCTGTTTCAACACACTCCAAAAACCCCTAAACCAAAACAACCACTGCTCTTAAGGTGTATTAGTGTAAACACCTGCACCACTTCAGAAATTACCTGGTACCCCACACTGATGTATTGGGGAAAAGAAAAAAAAGAAGGCAGAAGGAAAGTACATGCAGATGATTCTTTCTTCAATTTTATCTACAATCACTAGTCCTGTGTATTTAAAAACAAAATCTCAGAAATCTAAAAACCGACAAAAATCACAGTTGAAATAGATGATAATAAAAAACTAGCTGTAAGATTGTAGGTTTGCTTACTATCTTCTTTTAAGGAATTTATACCTTCTTTCTTTTTGTAACTTGGTGCTTTTTGTCAAAATGCACAATTATGTATCTTTTATGTTTGAGTGCATTTCAGAAAAACACTTCTGTAAAAGTGAAGTTCAAAATACTTTCCTTTCATTTCACTGTTGAACACTATCCCAAATTGCAGTAGCTATAATAATCAGAAGCATCTATTAAATATGCAATATTATAAACAAAGAGATTTCCAATGCTTACAATTTGAAGGAAGATTAGGTCCTCCCCTCTTGTTGTATAATTTAACACATGCAGAAAAATAAAAGGAAAAAAAATCTCTTACAAGTGGCATACTAGAAGCAATCACAGACGCATATTAAAATGAAACATAGGGCTGGGCCAGATTTTCATTAAAGGTGACATCTTTTTTACAGGAAGTCAAACTAAAAGAAAATGAACAAGCAAATAACTTCCCCATAAATTCTGAATGATGCTTTACAACTACTGCTTTGGATTATTTTTCTTCTTGTTTTTTATTTTTTTAAAGCATAATGATAACATTTATTTCTCCTACTGCAATTCCTCTCATCTTTTTTGCTACACCTTTGACAGCTCATTTACAACTTCACCTACAACTAATCAGTAAGAACTTAAATCTTCTCTGGAAAAATCTTTCAAGTGCTAGTCTCCCGAATACCATGAAAGGAAAACAAAAATAATGACTTCCAAACTGGTAATAAATAACTACAACTCCAGTCTGACACAAGCTCGAGCCTCAAAAGACAGTAAATATTGGGAAACACTACCAAAATATTATTCTTCTTGTTCTCAAATAACTTGCCAGGAGAAAAGCTGAGCTGTGAGGACAAAAACTCCAACCCCAGAAAAAAGCCAATGTATTTGCCCAGGGAACTAAGGCAGCCAAATAAGGAATGAAGGAAACATTTAGGATTAGATATACATTAACAGATACACATTACTGAGACTGCAGAGCAATGCCCTATAAAGGTCAACAAAGAGTTCCCTCAAGTAAGAATATTCTCAAAATTAAAATAGCAGCCATGAACTCCTACCCGATTTTGTCAACCCCACATTTTGATGAAGAGTTCATGTAGCTTAAGGTCTTCATCTATCACTGAGGGTTTCTAAGGTGGCCATGCAAATATATGAAAAACCTGTAATTTAAGCATGTCCTCCCAGCAAGATTTCTTTGTCTTCAAACTGGTTTTCCTCCCTCCCAGATAAATGATTTCAAGACTATTTTTCCTTCCCATTTATTTACTTAACATGTACCAAATTTAATGAAATCACAAAAAGCTTTAACATACAATAAATGAATATTAGTATATATTATTTACACTCTTCCATTCAGAGCCTTTAGCTGAAATGCAAAGAAAAGTCTAAATTTTAATTCAAATACATCTGAATACTAAGGCTTTTTTCCTAAAGAAAATGGCTGTATTTGCTGCACTTTAACAGGACAAAACAAATGAGACTGCTCAATTCCATGAGAACTCAAAGGCAACCTTACCAATTCACTTAGGAACAAGGAAATTAAAAATTATCATCATCACTATCACCTACAGTGAGTAATTTATCATTCTTGCTCTTCACTAGTATCATGTTCCAACAGTGAGTGGCTACAACAAATACAATTAGACAGCTGGCCACAGAAGTGGGAGATAATGTGCTTTTGATGGAGTTTATCCAAGCATGGAGATGGAATGTTTGTCATCCATGCAGCAGAGTTGCTGTGTTTTTATCACAGGGAAAAGAAACCCCTGGCAATTAAAACCCAGAAATTTTGTGTTTTAAAGATTAATAATCTGGAGATCACTCCAGAGGAGGCTACAGGTAAGTACATAGATGAAAAGGACAAAATCTGCTTTGTAACACGGTAAGTAGTATTTCCTTTACTCAGAAATCAGGCATTTGAGCTGGGTTTCACTGTGGTACCCAAACCAGATTTCCAACTTCTAGCTTAAAAAATTTAGTTTCCCACATAAGGTTGGAATCAAAGATGAATACTGTTAATACTTCTGGTTGGCTCCAAGCTGAAGACCAGATATTAAGAAATGAAACTGCCTAATACTTAAGAAAATTTTAATGAGCAAAGATTTTTCTTTAGTCAGAATAATTTTCTCTAGTCAACTCAACTTCCTTTTTCCTCCTCAAGATTTTAATATGTCAGTCACGTCCTCTAGTTCATTATCCTTCTTTCACCCCCTTCCTCCCTCCCACTTTTTTATACACATCCCCTGCTCTTTGACAAGATCTCCTGGGAGCAATGAAGAGATACTGCCATTTTCTTCTCAGGGGATATTGTTATTCAGCTAGGAAAGATCAACCTTGATGGACTCACAGGGGAAACGCTTGCAAACAAAAGAGAAAGTTTGTCAATTGATTTCTATACTGAGGGTAATCACCATTATATTTTATCTCGAAAGCTCACACAGTGATCAACTTAGAATACAATTAATGGAGATTTTTCTAGCAGCATCTACTAACTGATATTAGCCAGATGTCTCATTAAAATAAGCAGTGACAACCCTAGCTCTTTATTAGGAAAATGCACTTCTGCAGGCTAATTTTTTTTTTTGCTATTATCTTTGTAGGACTGAAATGAAGTCAACTTGCAATAAAACTGCTTCGGAACAATTTCATATAATGATTCCACACAACCGTTTCACGCTTTGAAAATCTTCAATCTTTGAAAGCTAAAATAATGATATATCAAATTAATGCTAGAAAATATTTCTTTGTGGCAAAGCATGTGAGGAATAAAGGAAAAATTCACAGAAGTCACACATGCTCTGAAAAAAGCCTTAACTACCCTATCCTGTCCCAGGACTTCTAAAGACAAACAAGCACATACAAGGTCATATTGAAAACGTTTGGTTTTGTTCAATTTTGTATTTCTTACATGCATTAGAAATTTTTTTGGAAGACTTATTTAATTGCTTGAACATCTGGAAGAAAAAAAAAACTATTTAGAGCCTTAATCATTTTTTAAGGCTATGACTCAATGTACTACAGGATCATCTGCAATACACTCAAGATGCACCTACAGTAAGACATGAGGCTGATCACTTATGAGCACAACTTAATGCTCTACTGGGGTTTTTTTTTTGGTCACAAAAAGTATGAGAGGAGTTTCAAATAGGTTCAAGGACAAATGAATCAGATGTGTCAACGCTATGCTCTTAGTTTTGTGAACCGCACAGCTTTTCTATTTTACACAAGCTCATCTTGATGGCTGGGGATTCCATGTCCTTACTACATTCATCCAAACTCAGAAAACAGTCAGCTGAGGAAAAACTAAGGACAGCTTTTAGAAGAATTTAACATTGTTTTATCTCGGTAGATAGTGATAGGACAAGGGGGGGATGGTTTTAAACTAAAAGAGGAGAGATTTAGATTAGTTAGTAGGAGAAATCATTACTGTGAAGATAGTGAGGCCCTGGCACAGGCTGCACAGAGAAGCTGTGGCTGCCACATCCCTGGAAGTGTTCAAGGCCAGGCTGGATTGTGCTTGGAGCAATCTAATCCAGGGGGTGGGATCCCTGGGCACGGCAGGGGGTTGAAACTAGATGATCTTTGGGGTCCCTTTCAAGTCAAAGCATTCCATGATTTTGCCACAAAATCATGAAGTGCAGCCTCTCCTGACTGAGGGATCCTGAGGGTGTTTCAAGTCATGATCAGAGCAAATGTGGCAGAGTTGATAAAAAACTGCATTATGGTTCTGACTCCTGTCGGCTTTTCCAGAGTCCTGTCAAGTTAGCACAGACTTGCAAACAGGCTGATGGGAGGAAGCAAAAGACCCTGATGCGGCTGTTACCGCAGACCCAGAGATGCCAGCTGAGAGTTTAGCTCTTCAACCATTAACATTATGTTCCACACTCAACTAGAAGAGCCCACAGCTCCTTTCTCTAACTACTTGCTAAATTACATCCCATCAGTGCAAAGCTTCTTCAAAAACAAGTTCAGCTACAGCAGCCATGCATTCCATGCTGCTGACACACCTCAGTGTAGGAATGTTTGTCTCACGCTGCTCTGCATGCACACAGTGCCCTGGGAGGGAGCATGGAAACCCAACCCCCCACAGCCAGGGACACTGCAAACCAGGAGCTGGTCTGCGAAAGGATCCCCAGAACAAATAACAGAACTACGTGCCCCTACATTTTCCAGTTGCCTGGTTTCTAAGGACAGATTATTCAACAGAGCCAGTCGTAGTTCTAATGGCAACACTGCCCTGGTATCAGCAATGTTGATGGCAACACCAGGAATAAGACAACCAAACCTGCTTCCACACTTCCACGGCTGAGGAAAAGCTGCCTTGTAATGAAATATAAGCATATAAAGATGGATTTTCAAATTGCCATTTTTGTAGAATGTTTTTTGTAAATAAAGCAAAACATTTAAAATGTTCATATTTAACCCATCCACCCCGAAAAATTTTAAGTACAAAACCCTAGAATTTTGGGAAATGTAGGCAACTTTCTCTTTTTGGACAGAAAATGAAAAACCAGTAGAACAACAAAACACATATGCAAATAAGAAAAACATCAAATATTATTTTCAAAGGACAAACTGCAATCTTAAAGCATTCCCTCAAAAATTCTCAACATAAATAATGGACTTTTATTGTTCATTTACTGCAAGGTTAGGCAGCCTGATATGATGGATGAACTGTCAACCCTCAACTAAACTTCCACAATCCATCACAGAAACTGGAAATTTCACTCAAAGTGTCAATAAACCTAAATTATGAACTGAAAAATACTTTACAGTATGAGCATTCTGATCATTTTTTAGAACTTGCATTCGCTGCAAATTTCAGAAACATTGCTCTTCTCCTACTCCCCTCCCCTTCTTCTTGGAAGTCATAAAATGCAGGAATACATCCTGATTTATATGCCAATGATACCACAGAATCACAGAACAGAAATGAAGTTTTGTAAGAGCTTAGTGCTGGGGAAAACAGTATTTATAAAACAAACTATTTTACTTTACACAACATCAGAAAGATGGCCAACATTTTGTAAAGATTTCTGCTTAATCAGTTATTCAAATGTGGACATATTAAGAAAATTAAACCAGGGCTGCAGTGGAGCTTGATCTCAAATCAAATCTGACCCTGCCCTGAGGCAACTAGAATTATCCTATGATATCTTAAAACAGGAAGGGTTTTTTCTGTATGCACTATAAAATAGACAGATTTCCATTTAATAAAACCCAACATGTTACTGTGTATTTATTTAATTTGGTGATAATTGACAAATAAATATGAAGTATTTGTACATACCTACTAATTAAAAACGATAATGATTTAAACTATGTACATTGGAAAATTCCACTTTGTGTAACACCAACAAACTCTTATGCAGATTGTTACACTGCAAAAACATTGGCAAATGCAGCAGCATGAATTAACATCCAAACCAGGAATTACATTGCCTAATGCAGGCATCCAAGATTTTGTCACCAGCTTAAGCAGTTTATATCATACAGAAACATATCCTTTGTGTCTGTGTCAGAAGGAGCCTGCAGCTCTTCTTTGTATACTTGCGCAAAAGTCCAGTAAACAGTCTGAAGCAGACTTAATCTCAGTATATTAGAAGTAAGCTCAAAATTACCCCTTTACACTTGATTTTGTGATGTGACTTAATCATGAAACTCCCAGAGTTTCACAATACTTCAGACTGCAAAAATTCCAGTTTTTACTACGTATTTCAGAGCGTAATGCAAACTTCTGTTGAATTTGATGATAGCATTTTAATAATTGGTAGAAAGCACTTATAATTTCTATTGAATTTAAAAGCAAATTACTGAAATTACTGTAAAAATTAGGCCATCCTGCCTCTCCTTATAATGTAGTATTTGAAAACTCAATGCACTCAAGCCAAGCTAACACCAGACTTTCTTGTATTTCAGAGAAAGGGCTAGAGAACAAAACAGAAAGATCTCAGTACTAAGGCTCCTTACCCTTCCCTTTCCTCATCTACCTGTATTACCACATAACACCATTAGTGGAGTTTTACATCCATCTCTCTTTATAGAAAGAGCTCGTTTGACATCTCTATACTGCAGAAATGAATGTTTCAAGGCAAGGGCTGATGACAAATGAAGGCTAATTAATGCACTGTCTCTTAGTCCAATGTGATACTGACCATGTATGAAGAAACTAATATTGTCTTACCGTACACTGTGTGCTCATTGTAATGCTCAGGGTGAAATCTGAAGAGAATTCCAAGCCTGGAATGGATGCAGTATTACAGTCGATATGCTGTCAAAAAGGGCAATAAAATCCTGTCAGTAACAGTGAGGAATGTCAATTAAGATTTCTCTTTAGACGAAGGTTGTTCGGTTGTTCTCATTACGAGACAACTTTTATAAGGCAATACTATTTCAGCTTTCCAAAAAATGGGAAGAGACTAAAAAAACTGCTCAATCCCATGTGACAAAACACCTGAAACTCCTCTTCTTCACATGCCCAAATAACTACACTTAGTAGCTCATTCTGTTCAGGAAAGTTGCTTCTTGATGGCAGCTGCCCCTTGTTGAGAGCAAGCAGCTTCCACAGGCATCTTGACCTGTTTTACCCCTTGTTCATGTAGTCACATGGTAAACCACAGCATAAAACTGGTACAGGTTAAAACAGGGGTGTTTTGATTTGCCAGACTGACTTTGTATTGATCACAGAATAACTGAGTTTGAAAGAGACCTCTGGAGAACTCCCTTTGCAGTCTTTCACTGGACTCACTCTAGGACAGTCATCTCACTCCCGCACTGGGGAACCCAAGACTGGACATAGCACTCCAGAAGTCATCTCCCTGGGGCGCAAGAGAAGATGCATCTCTCTTGAGCTGCTGGTGCTAAGNACTCCAGAAGTCATCTCCCTGGGGTGCAAGAGAAGATGAGCTGCTGGTGGTAAATCTTCCTAACACAGCCTAGGAAACTGCTGTCTGCCTCTGCCACAGGCTGTGTGTTACTGGCTCATGGCCAGCTTAGTGCCAACCAGCACTCCCAAACTCCTCTCTGCAAAGCTGCTTTCCAGCCAGTAGGCCCCAGCCTCCGTTGGTACATGGAGTTATTCTTCTCTCCTCTCTGCAGGATTTCTGCATCCAGCTCTGGGGTCCCAGCACAGTAAGGACACAGAGCTGTTGGAGTGAGTCCAGAGGAGGCCACCAAGATGATGGAGCACCCCTCCTGTCAGGAAGGGCTGAGAGAACTGGGTTTGGTCAGCCTGGAAAAGAAGGCTTAAGGGTAACCTAACTGTGGCCTGCCAGTGCCTGAACGGAGCCTAAAGATGGAGAGAGACTTTTTAGAAGAACATGGAGTAACAAGGAGGAACGGATTAAAACCAAAAGACAGCAGGTTTAGATTTGATATCAGGAAGAAATTCTTTACTGTAGGGTGGTGAGGCACTGGCACAGGCTGCCCAGAGAAGCTGTGGCTGCCGCATCCCATGAATTGTTTAAGGCCAGATTGGAGGGAGGTCTGAGCAACCTGGTCTAGTGGAAGGTGTCCCTGTCCACAGCAGGGGAGTTGGAACTGGATGATCTTTAACCCAAAGCCTTCTATCATTTTTCATGCTGCCTTGTCTTTCTTTAGGGAATGTTTTCCTTCCTGAAAAGTTACATTATGAACTATATAGAACAAGCAGCACCTGATCTGAGCAAATACACAAAAGTACTTTCTGTAATAATAATAATAATGATGAATTGGAACATTTTTAAACTTTCCCTACAAAATATAATCCATTTGTTCTGTGGGATAGCTATTGATTAAAACAATTACTTATAATGCCAGTGTTCCTCAACTCATTAATTTTACTACTTTGTACCGTAACTTCAGCAAACGAGCACATGCATTGATTTTAAGTTATTTTAAAAACTGTGATGGTTAAATGAGAACAAATGAGTATAAAGCCATTCAGCACAAGTTATGCTACGTGCTGCATGACACAAAATTTGATAAGCATCTACAACTGAACTGGACAGTGACTGCTCATTACAGCATGTATTAGAAAGGGATGTGCATGCACTATTACCAGCAAAGCATAAAGTAAATTTGGTTTTGGATAGAAGAAATCATAGTACAGAACAGTCTAAATATGGGAAAATTACCTTACTAAAAGCTCAAAGTTGGTAAAAAAAGCAATTAATACAAACCTTCCAGTCTTAACAGCAAGAACCTCCCTGCACTTCTGTAATTTTGAAGATGCCAAAGTCTGTGTGTGCCAAGTGAATTTCTGTCCCTCCTCCAATAACCAAGGAAACTTCTAACCTGGCTACTAGGCATTAAGTAATATGGTACCTTAATGACACTGGCTGTAGATATCACTGTCTTTGGATCCAGCATCTCTACAACAGCTTCTGGAATGACAGCCTTCTTCATACAAGACATGTCAAAGCCATACACATCTTCCCAGAAAAGCAGCTTGTCCACATGTTTATTCATATCCCCAACAGCTATTAGACTAATGGTACACAGGTCAGGATAAACTGTAACAACAGAAACAGAGTAGTGAAATTTTATTTTACGCACACATGAAGATGACTTTTTTTCTCTTTTGTCCTAAAGTGATTAACATCTTAAAGAATAAACAAAAGAACTTTTTTTAGCTCTTGGACAAGACACTTTTTCTGCTACTTTACTTTCCAGAGTACCATTTGTCCACAGAAGAGACCAAACACAAAAATTTAATTTTCATGCACTAAACTGGTACTTCCTGTTCATGACAAAATCTCTTGGTAGTTGAATCCCACTACCAGGAAATGATTGCAAACTTGATGTCTGAAGAAAATAATTTGGAACAGCCTATTCTGGCTTCTAGACAGAGACTAACCTAAAATATATTTCATAACTGTCTACAGACACCCAAACAGAAATTCAGGCAAGGGCTTTGCAATAACAAGAAACCTCTGTGAAAAGACCTTATTTTCAGAAAAGAGCAAGTATTCTTATTCAAGAATTTTATTCTTGTTTGCTATCAGCTCTGGCTGATTCTTACCTTAGAACCTAAAACAATATTTCTGGGTACTGGAAATAACCACTTTTCTGTCTGCATCTGAAGAGCAGGAAGCAACCTAACAGACAGAAGAGAACCTCACTGATTTCCTCCCTCCCTCCATCCCACTTTCAGGGTAACAGTTATCACTCTTACACTATTTTCACATTTCTGCTTTTCCTTCTCCCAAGAACACCATCAGAACAAGTAACTACAGCTTTTGCAAATCGTAGTGGAAGACTGACATTTGCCTTTTTAACAGCTGCCAACAAAGACAGTCAATCTCTTGGCAATCTCAACTGACTGGAAAACCCACAAAGAACAGCTGGTATGTACGTGGCTGTCTATAACCTTAACAAATAGTAAAAGGAGCTCAATTTATATTTAGCAAGGATTTTTTTCATTAAGAAATTCCCATGTTTTATTCTTCAGAGTTTTAAAGCCTCTGAAGCCATATACATTGAATTCTTGACCTGGTTTCAGAGCAAAATGTCAACTAAAACACCCTATTTTATTTAATTTTATTTTATATTAAAACATCAAAGGAGCTGTGTTAACACAACTGAAGCCAAGTTTCTCTCTTCCTCCCCAAAATTTGGTGAACTGTAAAAATAATTTTGTCTTCAGCTCTATTTGAAATTACAGTTTATCAAAATGAGTATGGAGAAATCACTGGTATAGCATGGTAGGTCAGAAAAGCAGTATTTTCTACCTTGCAAAATACTGAAGACAGAAGCAGAAAACTGAAATTAGACCTTTCATATAGTGAGAATAGCTTTAGCCCAAAGGAAATCTTCTTATAAATAGTGATTATAAAGAATAACCTTCTCTAAAGAAGTTTTTTTTGTTACATAAAGACATTAAAGTAAGCACACTGACATTTTCCTCAAGTGCTGACCGTTTAAAGCAGAATAAATAAGTATCAGTAATCTTCAATTGGAATCCCATTGATAAACTATCATCACCCCTACTTTGCAGCTGAGGAAATCAGAGCAGAAGGTTTCTCCAGGAACAGCCTACAATTAACTCAGCAGTACAAAGGCAGTTTGATGAGAATCCAAACAAGAAGGCATTCAAACTGTCCTCTCCAAAACAGATCACTTGGTTCCAGCACACCTGACAGCTGTCACACAAGCACTAAACATCTGGTGGTGGGAGTATCTGCAGGGAGTTTCTGGAGCCATCACTAAATGAAGTGTGTTTCTCCAAGCTTTCCCACTGCTGTCTAACAGTGTGTATGTACTACACTTGGCTTTATCTCACAGCATTTCAGCAACCACTGATGCTCCAAGAATTAAAAGACATTGTGATACAGATGACAAAAGCAAGGGACAACAGCCTTTGAGGGATTATTTTTTAGGGGAATAGGTTTCATATGATGCAATGGTATGGTGGGAAGAGAGATAAAAAGACTGGCAGTCTCTGGTTACAGAACACACAGGAATGTTGTAGTGCCACTGGAAATGAAAATTAAAACTACAACAAAATGTGATCAACTACTTTATAAACTTCCTTCTTCTGACTAGCCCAAATTTCTGCGACATTCTGTAAACCAAAGAGAAATTTAATTACCTCTATCAAGCATAAAATACTTGAACTGGATCATAATCAGTTTTTATTAAATCTTTGTTCTCATGGCAAATCCTTAAATCAGCAGTGGAACTCATGATTGATTATACAAAGTGCTTAAGAACAAGGGAAAATGTAAACACAAATTGCTCCAATTTAATCTGCATTTTTACTATTAATAGCAGCAAAAGTAGACAATGTCTATTCAGACTTCACAAAAAGAAATCTGTGTTCCACCAAGAGGGCACAGGCAAAAGACTACAGCCATTCATCGACTTCCAGATTGACAGATTCACCCATGTCCTATACACTGTACTGAAATTTGACTGAAAACAGAAGCATTGTCATCTGAGTATCAGCCTAAATCACCTAAACACTGTGGAGTTTTGTACATGTTTAAAAGCATCTGCATAAATATGCATTTGCCATTTCCCCATTATCCTTGATTTCCCTGGGAATCCTCAGCTCTTTCTGCAGCCTGGTAACATTTTCCCATGTAGTCCTGACAGATTTGTCATTTTTTTTCCCATTACGCCTATAATTCAATAATTATTCCTTCTCTCAGACGAAATGAGCAAAATGCTAATTGGACAAAAGCACACACTCCTCAGAGCTCTCCCAGATTCATTGCTTTGACCATCTGTGTCCTTCTCGACTCGGTGCCCACAAGCCATCCGTCACCAGGAACAGCTCACGTGGTGGGGAGAATATGATGGGAAATCCTTCAGCCCTTAGCAATGCCTCACAAACTTCAGGACACTGAAGGGTAAGACAGCAATCCTCCAGATACACAGAAATAACTTCATGTGAATACCATCATCATTTTGATGTGAACGAGCATTATGATTTGAATGTATTATGTTTTGAACGACACCTTCTTTACCTTTGTCACCCCTCGCCAGTGTGAACAGGACTCATGCATGTGAAAACATCTATACTTGAGCAACAGCCCTAAAGAACAAACAGATGGGCCCTACGCAGAAAAAATGTTATGTTCCCAAATAAAGCTATTCTATACTGTACACATTACACAAAGTTTGGCACAATCCACTCCAGCATGCCAATAGGCTGAACCGAAGCAATGACGATATGACTGACTGAACACATATCTGGAAATTTGGATTCTATTCCCAGCTCAATCACTGAAAGATCTGGTCAAATTGCAGCTGCTGCTATTGCTTTTTCCAGCTTTCGAACATTCTCTGTAATAATGATCTTGGGTTCAACAGTACCAAGTGGCTTTAGACAAAATTAAGCAAATTCAGGAGTTTCTCTGGTAAGGCTGCACCTCAGAGCACTTAGTTCTGGCTCATCTGGCTTTGGATGTGCAATTCAGCTACACTGAAGAAGAGTCTGTGTTGCTGAGCACTCTTCTCATGGACCCAGGGCACAACCATTCACCTGCTGGACAAGCTGGCAGAGGAGCAGTAACTGCAAGCACCTTAATGAAACTGTTAACAGAACTGAAAATCCCATCAGTACCTGTACAACACTGAGTGCTTTGTCAAGAATCAAAGAAGTGCCCAAGACCATTGTCAGACCCCAAAGGATGAGTGTACTGCAGAACCAGTACATTCTACCACTCCCATCTCTCAAAGGAATCTCTGGGAGTTACAAACCAATAACAAATCTACCAACAGTACAGTTTAAACAGAGGTTGGAAATTTCTGGCCTTTTTCAGAAGGCTCTGGAAGTAGTAGCTAAACATGAAATGATTTCTTACAATTTTAGGGAATGTCCCTGGATTTAATTGTGTTGCAGTGTAAAATTATCAGCATATAGCTAGACAGAGTTCACACATGTGCTCCTGGACTATTCTACATTATGGAAAACAAAAAACCTCTTATTCTGTCATGTTGCTCAAGTGGCTCTTGCTTGTATATTCTGCTTTGTGAACAACTGCATTAATCCCATTTTTCCTTCTGCACTCTGTAGTATACAAAAGCACACTGCAATCAGAGGGAAGCACTGCAGCAAGCAGTGACAGAGTCATTAATCCAATCATTAGGTCAGTGTAGTGAAACTGTGTGCATGGTTAGCACAAAAGGGGAAAAAAACCCCAGACTGATGACTACAATTGAAAAGGTCAATATGAAATACAATACTGACAAAGGAATTAGGCACATGCAGAACTCGTGCACAAAGCTGCATCACATGAGGAATAAATATTTACAGGCATTTAAACACTGCTTAAGATGACACTGTCTAAGCTACTTGAATGGGTAAAACAACTCTACTTCAAAGCGAATCCTTTTGTTTTGTCACAAGCCCACCCTCAAGCCCTAAAATCTAAAGGGCACGTTATCATCAGGATAAATATGCTAAACTGTAACAGTGTAATTCCATTAGTTATTTCATGTGTTTGAAACTATGTCCTCCCCACACAAATTCCCTCCTTCAGGAAAATCCCCTATCCACTTTTCCTCTAACCCACAGAAGCTTACTCAAACAGCATCACATTTTACAAGGTAAAACTTATTTTCCTCTGTTCATAGTCATGCAGAGACTTGGATTTCAGGAGAGGAAAACAAATGCCCACATGTGTGGGAAGAATTAGGGAGGAAAAATTTAGTCTGTACTTAAGAATAAATAGCCCCCTCTATTCTTAAAAACACCATTAACTTGAGACCTTGGTACCCCATCTAATGTTCTTCTATTACCCATACATTAAATTAATGTGTTGAAGCTCCTACTAATAGAAACATTTTTCACTGAGACTGGCAACTTTCTCATCCATGCATAGCTTATTCGAAGTCTCCGAGTTCATTTAGCTTCCCCCCAGAGCTAAATTTATTAAAAGAATTGAGCACCAACCTGAGCCTCCCTGTGCCAGGTACTTGTCCTTTGCATAGATGACAGAATCCAGCATTGACTCAAAGAGAAGGAAATAACCCTGTTTATAAAAAAGGGAAAGAACTTAGAAATCATTGTGTTGCTTATGCAGACTACTTAGTCATTCTACAGATAGACTTTATCAACACAGTTTAAGAACACTCTAAGTCCATCCAGAGAGTTTCTCAACAACAGCACTGTCACTTCAAAGCTGGTTGTATACAGTATCATCTTTAATTTCCAAACTGCAAGTATGTAGCACACAGAGACAATAAATATGCCATCTACACCAATAATTACCCAACAAGGGTCCTACAACATCAAAAGACATCGAATTCAACTCAGACCAAGTGAAAAGCTGCATGTATTGATTTTCTAGCAATAGCTGTGAAGTTCCAAGAAAAATAAAAATAATGAAATAACTTCAGATCTGCAAGTAACACAACTATTGTCAAAGAAAGGCCAAATGGAATGCATCTTTGCTTCTTCATATTTGCAACCTCGTGGTGCCTCGTATCACCCCAGGCAATGCTCACTAAGAGAGGTGGAAATAAATCATATATCAAAGACATTGGTTCTCTGGGTGTTCTACATCATTTAGCAGCACCTGGACATGCAAAATTTCCAGGATAAAAATGGTTAGAACTAGATTTGCATAGAGTTTTTTTTGTGTTGGAATTAATTTTATGGCAGGTTAACCATACTGCTATTGGTGTTTAGAATAACTTATTGTAAACTTCAGTGAGTCATTTTCTGAAACAGGGAAACATTCTTTATTTAAATATTTGACATATTAAAAACCCCATACAGCAGTATTAAATGAAATTAGCATTTTATAGAGAACATCCACTTTCTCAACTATTCTAAACAAACTGCACATTTATGAGACATACAGCCCTTTGTTTTCCAATTTACTTACTGATTTTATACCTTTCCTGTCCTCTAAGTTTGAGTATCATTGTTACTCAATACTGTAACCTATTTCATCTACATCCTCACAACATCAAATCGAGACAAATACCAACAAAGATTTTGAATTTTCATTTAGCATCCTAATTTTCATTTTGCTTAAAACACAGCTCAGCTACATGGCTTAATGTATACACTGACTGCCAGCAGGCAAGAACAAAATGGACAACTGAAGTCCAGACTTTCGACCTGTAGTCCTACAAGCCCAGTCAGCAGTAATTTAAAACAGGAAAGCTAGGAAGCTGCAGCAGGTAAGTTTCAGATTGAATATTAGGAAAAATTTCTTCACTGAAATCGTTATCAAGCACTGGAACAGGCTTGCCCAGGATAGCTGTGAAGTCACCATCCCTGGAGGGATTTAAAAGTCATGTGAATGTGGCACCTGGGGACGTTGAAGTGCTGGGTTGGACTCAATGATATTAAAAAAATGCTCAAAGTTCAGAATTGCCTATAAATGCCACTGTCTGCAGCCTTCAGAATGAAAAACAAAACTGAAAACCCCAGAAACTTGAAGCATGACATATTTGTATTCAACAAGAACACAGTGTGAAAATAATGGCCGTGTCCTTTTCTCAACCTGTTCCTTCTGGTAACAGTGCTCAACTGAAAACTTTTCTTCCCAATCTTTTTCTTCCACTTTACTGCCCAACTTCTGTACATCCTTAGAATAAGTCCCAGAAGGAAGACCACTGCTTTGTAGTGAGCAATAGGGTTGTTAGTCAGCAACTAACTTTGCCGAACAGCTGAAAAGGCCAGGAGCTCCAGATGCGTCAGGTAGGGATAATTTGATGCCCCAAGCAAGCCAAAAAGCACAGCATGGAACCACAGTTTTCTTTTTTATACTATTATTCTTACGGCTTAAAAATAGAGTATGCTTAGCTCACAAAAAGTATTTTTAGATGCCTTTAACCAAAAATGAGTTGTTTTCACAGTATTTTAAAGGTAACCTCTAGGACATATTTAAGACCAGACACCAGCAAGAGTCAGTAACTCACAAAGTGACATTTTTATGGATCAGCTCTTCTCTTCCTTCTTTCTGCTCACTAACTATGGCTGCCAGCCTGTGCAAGAAGTAGAGCTGGAAGACAGTCTCTCATGGGAAATACAGAAAAATTCTCACTGTCCTTTCCCTAACCTTTCCACTCTGGCACTGTTGGCTCTCTCCCCACACCCAGTTCTCTCACCCCCCCAATTCATTATAGCATTCCTCTAAGTTACACAAAGCATCAATGGTGCTGAATCAAGTCACTTACTACTTACACCAAAGCATTTTTCTCAGTGTGCTGTGCTCATCTCTAATGTAAATTAGAATGCAATTTCACAGCCTGCTGCCCCACCTGTAGGGGATCGTTCTGGAAAGATAATTACACCTGACATCTTCTCCTTGTGATACTGTGAGACACTCTTGCTTCACCCCCAAAAATGGTCAAGGGTTTATTTTTTCTTAAGCATGCAGACACTAAAAATCAATCAGTGCAAAGAGATCTCTAGGATACAAATCTGAGAGCTGCATATTATTAGTACAGTCTTGATAGTGGCTAAACTAAGACACATAAAAGGTGCCACTGTCTCTGTTAAAGACAACCTGAATGCACAGAGCATCTTACATTTTATGCTGTCCCATTCTGCGTTTCCTACTAAAAAGCTGGCCATTTCCTTCTCAAAAAGAACATGAAGTTCCTTATTTTTTATATTTGCAAAGCTGAAACAAAATGTTCTCCAGGTAACAACAAAGCCACACGTAAACAGATCTGGACAGGAAGAGAAGTACACAGCACTGTGGAGTAACTCTCCAAGCACGCACCTGCCCTGCCTCATGTCTGCCCAAGGAGACACCCACTGAGCCCACTGCATGCACAGGAATGTGAATATTGCTACATTTCTTATATATCCTTTATATCTGTATTCTGTGTTCCTAACCAAGTTATAAAAGGCTGATAAATCTTTGATGCCTTAATATCCTGCACTGATGATTTTTTCCTATTATGCAAATATACTACAGCATTCTCGTATTTATTTTAATTCAAAGCTACATAAAAATATTTTACCAATTGATCAAAATGTAAGTATTACAAGTTCTTTTAGCTTTAGTGCTTCAGTATTTATGATGATAATCTTTGTGGAGAAAAAGAGTTTAAGCTCTTTAAAAGCATCAAAAAGTGGTATTACCGTGTTTACAACAGCAAGAATTAGTAGAATTTTTGGTACAGTAGAAGAAAACCATGTAAAGATGGAATCAAGAAGAAATGTTTAACTACTTGAATAAGCATTGTGCTTCCCCTCCGCCTGCTATCAAAGATGCATTTTATTATTTTCTATAACATTACTGAACCTGGTCTGGTTCTCCAGATTCAGTAAGGCCCAATACGGAATTTTTAATCAGATGAAAAACAGCTATCAAATCACTGGCCCAGAGAGCTGACTTTATCTTTTCTAATCCTCAGTGGTATAAAAAACTGCATTATTTTCTTAAACTGAAGTTTCCAACTACAAGATTTCCAGTGGCCTACAAAGCAGAACAAGTTACAGAAGGTATGCAACACAGATTGGACAACTGATTCTGATTTCTAACACAAAAGATGCACAAAATTGATATGGCTCACTCAATGTCATGAAAAATCACATTTGATAAAATTCCCTCCAAACCTGCAGCACGTTTAAACGACAAGCAGCAGCTACACATAAACTCTTTGCATGCTTTGCTGCAGCACCATCTCCCACATGCTAAGTTTGCCTTCATGCTGATCTCTCATGTATGATTTAATTAAAAAAAAAAAGAGAGGAAAAAAAAGGAAGTAATTCATTACTGACAGAGCAAGTTCACAAATTGCAGAATCACAGCTTGATTTTGTCATTATGTACACCCTGTTGTTTCCTTAAACAAATAAAAGTGAGAATACCAAATGGGAAGATGTGAAGAGCAGAACAGTGATATCCATTACTGGTGTTTACAAAAAAAACCAACAAACCCATGCAAGGAAGTAACTGTTTATCTCTCACAGAAGGAGGGGAAAGGAGAAATGAGAAAGATGGTTTCCAGTGCTTCACACATGCTCACTTCCTTGTCCTTTTCCCTAGATCCTGAATGCCTCTGTTCACAGCCCATCCTCATGTAATTTCAAAATTATTTTTAAAAAAGAGAAAGAAATACAAAAGTAAGAAAAGAAAAAGGAGAAAAGAAAATATTAGCTATCTGACCAAAGATATGATTAAAAGACAAGTACTGGGTTGTATTCTCATTGTATTTTAATCTGACAGTCCACCTCTTTCCCAGTTTTATCTTGTATGAAACCCTACTGCATATTCAGCACCATAAAGCACTGCATAAAAAACTCTAATTTATGAGTACATGTTGTACACTAACACTGTATTTCAGACAACCATCTCAGGCAATTGTCTCTCACAGTAAAGCCCCTTTACAAACAAGAAATGCAGATATTCTCAAGTGAATAAACCTTGCAACCTTTAGCTTTATAGTTTTAGCTAGAGAAAGGAAGCAAAAGCAATACAGAAGGCAAAAAAAATCTGCACACAGATGCAGCTGTTAAAGAACATTCCAGTAAAGCATTACATACATTTTGTTTCTTTCTGCACTCATCTTTTCAATAAGCAGCCTGTGAAGTTTACAATTACCCTACCTAAATATGTGAGCAATTACACACTCACCTTTGTATGTCATATTTTCCTGCCCAGGAATGAATGTAAGTCTACAGTCTGAATAAGAAGTAAGGGATTTATCTGTAGGTGATTTATGATACAAGCAGACAAGTAACAAAATACTAGAGCCTGGCAGTAGTACACAAATTTAAGGTTTTCAGACGTTTCACATATCAAAGCTCTCAGCAGGCAAGCAGGATGATGTATCAGAAGCTTGCAGCCCTTATACAGACCATCAAACAATCCTGGGCAGGGAAACCTCCACAAAAACAAGGTCAAGAGTGGTATTTTATATAAAATTCACCCATTCTTACATCCAAGTAACCCTTCTCCAATAATTGAATGACTTTGTCCTTAGAGAATCTGTCTGGTTATTAGAATGGGCTATTTACTTGGCCATTCTTGTACTCTTTCTCAAGGCAATAAGGTTTACTGGGTGAAGTGGCCCTTGAGCCCACCTGCTCTCCCTTGTGCTCCTGGCTCACAGCACTCAAGAAGTCCCTTGTGTCAGGTTGCAGACTTCACTGAAGTTTTGCTAAAAACAACGTCCAGCTGTCTTTGGAGTGAAAGTCTGAACAGGTTTATCTGAGTCTTTGGAAGTCCAATAGGCCCTCAAGCTTCAGCAACCTGTTCAGCAAGAGAACAGCTCACAGCTTGTCACACCTCCCACTGCCTTTCTCAGTGTTTTGCATACTGGGTTTAGTTGAACACGACGACAGAAATGTCCTGGTCTGATGTTAATACTGTCAAACACACATACTTCAGATGTCACAAACTGCATGTAATACTTTACAAACAAGTTCACTGCTAATTTCTTTCACAGGCTTAAATAAAACCACTGAAGAGACAGCTGCTCTTCACTCAGCCTCTAAACCTAGAACATGAAAAAAACATATCGAGAGGAATTTAAATTGGGGAAATATTATTTTGGAAAATGGTAAATATGCATTTGAAATATAAATTTCTACATAGACACACATGCACTCACACACCTGTCCACTGTGTTAATATGTAAGACACTTCTCCAATTTTCCCATAATTTAAGGGAACAAATTTACAAACGAAAGAAAGGGAAGAACAGCAAGCAGTTTGTGGCAGTCACAGGTCACTTCTACAATTAAGTAAATGATCATCAGAAACTATCATGCTGAGATGGTCATAATGCAATGCTGTACCTTTTATAAGACACTGCTCTATGTGACAGCTTTTTCAGAATGCCTAATCTAGAAACAATCTTGGGAGAATGCAGTATTTTTCCTCTCTGTTGCCTCATACTTGTTTTTAATTTTCTGATGTTCCAGACACAGCTCTAAAAAAAAAAAAAAAAGCTTATTGTGTACTGGTCTTAAGCAGCATTCTGTACCACGCAAAACAAAGCAATGGCTCCACAAAAGGGTTTGACATTATTTAACGTAAAAGCAGTTTGTTTTCTAAACTGAACTGCAACTTTCCTTATTTTTGTTACAAAGAAAAACACAAGAATTTTTCTGCCAGTCCATACAGATTCTTTACATAAAGAGCCAAAACCTGACATACACTGAATTCTTTTTTTTGCACTCATGCATCAACAGTTCCAACATTTCCAAGCACTTACATCCACATATTAAGAACAGATTTCACACTGTATCATGTAGGGAAGAAAATGAAAAAGCAAATTCACAGAAAAAAGCCAGACAAAGAGGAATCTTCATCTGCATCTAGGCAACATAATATTCCTTTCTGGACAGCGTTGGAATAGTGTGTACACTGTCCAGCTATCAATCTTACTTCCACAGCATTGTCCTCTTTATCTCTGTATTGCAGCAACCTATAAATAGCCTAACATTCCTAAATTTTTAGAATGCCTAATTAAGTGACATGCACATGGCAATGTAACTACAACATAAAAAGGTAAATCAGCACACAAATGAAAAATATGCAACATTCAATACTTCATTTCTTACAAGAGCTGAGTTTTGAAATCCTTTACTTCACCTTAGAGGCACTGATTTACAACAGGGCATCAGCTCACCTGCCCAGGTTCCCTTTAAAACCAAATCTTGGGCTTCAGAAGGAGAAATATGATTTTGGGAACATTTATCTCGGTGCACGTATTAGGCAGCTAATCAGAAGTTTCCCTGAAAAGACTGTAATTACCTTTCTAGTGAAGCTACCATACTATCAGAAATCACCAACCACAATGTGCTATTTTTAAATCACTGTTTTAAGCCAATGGCTTAAACTATCCTTGAAACTAGTGACCTCAACACTAAATTAAGCTCATGCTTCAAATAATGCACATGACAGCAGTGGAGGAAAAACTGCAGATTTCTAATTCACTGATACATGCAATACTAATAAAGATTTTAAAAAAAGCAAACCAATTAATTTTTATCTTTCCCTGAAAAACAGGCAGATACGTATGGATCCACAGTGAGTGCATGACCTCCTCCTCAAGGCCCTTGTATATAGGAGAATAGCCCCAGTTTGTTAAAGAGCAAAACAAACCCCACAAAGAAACAAGCAACTCTGAATATACGTTTTCATTACTGATCTTAAATTTCAGGCAGAAAGGAATTCTGAAGTCCCAAGAGCTGGAAGTAGCATGAAGAAAACCTGTGTTCTGGAGAGCTTTTTGAGGGCCTGTGATATGAGGATACTGACTAGCAGAAGTTCACAAAAAAAAATCTAAAAGAGATGTTTCCTACCACATGTTTGATAGGGAACAGGCATTCCTATGTCACTATGAAACTCAAGCTGGCACTGAGTTTTTTAACACAGATTTCTTTATTAGGATTAATGACAGGTAGCAAGGAGAGCTGTGTAATGGTTATCACCCACCACATGAAAAAGGTAACAGGCCAATAGCTGAAATCCAATGGATTCCAGGAGATGGCTCATTCATACACTGCATTTCCTGCTGTCCATCACACTTATTTTGTACTTTTAAAATCAGTGTTTTTACTGCTACACTAATACCCAGCAATGAAAAGCAATGCTGTTTTCAAGCTCTCCCAGTATTTGCAGATTTCCAGAGGCAGCATCTCCCCTCCTTATCACTTTTCCTGCACAGTCAGGATAGCCCTTAGCTGAATTTGCAGACTGAAGGCACTTTACCCATCAGAATGAGCTGGCTAGATGACTAATACAGTATTTCTCCATTACTTTCACCTGAGCAGCCACAATAGTATGATTGAGTGCTTTATAGATTTCCTACATAACAGAAACTTGCTGCACCTCAAGCAGCTCAACTGTACTTAGAGAAGCTTGACTTGAAAGAGCTTGAATAAGAGGGATGAGGAATTGTGTCCAAGTACCACGTAATCAGGACTGCCATCCCATCTCTGACATTGTCAATGACGTTTTTGGAAGCATGATAGATGCTTTGGTTAAACAAAAATAGCATCACTTATAGAATAATTTTTTTAATTAAATAAAATACATCTTTTTCCTGAAAATAACTTGAAAAGAATAGTCATGCACCTTACCATCCACTCAGATATAATTACGTCCACTTTTTCCAAAGGCAGATCAACTTCCTCGATTCTTCCTTTGACTAAGGTAATAATGCTTTCAAGTTTATTTGATCTACAAGTCAAAACGTAAACAAATTAGTTTCTATTTCAAATTTATGCTGTCAAGGGAGATATACTGACATCTATATTTCGCATTTACCCCGTCACAAACTTTTTGGCTTAACTAATCAGGAAGGACTGGAATGTACTATTCCTCAGTTATATTTCAGAGGGAACATTTCCAAGTAGCTAAAAAGTGCAGCAGATTTAGTGCCAGGAGAAGACGGCAGACAGTAGATCTGTATACCTCCAACATGCCATGCATGCAAATGTGCAAGCTTCAGAAATCAGGAAAATAGAGAAGAGGACAAATTAAAACCGCTGGTCTTTTTTATTTAAAAGTTGCTTGTTCCCATTTCTCCTCCACTGACCTCCACAGTGGAGGCGCAATCAGAGCCTACTCACCACACCAGGACAGCAATGAAAATTAACTTCCTTACAAGGCTGTTTTGCACGACTCGGTTTTTTATTTAACCAAACCAGCTGTAAAGCCACCAAGAACAAACCTTCCCTCTAAATCAGTACTACAGTTACTCAACAATAAAGGCTCCCTCCCCACTGTGATCTGGGTAAAAGCATCTGCAAAGTGCAGTACCTGCAGTGATCAGGTATTACCTCACATGCACGTCATGGTGCAACCATGCTGCATAAGGAGGAAGGGACTGTGACAGGACAACAAGTTTTGAAACAAGAACCACATGACAGTGAAATTACTAAGTGTGTAAATGCTTGAAATATACTGAAAGACAAACCATATTAGTCTTTCTTGCACATATCTTTATTACCATGCCTATTCTTAGAGAGGGCAGGAAAGTATTCTTCCCACTGCAGTTCTTATCTCTGCCCCTTCCCTCCCTATCCTTACATACCGTCTGGCTTTCAATGCAGACCAGTAATGACATTAAAAATTCCATCTAAAAGACAATGGAAGAATGACCAGTATGAAGGGAGGGAAAGGAAAGGGTCAAAGGACTCCTTGAACACCTGGGCTGTTGCAAAGATCAGTCAAATCCTCTACACAAGACAGTCTTCCATTAGAAGGTAGCAGTTCATTACTAATAACATATTTAATGCTCTAAACAGAAGTAAAACCAGAAGTCCAAAGTGAGAAATGTTAAAGAGCTACCACCCACAACAGTAACTTAAGAAGGACTAAAAAAGATCTAAAGATAACTTTCTAAATTACCAGATCCAAGGACATAATTTAAAACAACAGAGAGGAAAAGGATTAATTCACTACAAACTTGTTTTCAATTATAATGTTTAAAAAAATTAAAAACATTAAAAAACCCCAAACCAACCAAGGTAGTTCACACATCGTAGGAAAACCTGAGATGTTATTTAGGAAGTCTACTTCAACTTTCTATTCTAGCTTAACAGTGATGAGTGACAAAAATCAAGTCATTCACTGTGCTAGAAATTTTACAGGACTATTCATAGGAAGAAAAAGAAAAGGCAATCATTTAGTTTAGAGTAAGTTTATTTTTAAGGCTACTGAGGCTATGCATTCTGGTTTACTTACACACTTCCACTGTTTCCAGTAATTAGTATGCTAGAAATTAACCTGAATTCTGAGAGGGTACAAAAGTTCTTGAGCACACACTTGTATCACAGGTGGAAGCACACCTCAACAGTAATTTTTTAAGCTACACAGTTGTTTAGTATTCCAATAAATATTTGTTACTCCACTGCAACTTTGTCAGCTTTATTCCTTTAGGAAAAGTAGGTTTAACCAGACAAATGTAAATTGTTTTGATGTGAACTGGAGACTTTAATGTGAACTGAAGCTTTTATAGCAGAAGGTACCTATAAATGTGCAGCCTTACTGACAACTTGCCATGTACTTCAAGAGGCAATTCATCACTCTTAAGAGTTTAGGAGTTTTGATTCATTGTATTTCTTAGAGGTCTGCCCTTCTCTTCCCCAAAGCTAATACATATTGACTGTTACTTCTATTCTCCCCTAAGTATAAATAACACTCAAAGGACTTTGTGCACTTGTTGAAAGTTGTAACAGCCCTAAATTTGTTATCTAGCACATTAAACACTATTTCACATTTGCAACCATTCTGAAGATGTCAGGGACTCATAGTAAGAGTTGTCTTTAAGGAATGAGTTCTTGTGCCAGAAAAGCATTTTAGTCAAAATGCACTTAAGGTTTAAAATGGTGCTTTTCCCAAGCAGGTATTTATTTGAGTAATTTTACAGCATCCAGGTGTGCAGCGCTGCATCACCAATGTGCGAGTGGTACCTAACAAATTCTGCACAGATAATATTACTTCTGTACCACTTGAGCTTGCACAAAAAAACCTGTCACTCCTGAATTCTTCAGCATCTATCTGGATTTTCTTTTTCACAGTTGCTCTTACAAAAAAACGTACATGAAAAAACCTAGAGGCTTCAGCTACCAACAGTGCACATGTACACCTAGACGCCTCCTAACTCATCCTAGGAAATCCTTTGCATGTCTTCAGATGCCACTGCTTGATTTTTGCCTATGCTCACCCTCCCTAAATATCCTCTATAGTCAAATTACTGACATGTGGAGTGGATAAATGAACCAGGAGATGGGTCTAGACCATGAGGTTCAAGACTTGAGAGGAGGAGTACAAATCCTAACTGGTAGCCAGGTACCAGAGGTGTCTCTCACGGCTCAGTGCCAGTTCTGATACTAATGCACAGGACAAAATGCACCGTCAGCAATGCTGAATTAGGGGAGAGCAGCTGACAGGGTAGGGCTTTTATTTTCTGTAACACAGACAAATTATAGAAATCATTTAGAATTCCTATAAAGAAACGGAAAACTAACAACCACAACTTTTCCTACCTAATGATGTCCATGGCCTGATAGATGATTTCAGATTGGTCAACTCCAATGACTTTCTTCGCGCCTGCTTTGGCAGCAAACATGGAGAGTATTCCAGTTCCACAGCCAACATCCAAAACCACCTGAAAAGAATAAATGAACGCAAAACCATCTTATTTCCCTTGCTATGATTTTTCTACACTTCTTTCTACATCAGTGAGATACGATATTCCAACAGAAGGAATAAAGTCTTATGTTACATGCAGAGACAGCCAAGCCAAACTGCAGTTTCAACTCCACACTCTACCACCTTTTCCAGACAGACAATGAAGCACACTAATTCCAGCTGCAGATTAACCCAGTCACAGGGAAAACAAAAGCAAGCAATTATGTGGGAAGAACCTAAAATGTTACGTAACAGAAGAAAAAGGGAATTATAGCCTGAGCAATTTGAATCACTGAATCACTAATAATTGAACTTAGCACTGGCACTGAAAAAACATATTCTAGCTGTAGTTCTTAATTAACAGTCTGTTCAGAAAGTTTATTTAGGAATTCTCTGCCAGACACGGCCACAGTGCCTCAAAACAGCTATGGCTCAAGATGACTAAATCTTAAAATGGTCACTGGTACAGTTTTAACACCTGGAAATATTTTCTAACACTATTTATAATCAAAATAGAGCTAAAAAAATCCAGTTAAAATAGAATCCCTAGAGTTTTCATGAAAGTAAATTTCACCACAATAGTACACAGCACAATAACATCCATGAAAATGCCTGGGTTTTTGTATATCACATACTAGCTACTACAGGAAGACTGAAAAGTAAAAAATGTGAAGCACCTAAGAAAAGAGTACCAAATTCAGTACTACGTAGAATTGGGCAGCCAGCACTTTAAAGCTTCATAAACAGAGATTTCACCAAGCAGCCTTTTCCAGGCCTTGCTATCATAACAGCGTATTTCTTCTAACTGCTGCAAACTTCTCAACAGTTAAAAACCCTAAAAACGAATGTGTAAAAGTAGATTCTTGAGGTGAGTTCCAGGCTCTATGTTTTTACAAAATTACTGGGACTGAAAGACATCTCTGGAGATTCTGAGGGTGTATTACATTGCATTGGCAAGATCATCAGTGTTCTTATTTTTAGACTCATATCTAATATAGCTAATGGTGTAAAAAAACTCTAAGCACTAAACCAAAAAATGTGCTGAAGTCTGAAAATCAAAACAAGTTTCCCAAAACAATATGTAGAGCCACTCATATAATGTACAGCATTTAAGCATAAACAGAATCAGAACTGTAAAGAAAGATTTCCTTTTCCATACATGAGACCTAAACATGAGAGTAAATACAACTCACTGTACACTTAGGGTAACAAGAACACTGAGTCAGAATTACCAGTCATAGCAAAAATTTATTAGAAAGGAAAACTGATTTCACTGTCTCCTCTCCTCAGAGCACACAGTGTTGTAAAAGCTGCCCCCACAGCTTTCATTATACTAAACATTTTTCCAAAGAAGGCATCAAATCCCTCAGTAAACAATCCCACATTTGAGAACTATAATCCCATTTTACAAATATTTCAAGGCAGGAATGCACCCTGCTGCTGATACACTTTCCAGCTTATAATCACTGTTCACTCTTGCTTTGGCACAACAAAACCTTGCATTTCACCTGACAAAGAGCAACAAAGCAAATACCTGAATGCTCTGCACCTTAGGTCCGTTTGCCTTCCTTGTATACAATTTTATCCATTCTGATGGATACAGAACAATGATCCTGAAGCCAGCATGAATAAAACCAGCTGTTTATCCCTAGCAGTACAATGTAAAGGAGCTTCTGCCGTGGTGGTCTGGGAAGCAATGACTGAAGAACTGACTGTCACCTGTCTTGGTAGAGCCACTTACAATCTCGAAACAGAGTAAAAAGCATCAGTATGATGACTTTTTACAGCAGCTTGGGTAGAGGGAAGGGAAGCTGTGGATAGAGTTACTTGTTCCACCTGTAACTCTTTTGCAGCTATGTTTCAAAAGGTGTCAACTCTACAGCTCAAAAGTTATATGACAGCACGTTATGGCTACAGAAATTCCTAAACTGAATCTGCTGGAGACAGGAACAGGAAATAAAGATCAATATTCTTGCAGCTGCTGAAATCTCACACACCTCAACATCACCTATTCTAACACTTCACCTATAGTAGTTAACAAAATCACTGAGCCATGACAGCTGGAAGCCACAGCCAAAAATAAACCACTGTGAAAGAATGATCTTGATGTACAGTTGCATGAAAGAGAGCAATCACCACAAACTGGAAAAAAAATCAAAACAGACACCACTTTGGACAGCTGCCCATGTCACTTAAAAACCCAGATGGAACTCATCTAGCCTTAGGCAGGGGATGGGGTAGAGAAAGAGGCAGTGGAGATAAAATACACAAGCTGGAATATATGTGAGGAAGGGAAGGACAAGCACAGTGATCACCAATTAGCCTAAGGATAAGGGTCTACAGCTCACACATTCTTGCAGTGATCACATATGGCCTCTCACCAAAGACCTGGAGCAGCTCGACAGGTGATTTGATTGTACCACAACAGACTGCAGCTTCACATGCTCCTCTACAGGATAAACAAAACTGACATCCTACTTTCAGTGACAGAAAAAATTACTTTAAACTCAGAAAAACAGGAGGCCAGGGACTTTGGCCAACTAAATTAACTTCATCAATGAACTCTTAGTAGGACAGTGGTTTAAAAGCTCATTTTATTCCCTGAATATGGCATTGATGCTTGCCTCAGAATTCAGTCCTACAACAAAAACAGTGCTTTACTAAATAATTATTTTTCCACCTAAAAATACTCTCATTGTAAAATGGACCACATTTCCTTTTACTGAGTACAGCCACCTTCGTTACTCCTGCCAGGAGTAATGTCCCATTCTCATCTCAAAAACATTTGACAGGTTGAAAACAAAGGCAGCAAGTAGGATTCATTCAAGTTTTAATAATTTATTTTGAAAGCTGAGAGAGAACAAATTGACTAGTTTTGAATACAATACGCACAATAAACAAACCTAGATACTCTTATCATCTATCACCATGCAATCACACCTCTTTAGTATTCTAAAGGTTAGGATGCAGATTTGCATCAAAAGTGAGTATACAAATTCAGCTCTCTAAACAAGCTCCTCCCAAATTACCGCACAATTGTCTATTCAGAAAACACCAAAAACCATCAGTACATATTTTCCAGGGAGGAATACCATCAGGGAGTTCTATGAAATACAGTATCAGAATTTTTCTCTTTTTTTAAAATTGTAATTAAAATTTAATGGAAAACAGCCTTTTTAAGTTGGAATTTTCACTCATTAGTATGGCTCTGAAAGCATTATACAATATATTAAGCTAAGCAAAGTATCTTACACAGCTCCTTCTGCAGAAATCTGTAACACATATCATTTAAAAGCCAGATTTCTGCAGAAAACTCCATATATTCTCCCTATCAGTGTACCAAGATAAAGTTGAGTCACTTGGCCAGACACAGAAGTTAAGCAGGGCACTGGTCACATGGATAGGGGATATTGGGAACTCACCGTAATCAAGAATCTGTCTTTCAGTTCAACCTCAACACAACATGATGAGTTTGGATACACCATGAATTTGAGGTAACTTTGATCAAAAAACTGCTGCAAAAACCATGTTCAGAAACCAGTTTGCAGATGTTGGAACAACAGAGATTTTCTTCAGAGAAGTTGAATGCTTTTACAACAGAGTATGCACACACATTGTCTAAGTTGTTTCCTGAGCATGTGTATCTACTTCTGGGACTGAAGCAACGTTGACTCTAACAGCTAATTCCCCTTTTGTTTCCAATGTTCCCAGCGTGTCCATCAGCACAGGAGAAACACTATCAATCACGAAAAATTACCGTTCCACAAGGCCTCACATTTTGTGTAACTTCAGATCAGCCTTACCCTGTGAAAACCTGCACTTATCAATTTTAGGGGCATCTGTGAAACTAAACTTCTCCCAGAAAAGTTTTCTCTCCTTTATTCATCTTTCTGCTTTGTTAGATGAGCTGCCCACCTACATAGTCACCTGCACCATTTAAGCAGCTGGTGGCATAGTTCTACAACACTTTTGCTTGTTCTCTCACTATAATCAAAGACTTTAGAAATGTTTAGTAGAAACAGGCTTGGACATGGATTCAGGCAAAAAAGGTAGAAAACTATTTCTTATTTTGTTTTCTGCTGTAGTTGCCAATTGAAAACTGAGGTAAAACATACAATGATATAGGTATTACCAAACACTGAAATACTTCCTGCCAGGACAGAACTGCATCTCTCTCACATCTCCTTCAAAGAAAGGCTGAGAGGATTGGGATTGCTCAGCCTGGAAAAGAGAAGGCTTTGGGGTGATCTAATTGCAGCCTTCCAGTTACTAAAAGGAGCCTAAAAGAAAGATGGAGAGATTCTTTACAAGGGCCTGGAGTGACAGAACAAGGGGGAATGGATTTAAATGGAAGAGAGTAGGCTTAGATAGGATACTATGAAAAAATTCTTCCCTGTGAGGGTGGTGATGCCCCAGCACAGGTTGCCTAGAGGTGTGAATGCCCCATCCTTGAAAAAANGTGATCTAATTGCAGCCTTCCAGTTACTAAAAGGAGCCTAAAAGAAAGATGGAGAGATTCTTTACAAGGGCCTGGAGTGACAGAACAAGGGGGAATGGATTTAAATGGAAGAGAGTAGGCTTAGATAGGATACTATGAAAAAATTCTTCCCTGTGAGGGTGGTGATGCCCCAGCACAGGTTGCCTAGAGGTGTGAATGCCCCATCCTTGAAAAAAAAAACATTCAAGGCCAGGCTGGATGAGGCTCTGAGCAATCTGGTCAAGTGAAAGGTGTCCCTGCCCATGGCAGAAGGGTTGGAAACGGATGATCCCTCAGGCCCCTTCCAACCCAAGTCATCCTTTGGTTCTGTAAACTCAAAACACAACAAACTCATCAGGAACAGCCAGCAGAAATACAAAAGACAAAGAGGATCTTTACTGTACAGGGGTCATAACCACCTTAACATCCTAGTGAAATCCTTCCTCACTGCAAATGAAATACTAGCTCACAGTTCCAAGCCCTTTAATAATAACAACCCAGTCTGGAGACACGAAACAGCACTAATTCAAAAAAATCAGTTACACATGAATTCTTTCCCAGTTCTAATTACACAGGGTTTCCAGGACATTTTTACTGTATCAGGATACATAGAAATTCACTTAATCCTGGTAAAGAGTCCTCAGAGAGATTCCACCCAATATCCTCGACAAGAGAGGCTCAACTTCACCCCGCCACGATAATTAATGAACCCTCGCCATGGCACACAGCACAGTGACAATAGAGATCACCACTGCTCTTATCAGCACGCTGCACCCTCCAGCAGCTCAACAGCTCTCCACCACCTAATAAAGCCAGAGCACATTAAATCAAATCTTGGCACTGCAGCTCTCCATTCCCAGAGCCACAGAGTAGCCAAGCTGCAGGTTTTCTACCACTTGAGATAAAATAAACCACAGAAATTACTGTATCTTCTGAGCAGTTTTACCCACCTTGTCCTTGAAGATATGTGGGTTTTGATAGATGAAGTCACGATAGCTCTCCGTACGGACTTTATCCTATCAGACAAAGAACAAAGAGGGCTCACTTTTTCTACTTAGGTACAGCAGAAAATTCAAAAATGCCAAACAACTTGCTTTTTAACTTGGCCTAAGGACGTTTCACGCATACTGTACCTACATGGGCCCTGCAAACCTGACACTTCCATACGATAATATTTTAGAATTTACTGTGGCAAATGAAGCCAGTTGCCTCAGCTGGAGGAAAAATAAGAGATTATTTTGTGGTTTCCTGATTCTGCCTTTTTTTTTTTAATGTTTCAAAGTTCTTAATACCTGTTCAGCATTATCCAGTAACAGCAGTAAGAGTGACAATTACATAAAAACCTCCTATACAATGGTGAAAATTTGAGTCACAGGCTCATAAATATTTTGTATCGTATTTTGTACTCTGACATCCTTGCGACATTGAGATTTCTTTAAAAAAAAAAATGCTATGCATCAAATTAATTTGTTTTTATTTCTGAACAAGCTGCAAATTTGCAATCCTGATGAAAAGCTAGCAGTTAAAGCTGTACAGCCCATTTTATGGAAGTCCAACACAGTAAATAAGTAAGTAAGACTGAAATACAAAAGGGCTGGAGAAGCTGAAGTATTTTCAAGCATAGAACAAAACATTTATAGTACATAGTATTTCAAAGTCAGCAGCATAGCTCGTTTTACCAGCAAGGTAATCTATTAAAACATTGATTCTCTTAACATGCATCAGCCGGTACACAAACTGACAACCAAGTATAAGTTTTGGAGCTGCTGTTGTTCAAGTGTTACAGAAAATTAAAAAAAAAAATTCAGCAATTTTTTGTCTAGTGCAAATAATGCTGAAGTATAAAATCCCAGCGCTTTTATTAAATCTAATATTTTTCTACTACAGCAAGTTGAGAATTTCTAGAAACAACAGAGAAATAGAAATTTTCTACAGTGGGAAAGAACAAAGTCTATTTTAATTAAAGAAAGACATCAAAAACAGTGACCAAGAACAAAGGATACAATAATAAAAATTTTAGAGACAAAAAAATTATTTTGAGGCTTTAAAATCTTAAAATCCAGCTTAAGGTGTAAAAGTACTATTACACACACGACCCAAAGAAGCAGCTGGAATTTATCTTAGAAAATTCTACTTTAAAATCCTACATAATTAATATTAATAACAGAAACCGTGATCCTTTAAAACCATATTGGTTTGCTATGATGTTATATTCAGAGCAACTATTTTTAGTACTTCACCTCTACTGCAATCTATAATCGGATTTGATCAAAGGACCAAAGAAGTCTAAAAATAAATAATCAATTGAGAAAGTAGCCAGCTGTAAAGCTTTCAGCCTTGCATCCTGCCCCTCACATTGCTTCAGCACTGCTCCAACCCTAGGCAGTTGCACAAGCCATTCCTCAATCCCATTCTCCCTCTCGACATTTCCATGTAATGATTTCTTGGTTCAAGTTAAATGGTAAAAAAATTTATTAAGATGACAGCCAAGAAATTCTCAAGCAAAAAGGTAGAGTAAGGGAAACACCAGTCACTTGGCCAGTGTGAAGTAATAATATTCTTGCTCCACCTCATAAGTATTTGCAGAAAAAAAACCCCAAATTGAAACTGTCTCTACCACTACCAATCCTAAGGAAAAAAAAAGTTTCAAGACTGAACAGTTTCAGAAATGGGCTTACAATTTAGACAGCAAGACTGCTTTCTTAAAAATGATCATGTAGTAAGCCACTATATTTATGTAAATAAGGTAAACATGAAAAAAAAAATCAAAGTGACTGCCTAGCAAAAAGAAAAAATTTCGATGTGCACAGAATAAAAACAATCATTTTCCTATGTTTCGGAAAGTCAAAAAAGCTTGTTTTGTCAGAATGCTTGTTAAAAGCATTCTGACAAACACACCCTGAAATCAGTAAAATACAATTTTGTACCGATCTCCTTGTGCAGAGATGCAGATTTATTGTAAACTTCATTAGCCAACAGCAAAGCTTCCTCATCCTATAGCCTGCATCATCTCAAATGACTTTATACAGCTGCAAAACCAAACATGTATTATTTTTATTTGTCTTCAAGACTTCAGTTGTATTTTTATAGCTATACGTTTTGGAAAATGTTCTTCTACTTCTGCAGCCATCTCTGTGCTTCTGTAAAATCCCCTCCCCTTAATATTAACCTCACACTCACACTATTCTTAACACAGATTCATGTGTATTTCTGCACTGGGGCCACTAAGTGATTTACAAAGCTGAAAGCTTTATATGCTAGTTGCAGGGACAAAGTCACTTCACGACTCTGTATTCTACCTCTACATTAGACAGGAATTTTGTTTATTTATGCCTTAAAATGACAGAACTGCTCATAAGTTTCACAACTGTGACATTTTCTCTGAAAGGAAACATTAAGAGATTTTCATTTACAAGTTAATTTGAGCTGTTGGTCTTTGTGATTGTTTTTGCTTATTTTAAAAGGGCATATGCATTTTAAAAGGTTTGCCTTTGAGAAATTTTAAGCATCAATTTTTTTTAATCTTTAGCATACAAAAGGAGCACACTGTTCCAGCTGTTCAATGTCATGTTATCAATACACTGAACCACACACAAGTAACAATTTCTGTTTACCCAGTGCAAGAGAAAATGACAATATTTGAGAAATGGTCTTGCCTAACAAATTTCAATTGTGAGGAAAACATAAAACTAAAGCAAAATATTTACTGTCTGTACCATGTTTTATCCTTCATGTTTTAAACAAGCAGGAAAAAGCTGCTTTTAGCAAGGCAGAGCTGTGGTACAGGTATTGTAATATCAATCATAACTGTAAATGATTTTATGTTCCTAATGCTTCCTGTAAACAGAATTCATACAAAGGAAAAAGAAGTGAAAAATGATCTCTCAGCTCAACTATCACCGAAAAACCTCTTCTGAACAGAAAGGGTTAAAAATGCAGCTGCTCTGCAGTATATTTACAGGCACAAGGCCCACTTCATTCCACCTCTCCTCTTTAGTCCAACTAAGATGCAGTGGAGATGACTTTCTAACCTTTAGCATCTCTTCATGTATCCCATAATGCCCATAGGAGCTGAAGTAAACGCCATCCTCGTCCTCCTGAAGGTCTGCAATGGCACTGGCTGACGAGCTGCTTCTGGCATCTGTGTTCATCACAAAATCCTGAGCAAACTGTCTGTAATCAATTTGAAATATACCCTTGAGACGTGTTTATGGGACCATGAAAAGGAGGCTGGGCATGGGGGAGAAAGGGCTTGGGAGAGGGAAGGAATCCAGGCTGCCCCGGGGTTCTGCAACAATGGGACCAGCTTTAGGTGTGCACATCCTCCCTCTGCAGGCTCCTCGGGGCTGCTGCACCGCCGCACTCCCTCCAGCATCCTGCAAGCTCTGCTTTCTGCTTACAGCAAGCGACTACTGGCAGCGAAATACTGGGGGGCAGCTTCTATTTTTAAGGCAGAATTATCTGTTTTGCACTTGCTGGTACAAAAGCCAGCACTGCAGTGGTCAAGGTGTTTCAGGATGTGTAATGCAGATATGGACTCAATACAAAGAGCACAAGAACTGGAGCCCATACAACACTGAGTGACTACTGGAAGGTAGAAGAAAGCATTTTAAAACGGAGGCATTTGGGTGAAAAGAAAACAGACCTTAAAATTCAACTTATTCCCTTAATTTCATGCTGCTTATTTTCCCTCCTCCCTCATCCTGCATTCCTATGACACATAAAGAAAGGCAGGGAGAGTTGGAACTGTTCAGCCCGGAGAATAGAAGCCTCCAGAGTGACCTCACTGTGTCCTTCCAGTACCTAAAAGGGCTACAAGAAATATGGAGAGGGTCTTTGGACAAGGACATGGGATAATAGGACAGAAAGACAGTAGATTCAGACCATATTTCAGAAAGAAACTTTTTACAGTGAGGGCAGTGAGGCCCTGGCACAGGGTGCACAGAGAAGCTGTGGATGCTCCTCCCTGGAAGTGTTCAAGGCCAGGCTGGATGGGGCTCCGAGCAATCATGGTGGATTGGGATGGTGGAAGGTGTTCCTGTCCATGGCAGAGGGGATAGAACTGGATGAACTTTAAGGCCCCTTCCTACCCAACCATTCCATGATTCCATGTTCTCATTCCCCAAAGCAGGTTTGATGAATACACAAATCAAAGGGTTTATTATGACAACACTATTAGACATTAACAAGCAGATCATACAACACCCACAATGAAGTGAAAAAGCAAACACACTTTAGCCAGCCAATATTCCTCCAAGGTCTACAGTCCAACAGCAACAGAAGTTGCATCCTAGACCACTCCAAAGTTGCTGACACTTACCTTCAACAGTGATCACACTTTCTTAAATGGGAACTTCACATACAGAAACTGTAGGTAACAATCTCATTACCAATATCCTCCTTATAGAACAACAAAACCAAAAATACTGTTTCGTTCCTGACATTTCAAATACCTCCCTGCTCAGCTAGGTTGGATGGGGAAGAGAATATGGTAAGGGATTTTGTATTGAAATTTTTCAGTTTCATAAACTTTCTGTATTTGCCTACACAGAAACAGCCAGGATTTTATTTTTAATATTGCTCTTTACCATAGTACTTTGCATTTTCTTTACTTTTATACAAATATCTACATGATAAAATTTTAGACTTTAATAAAATAGATTCCATGACACACAATTAAGTATAATTAGCACAGTGTGACATTTAAACAATTTAATTTAAAATTACTTAGGCCAATAGTTCCTCTAACCTATGCATGCAACACAAGAACCAAAGAAACTCCAGAGAAAGAGCTGCCCTGCTGTCTTTTTAATCAAGAAAAAAGATAAGTAAAAACAAAAGCCATCACCTCTAAACAGGTGACAGATTAAAAAACTCAACATAGACAAGCTGTGCTCTTACATTTCTAAGTTACATCTACTTCTAGAGGCGACCTGATTTATAGAACTGCTACCATCTACATTTCACAGAGGTTTACCTGAAAGGGAGCAGATGATCTCTATCTATGGAATAACCTCCAGCATAAACCACTGAATTACAGCATTTAGGCTACTACAATGCAACTGGCTCATCTGTCCGTAATTTAGAACTGTGCTGCTTCATCAGATCTACATCTGGCTATTTTTGCTGCTAGCCGATCCCGGCTGAATTGAAGAGGCTGCATTGAGAAAGAAAAATTAAATGCCCCCTCTTACAAGAGCAGATAACTAACTTAAAAAAAAAAAAAATCTGTAAGCCTCACTGAAGTTTAGAGAGTCCAAAAAAAAAACCTGCTACTGATGACCTGAAAAGGTTTTTTTTTTTAATGAAAATGAATGGAACATGAGGAAGGCAAAAAGACACACAGAAAATACCCCCAAGTTTTTGAAGCACAGTGACAAATTTCTTTTCTTCTGTTTATGATCAATTAATGCATAACACAGAGATATCAGAAAAGCACTGTATGCTATGAAGTACATTTTGCAGAATTTCAACTCACCTGAAGACAAAACTGATCATTTTTGACATAAATAATTGTCCACAGCTGAGAGGATTTTAATACATGAATTTATTTTGGTGTACTTACTGTACCACCAAGTGTGTACTGTCAAAATGTACAACAAACCCTCAAATGTATTTTTCAACACAAGATTTTTTGCTGATTAACTTCTCTCACACAAAAACATGATTTATTTTTCCAAGTCTCTTAAATACAATTTCAGTTCCTCAGTGCCCAATCAGTGTGACCTTGAAATATCATATTTGTAGAGGGTTTAAATGAAGTTTATATTTCCATGTTATCTATGAGCATCATCAATCCATATTTTTCAGATTTCAAGATTTAGAAGTAGCTATGGGGATGTCCTGATTCCTAACTGTGATGCGCTGAATATTCTTAAAACCAAAACCCTCATCTGACACTGAAAACAAAAGCAGCTGAAAAAAGTTGATTTATTAATTTCACTGAGAGTTTCTCCAAACTGTAACTGAACTCTACTTACAATTATTGCTTGAAGCCAACTCTGAACATATCTGGAGTCCTGTACTTAATTTGTCAGTCTCTCTCTTTCCTCCAGTGTGTACATCCTCAGTGCTTAAATTCCCATCTAAAGGACTAACAGAAAGGTGCGTCTCAAAAACAAAGAGCAGTCTGAAGGAAAATACCTGTTTCTGAGTCATGTGCTTGCTTAGCTTTCCTAAGCATACTTTGTTCTTTCCTAAGCATACTGTGCAGGTTTTGTGCAGTTTTTGCTAACCATCTACAAGACATTTACTAACCATCTACAACAGACAAGTCAAACCTACAGTCTCACCACAAGGTTTATTCCATAGTTACATTCTACTACTACTTTCAACTTCTATTGGTCTTTGAACATGAACATCTCCTCTAAAACACATCACATAAAAACACCCCAAAACTTCAGTTCAGACACTTACTTCATTTTTTGAAGATCATCTTGTGCTCTAGCCAAGGCTGCTTCTGCGGCTCTGGCTCTGTGTTCCGCACGTTTTAATTGTTCAAGGAGCACCACGGTATCATTGAAACCATTAGAAGGCAAAACTTTTACAGGTTCACAAAGATCTTCTATATCTGATGAAACAGGGAGGAAAAATAATACCTACCAATCATGTATGGCTTCACAGCAGATCATAAACATTTAATGTTATTTCTGTCTTTGGATGCTTTGTACAAGCTGGTTGTTTTACAAAAGGCACGAATGAATTTGACAGGACTAACTTCAGAACACACAACTAGGCAGAAAAAGCAAATAGGCTAGAAGGAAGCTCTAAGTTAAGGCAAATAAATCCAGAATTCAGGCTTCTTTAAATACCAGTGTTTGGTTACTTATAGAAGACACATTTCATTTAGAAATAATTAAGTTAGATATAATTAGTATGTGGACTTTCTCAGGTACATAAATCAATTGAGTAACAGTAACAATGCTCTTACATGACATGAACTCTGACAGTATCACATTTACCCCACAAGGCAGGAGTCATACTGAAGCAGTTATTTACCAAATTGAAGCAAGAGATCATCTTCTAGTTCTGGTTTCAAATATTCCTCTCCTTCCCAAGGCAGCGGGCTGCTAAGAGAATTCAAATATGCTCCAGTTGGTTTCTAGACAGGAGAAGAACATGCAAGCTGAGTTTCTTTGAAAACACCAACCCTTCAATTTCATTCAAGAAATAGGCAAAGACCTGTTCTTCCACACAGTGAAATATGGAGGGTATTATTGAAGGAGCTTTGTAGCAAAGGCTGGGAAAGCCCGGGCAGCTCTGGGATCAAGGAATTCAGTATAAGCAGTAATGCACAGAACATTGATAGATATTGAAGGATTCTTGCAGGATTACACTGCTCTCAGGAACCAATTTCACTGTGGTGTTTGGCTGTGTCAGACCCACAGTTGACAACAGAGCTAATCAATACATCCAAGATACTAATCCTGTCAGGTGTTCTTTACATGAACAGTGCTATCTGGACAAATGTCAGAAACACTGTATTCTCCCCTGCTTGCCTCCAGTTAATACTTTCTTAGGAAAAAAAAGTCAGATTTGGACTTCAGTTTTTGCCTTTCTGTGTTTACTCTGCATAGCTAGTTATGCATTAAATAACTACTTGAGGATTTAAGATCTGAAGACTGAAGTAAAAAATACTTAATAAGGTAAAATGGTACTGAGTTTTAACCTGAACTTTTAGGGAATAATGAAGGAACAAAGTCAGAAGACACACAAAATATACCAAGGTCTACCTTAAAACTGTAGGCTGTCATTAGCTTTCCTGACCCAGGTATCATTTTAGGAGAGTTTTATGTTCTGTAACTTAAGGGATCAGGTATTGTTACTGAGTAGGGGTCTGGCCAGCTCACACCCTCAGAAAAGACTTTTACACCAGCACACATGCAAGGACTGAGAAACATCAGTTACTGAGAAGTGAACCCATTTCTGAAGTGAGACAGCTGAGTCAAAGGCCAAGAAAAACTAACAAAACAAGATGATACGACATAGCATGGAGGCTTTGTGCAAGTCTCAAAATCCTCTTCTGAAAACAAAACTCCACATTAATTAAATATATTTAAAATTAAAACAGCCTCATATCTGGATAAACCAATCAACTGCTATTTTAATTTCCATGATTTCTTTTTCTAAAACTACAATACAAAATCTCATGCAATTATTAGAAAAGGGCAAACTGAAAGCACAGCATCTTGACTTCCAATTCTCCAGGTTCAGAATACACAAGTAGTATGTGGCACACTTACCTGTAACCTGACAAAGTTTATTAATTTAATGTATCCATAAAAATCAAGTCCTGAGAGGAAAAAAGAAGGGAGAGAGCATTTGTATTACAGAAAAATACAAGTTTTACAATTATGCAAATACTAATTGCCTGTTCAACTGGTAATTGGTTCAAACTGCCCCTTGGGGTATACCCCACTATCTAGAGCAGTCTTCCTATCTTAAGTTTGCCATGTACGTTTTTCTTCTCCTTAGGCCTAAATCAGGAAATCCTCACCCTCAGGACAAATACATTTGCCACAAATTAAGAATGGAACACATCCAAATGGGATGGATTCATGGGAAAGAATGAATTAATTGGGAGGGATTTCATTCATCTGGAAAGCAAGTACATCAGGACAGCCACTCTTACCTCCTCCTAGCTAACTGATAGGCTGTTGTGCTCCCCTGTTCATATTCTTAGCTTTCTCCTTAAAAGAATGTAAATTGATGCTACTCATCAAGAATACCTACCAATACTAATTTAAAATTGCCACCTAGCAAAAATAACAGCAATTTAACTGTGTACTCTCCCCAAGAACAGCAAAGATAAACCCAAAATACTTTTCCTTGGATTTTAGACAGAAAACAAACCAGACCTGACCAGATCTTACAATATATATATAATGAGAGCTTGAAGTGAAAGCCAAGCTTCAGCTTGACTGGAAAGAATTAAACAGACATGGGAGGGTATGCCTTCCTGTGATCACCTGAGGGAATCAAGCCATGAGGCTCTGCTAAACACTGAGCCCCACAACTGCACAGGCAAGAGCTCCCAGCAGATCAGATCAGATCAATCATAACGGACCAGAGCAATCATGCAGTGTCTGGCTCAGGTCAATCAAGTAGGCAGTGAGGCATCAGCACAAACCCGTAGAGATCAATCTTACTTTTGTCACTGGTTGAGAGCTTTACCAGTGGAAAAAGGACACAGGAAGCAGCCAGCATAAAGAAAATGTGTAAGCTTTTTTCTTACCCAATCTTGGAAGCTTCCACTGTGAACCAGGAGATCAGTTAGAAACCAATTAATATCTGCAATTTATTTTAAATGAGATTCTCATACACAAAAGGAAATGACAAGTCATGAAAAAAACTTACCGTGTTTCTGGATCACATCACTAACATCAAACTGATGCTCTGTTTTGCAGTGGGAGAACACAGCTTCAGCAGAACTAAACAACCTGTAAATAACAAACCATTAAACATGCAATACTCACACATTAAGTTCTAACTTACGAGTGCTATATGCTCTGTTTGACTTACTGGGCAATTTAGAACACATTTCCTGCCTTTGAGAAAGGATGACCAGGCACTGGCTTACATGCCTCACAAAGAAGCTTTCACCTTGTTTGTCAAACATTCTGAAACAAAAGCCAATGAACACAAAAATCTTGCTTGACAAAACTACGGATGCTGTTAATTTCTTCCAACACCCCTTGAGAGCAAAGACTGCATTAAACCTGAAATCTAAAAACCACACCAACACAAGGTGGGTGTGGCAGCTTGATTTGCTGCATGAAATAAAAACTCTCATCTCGATACTGGCGATGGGGAAAAGATGAAAAAAAAAAAAAAGAAAAAAGAAAAACCTCCAGACTTCTTCAGCACGAGGGAAGGGGATTACCTGCCTTCCACGCTCTTTCTTCTGAAGCTAACACACCTTTGGCTCCACAGAGGCCTTGTAAGCCATCAACAAGCTACAGAGCGAGGCTACAAACTAGGAATTCATGATCTCCGCCCCACGGGCCGAGCCCGGGAGCTCGCAGCGCTCCTCACGAGGCCCCAGGGCCGGGCGGCGACAGCGAGCGCGCCCCGCGGCCCCCGCCCCGCGTCCCCCACCTGTCGCAGAAGAGGCAGCGGGTCTGCCGGGCCACGGCAGCGCCTTCCTCCTCCTCGTCCTCCTCCTCGTCGTCCCAGGCCCCCTCGCCGTCGGACAGCTCAGGCATCTCCTCCTCGGCATCCATGTCCCGCCACCGCCCCGCGCGCGCCGCTTCCGGCGGCGGGGACAGAGCGGGGCCTCGCGCGCCCCCTGGCGCAGCCTCCGGCCGCGGCCGCCGGGCTGAGGGGCGGCGCCGGCGCCATCTTGCGGGAGCGAGGAGTAGCGGGACAGAGGGACAGAGGGACGCAGGGACAGCGGGACGCAGGGACAGCGGGGCCGTCCGTCGGCCATTCCCGGGCACGGGAGGATGTTCCTTGTTTCGGCGCCGAGCAGGAATCCCGCCGTCCACGCTTGGCAGGCGCGCCCGGCTTGCTGTGTCTCGCAAACGGCGCGGTTGCCATGGGAGAGTTAAAGGGATCAGCACGCGCTTTTAAAGAAAGTTGAGCGACAGAATCGCAGAGTCGCAGAAGCAATTAGGTTGGAGAAACCTCTAAGGTCATCGAGTCCAACCTGTGACCAAACACCCCCTTGTCCACAAAAGCCGGATTCATTACCCAGTGTGCAACAAGCCGATAAGGCACACTCGAGATATGTTGATTATTTATTTCAGAGTTGCACAAGCCCGGGTGCTCGATGGTATTTCACAAATAAAGCACACAAACTATCAGAATTTTTGTACTATTTATATATTTCAGCTAAGGAATTAGTGCCCATTGCCTACAAGTTACATAGTTCTCTTATTAATTAGTATTATATCCTCTATTGGTTAATGATTCTCTTCCTCTTCATGTTAATTAGGCTGTGTGCTCAGTTTTTATTTGAGTTGGTGGTTTCTGAGTCTGTGGCTCTGATCTTCCCCTTCTGGAATTGCCTTTTACCCAAGTGGAACGGATTTCAGCACAGTTGCTGAGTTGTCTTTATTAGTTTCTTCCTCATCTTGGAGGTTCTGCCAGATGTCCTTATGGCCCATAAATTGTGCATTCTTTGTGTCCACTACCAGGGGTACATCCTTCTTCCTAAGCTTTGTCAACTTCCCTCCAGGTCTGAGATCACTGAAACATGTCCAGCCCTAAATCTTAACAAGGTAGATCTACCAACAAGTAATTTGTTCTTGTAACACCTGGAGATCACTCAGAACTTGTTAGTGGCTCTCCGTTTCACCAATTAGATCTCCCTTCTTGTTGATTTGGCTTGAAAGTATGCAAAGATCAAACATTATAGAACATCCTTTCTTAAGAAAACTTTACACATTCCACATTTTGCAAAAAGACCATGGCACTAAGTTCAAAGACATTCAGTCTTTTCTTAAATGCCTCCAGGGAAGTGACTCCAGCACCTCCCTGGGCAGCCCATTCCAATGTCTAATCGCCCTTTCTTTGAAGAAATTATTTCTAATGTCCTTTATAACTGAGACCTCATTCAAATGCAGAAGCTAAAAAGTAGTTAAAAAGTTATATAGAAAACCAAAGCTTGAAGATCATCACTTGAAGAACGTAGTACCTGATATTCTGGTTAGGTTACTGAAGCACCTTCATTTTCTCTGTACTTTGTGCCTGACAGAAACACAAATCTTTTTAAAACCAAATGGTGCCAGTTCCCATGGTTCTCCTAAGCAGGATGTGGTGGAAGAAATGTTGAGGCTGGAATTTTTACAAATTGTACCCTCAAAGTGTCTAAGTTCCTATCTGTGCTACTACAAATGTTTCCAGAAATACTGAAATTACTATTTCACCTGGAACCTGCCTGCCCTAGATAATGGCAGGAGCAGAGGTGCGCTGTGCGTCCTGCTAGAACTGCTCTGAGTCAAGTGGATAAATACTGTGTTTGTGCAGTGGTTATTCCCTAATGTGAAATACTTAAGAAATCTCCTGTATCTCATTGGTGCTGTTAGTCAGCTGTGCCTCCCTAGGCATCACACATTTTTAAATGACATGTACTTTTGGATCAAATTTGTTATCCTTGAGTAGGTTAAAAAGTTAGCAAAGTTTGCAGGCCTCTCCATTGCGCTTTGGTTCAGGAGATCGAACATATCCTTTTTAGAAGCTGATATGCCAAACTCCCCCACTTACTTTTATGCTTTGGTCCTCAGCATGGTCACACCACATATCAAATGGGTCCCTTTTCCAAATGAAACTACCAGGCTGCTCCAGAACTGCAGTCACAGGTACAAACTACAGCTGCTAGCCCGAAGTTAAAATCTTGAAGGTACCAGGCACTGTATTTTCAGCACCACATGTTTTGCTACAGTTGTGCCACGCTACTGACCGGGTCAGACATGGCAATAGTTTCCTCTCTTTCCATCTTGGTTTTCATAAACTAATCTACATTACATGTACATTAAGTAGGTTTGCTGACAGCACTGAACTGGGAGGAGCTATCAACTCCCTTGAGGGCACAGAGGCCCTGCTGAGAGACCTCGAGAAATCAGAGAGCTGGGCAATCACCAATTGTGTCGAGTTTAACAAGGCAAAGTGCCAGATTCTGCACTGGGGACAGAGCAGGCCTGGTCTGTGTATAGACGGGAATGAGAGGCTGGATAGCAGCACTGCAGGAAGAGACCTGGGGGCCCTGGTTGATGGCGAGCTGAATATGGGGTCAGCAGTGCCCTGGAGCCCCGAGGGCCAACCTTGTCCTGGGCGCATCAGGCACAGCATCACCAGCTGGGCAAAATGAGATGCAGAATTCAAGAAGGAAACCTGGAGGTCTGGATTACAATCCCTGATCTCTCAACTGTACTTGTGTATGTGTCCCCTATACCTGAATTTTCCCTTTCACCCGTCTACCTCCCAAAGCTAACAGACTTTTAAGTATGGTACTAATTAAACAGATTAGGCTTGCTTAGTTATGGGTAAATCCAGAGGGACATGAAAAATCTAAATTTGGAAACTGGTTTTAGATAAGACCAGAATGCCAGATTTGAAAAAGGGTCTAAGAGCTACTGAGTCAGACTTCTTCACAAAATTTGTCCTGTACTTTTTTAAAATCCTATATCCATATAGACTTACTTCTACAGGTATGAGAAGATACCACCGATTTTGCAAACACTACGTAGTGGTGTGAACTAAGTGCTTCTCATGGAATTTTTTTCCTTATGTAGCAATTCAGTACTACTCAATGAGTTAGAATTAGTGCAAAATGCTGGCTAAGTGCTGCATTCCCTTAGTGTGCAGAGGAAATCTAGCCCAGTCAGATGCTTCTACCTTGTGCCTCCTAAGTAGGATCCGATCCCACAAAAGAAACAGAAGTGATGCAGAATGATAAAACATAGTTTGCCTCTACTCTTGCTCGAGCAGCTAGGAGCAGAAGTAGATTTAACAAGCGGTGCTCTGTCAGTAGCGCCCAGGCTGATAGCAGCAAAAGCAGAAACAGCAGCTTCTTTGTGTTTTACTGAAATTCTCCTCTACCCCTCTCACACCCCCGAGGGGCAAGGGGTCACTGATTGCATAGTCTTTGCTCCATTGCACACCCTCAGCTATTGTTGAGTCCTCTCAGAGAGCACAGACTGAATGTGCCGCACAGCCTTGTAACCGAGCCTTCTTTTTTATTGTTATGTGAATTAAGATTCTCAATAAATGTAAAGCACCTGTTTGTTGGGGTTGCTGTATGTAATGTGTTGGGTGATGACTGTATGAATTCTGCAGCAAAAATGTGTAACTTACACTGGTACCTCTTGCAATATGATCATCTTTTTTACAATCTCCTAATCCTTGTAAAGGGATTTGCATGGTACAGGAAGATTTACAATGTAATGGATTACTATTTCATAATCTGGGCCAAGGGGAAGAAACTTCAAATATTTACTGTTTTTTTTTACTGCATTTCAGACTTTTTTCCTGTTCTGGAAACACAGCACTGGTGAGACTGCTGGAGGGTTTTCACACACAAAATATGGTATCGACCTATCACTTGTGGGCTCTGTTTCATCTGGATTTCCAGGCATGTGTATCTTTATTCTCTACCTGTGTCACTTTTTTGTGGCTACGGTGCTTGTCATTATTCAAAAGCAAAGAAAGTATGTTAATAGAAATTGTGTAGGGAAAAAAAAGTATTTTTAACGAACTATTATTAAATGGCTATGACTTTACCCTGTGTAAAATAAATATTAAAAAAAAAAGAGAGAGCAGATTTAAAAAAATTAATATTAACAAACCAAATTACTTCTTAGTTGTGTAGTCAGAGTTGATTTTTTAGATTTTAAGCACTCAAGGTCACCAGCAGAACAGACAACTGCACACAACCATGAAACTCAAAACTGAAGACAATGTTTCAAAAATATTTTCTATTTAGAAAGTCCAAACTGTCCAAAATTTTACAGTACAGTCCTTGGATACTAAAGCCAGTCTGCTACATGTAAGTGCCAAGAATTACGCTCCCAAAAGCAACTACACTTATATTCAGTCCCCCCACTCCAGTTTGTCACATTTTTATTAATTTAATAATGGAAACTCTCCATAGCAAAAACAGTCTAAAAACAGGTAGTGGCTTTTTCATTGAGCATTTAAGATGTGTGGAGATGAACAGGTTCTCACAAAGCTGTCACTTCCCCACATCACACAGCAATGGAAAGCACAGCTCCAGTGGCCTTAGGTGCAACAGAAAGAGGTGGAGAAACCTCACCTTTTGCAGTATGGTGTCACTGCAAGTAAAACATCATTAATGACAGGGAGCTCCTTGCCTCTTTATTGCCCTCACAGCCAAAGCATGAATTTAGACTCTGTTAAAATAATAAAAGCTTGGAAAGATTTAAATGAAGTATAAATCAGAAAATGTGAGTGCCACTTTGTATGCAGAGGGAATGAGCCATTGCCAAAAGGTATTTTTTATTCCTATCATCAGGAAAAGTTAGTAGTATTGAAAGCAGAATTGCTATTCTGAATTTAAATGCTCAGTCAGTTTAAAAGTTTCATAAAATGATGGCCATATTCCCCTTAGTATACTAAGATAACTGACTGAGTTTTTTTTTATCTGGGCAAAGCCCAACAGACCCTTTGTAGGGCTCACCCTCAAAGAAGGGTTGGGCTTAAGCTTGAGAGAGGAAGTAGGCCTAGATCTGGAGCTGAAGTGGGGCTGGAGAGGGCTGCCAAGGGAAAGAATGGGCTGCTGTCTGGGTTTGAGACAAATTTCGAGAAAATTACTTTCTGATAGAAAACAGGTTGTAGTTACCCCTCCCCCATTAGGTTTGGGAAAAAGAACTATTTCTTTGGAGGAAAGTGAAGAGGAAAAACTATTTATTTAACAAACATACAAGAAAATAATAATAATGCTAATAATAAAATCTTGCGCTGTGGAGAGAAACCTGGAAGAGTTTTAAAGTTCTTTTGGGTATGGTCTCTCTCCTCCCCGGAGCTGGGTTGCTGTGGGGGAGTTCCTTGCAGGCTGCTGAAAGGTCTCCCAGTGAGGTTTCCATGTTCTGGTGTTCTGACCAATTCTAGAAGGGAAGAAGAAACCAAAGTCTCAGGAAAATTCCATCTCTTTCCTTTCAAAGAAGCAGAGCCGAGAGCTGGCTGGAAAGCAAGGAAGGGTGCTTCCTCCCCTCTCTGCCGCAGCAGCTATCACTCCCCACAGCAGAAGAACAACAGAGAGGAGTAGTGACTTTGAAGCACAGAAGTACTTTGAAAAAGTTCCTTTGGCTGGTTTTTTTTTTTTTTTTTTTTCCCCTCTCAGGCTCATTTCAAAGGCACAGAAAGGCATAAGATTCATTTTCTGGGCATAGAGCAGGCGATATGGGACACATTCATAAAGTCACTCTAAGACAGCTGCAAAACAAAACTCATCTGAGCAGGGGCAGGTTTTGTGTTGTTGGGTTTTTGATTTTGGGTTTTTTTTAGGGGGGCGGGGAAAGGGGTTTTATTTACTTTGGGAATTTGGGTTTGTTATTGTTGGTTTTGTTTAATTTTTAACAAAAATTCACCCTAGTACTAGGATTAGGATTATGTTACAAAGTGTGGTACTCCAGAACTGCCTCCATAAAATGTGCATTGTGGAGTAAATTGAGGAAAATGGGATGGTTTCAGATGCTACAGGTCACTGGAATCCAACAGAGATCTCTCCAAACAGGTAATGTTAAAAAAATAATTAGATACTTAAAAGCTTAGAAAATCTCTGATCTTCAGAGTTACTGACTGTTTATGTGCAAAGGGTAAATGCAGATAAATATTTCATAAACACCTTGAGGATAAACCAGTGGTCACAGGGAAAGCAGCTGTAAGCATTTCAAACTTCTATCTCATAATACCTATGTTTCTGCAGGGAAGATACCTGTTTTCTACAGGGAAAAAATACCTGAACTTAGAGTAAATGATTGTACAGAAAAACTACAAGAAAAATCCTATCTCTCTTTCAAGTAAAATAAAGCATTTGCCCTAGACCACATCTTTACCATGAAAACACATGATCTTTATTCATCCACAGTAAGAAAACAAGCAAAGGCAGGTGGCATTCTGATCAGCTTTAGGTCAAACTGGCAGAACTGTGAGGGCTGTGCATTAAAAACAAACCCCCTAAAGTGACTATTTGGCACTTAGCTTTTTTTTTACAGTATCTACTAGATGCTTAGTGTCACAAGAGTGGATATCAGGCATTTAGCAAACTTTGGAAGGAAATAAGTAGATGAGTTACCTGGGAAAAAAACCCCTTTTTATGCAGGGATGAGCATCTGCAAGGTTATGTCCACCAGAACTGACCAGAGTGGAATCTTGAAGTGTGCCAGAAAAAAGAAAGGGTAAAATTGTTTGAGCTTGAAATTTAGAAATCAAAAATGAAAGGAGCATGAGGATATGTGTGCATAGCTATGCAAGGAACTGGGTGCTTAGTGCCTGGATTTCCAAGGGCTTAATAAGAACAGAAATGAATTGCAAGCAGAGGAAGACTGTGAAATTTTGTAGGTTATGAGAGAATAGGGGCCAACAGAAGCCAGTCGTATTTCTCATGCTATTACACATGCAGTGAAAATTATTTACCTGAGTGTGCACTAGATTACAGCTCATCCCAATATCTCCATTTTTACAGATGTAACAAAAATACAAGTATTTATTTCTTCGGCTTCACTTTCCCTAAGTTATGATTGCCTCAGAAGAATGAGGAACAATATTGATGATCATGGGCAGCAAAAAACAAGTTAGAAGTCAGAGAAAGAAGCAAACAGAAAGTAGAATCAGGCACAATACCACATCTGTTTACCCTGCTTTTCTCATAAAATTATTTTTACTTTTGCAACAAAGATGGAAGGAGTTGTTTATTCAACACGTTGTATTTTTTAAAAACAAATTTTGTAGTTAAGTGGGATGAATTCAGTTAATTGCTTCCAGCAAAGGATGTACTGTTTTATTTTTATTTCTATTTCTAGAAGAGCAGAGTTACATTTACAGTGATTATGACAACACACGGATATGGAATATTTCAGGAGTTCAATATCTTGAAAGATTTATGGCAACATTTCAGTTAAATCTTTGTAAAGGAACTATAAACATGGGGGTTTTTTTCATGTTATTACTATTGAGAAGACAGTTACTATCTCTTGCTCTAAACTTCTACTGAAAACTTTGCAGAAGAAGATATAAGGCAGTTTGGGAAAATTATTTTCTCAGAGACAATCTGGATACCTCAAAGATTTTTACTCCCAGAAGTGTAAAGAATGTAGGAAGGAGGAAAAATAATTTCTTACCCCGCACAAAAAACGTAAGTAAACAATAGCAAAATGTAAATGTGCAATCAAAGCATTTTTAGAGCAGGTAAACTAAAACATTATGAGTCTAACAAGAAATCATCAGGTAGCATTAGGCTAGTGTTTCCATTTCTGTGCCAGCTTGTTTCAGGTTCTCTCAGTCTAGATTTTTGTTGTCAGATTTTAGCCTCATTTTCAGTTCATTTCACTGTAAAAAACCCTACTAACATAAAAATGGAAATATTCCTCAGTAAAACTGCAAATTTTCCTGATAAATATTAATTCCTCCTTCTTTAAAAGGTGCTTATTTGAGGTATTATGAGTAGTAGCTGTGTGTTAAATCTCCCATTCTTTGTACCAGCTTCTTTAAAAAAAAAATAAACCAGCCAATGAAAAGTGCCTAGACTGACGCTGTCTCCCTCGGTTAATCCAAGGCCAGTAGAGGGATAATTTGATTAAACTGAGACCCTAATTTATTTAGCTTTAGTTCTGGATCAACCTCTTCTTAATAGAGTGCTGTCGTCTCCAATTGTTTGATGAAAATTAAAGTGACATAAATACCATGGGACTTTTTCAATCTGATTAGTCAGCTAACTTGCCTCAATACTACCCCAGCCATCAGGCGCTGGCGTCCTTCCTTTCACCAGCCTTACTAACAACTGACAAGTTCTCCTTGAAGACTGGGCACCCACGCTGCCACTCAGACCCCCACACTTAACCCATCATCCGTCCTCAATGGGTCTTGTTTGACAAGGTGCCCACACCTTTTTCCATTGCTGTTCATCAGACAAAGCTAAATATTGTTTTATTAGCAATCAATAGCCTGTTAATCCCAAACGATTTCACAAATCCACTGAGCTCTCAAGCTGATTAAAAACGTTTGGGTTTTTTTTTTTTAAGCTGCTAAATTTCAGATGGATTTTCTCTTCTCCTCCCAACCCTCACACTCTAATATGGCACATTGTAGCTGGTAAGCAAAGCCACAAAAGCAAAAGAGGTCTGTTGTCTTTAATGTTGCCTTTAAGCAGACATTTGCAAATGCTGAAGTTTCACAGTTTAAACATGAGCAAACCTATGCCACCAAACCTTCGGCACATTTACTGGCTCCTCCACTTTCAATCCATCAGTTTGAAACTTCAGAATACAAGAGCTCCTGAGCCTTCCCTTTTCTTTTAACAGCCATATGGTAAACTCTTGCTTATTCTGTGGGCTGGGGCACTAAGGAGTGAGAGAAGTAAGCTTCTTTGATTTACAGTATATAAAATGCTAACAAAGTAGCTGTTGCACTGTTAAACCATATTGAATTCACCTGCAAGCCACAGACACAGGCTGGGATGATACCTGTGTTTGCTTTGGTGGGTCATGGATAGAGGCACAAGGGGAACAGCATTACAAACATGATTCCTCTTGGATTTACCCATCCTCACTCACTGTCTGCCTGCCTTTGCCCTGGAATGATGATTATGAGAGCTGATAATACAGTGGCACTTTACTTAGGTGGTGAAGGTTAAAGCAGACAGGCAGTGTTGATAAGCACACGCTGAGCCTCTGAAGCACCCAGGGACACAATGCTGACTTGGTGAGCTGGCTTTGCAAGTCTGGGTTTTACTCTTCTTACCCGTGCTGAATTGTTCTGTGGATGTGCTCCATTTGCAGCAACAAGGAAGGAAGCGTTGTGGGCAAGCTGATGCCTCAGCAATGTTGCACATACCCTGCCTAGAACAAGTCTTGAAATGGGTGGTCTTGACTCTTCAGTACAAGACAGTTACCTCTAGGAAACGTTCTTGTTGACACTGAAGGAGTTAACTAAAAATGAACACATTTAATGCTTTTTTTTGCAGCAGGGGCTTAACATACCCAAACTGTGTTTTAAGTAGAAGGGGAAATTATTTTGGCTGATACAGTGCTCTGGCAAATCTGTTCAAACAAAACATAGATTTTCTAAGTCATCAGCCTTGAGAAAAGGGTCCTAGTTCTGAAACAGACCATAGATGTAAAGTCTCAGAGGCAACATTTCAAATCAGTAACTTCCAAAAGTCAGCACAATTACTGTGAGCACATCTGCTTGGAGAGTACTGTTAAAATAGCTCTAAATCTGGCTGTTCAGTAACTGTTTCAGATGATTCTTCTATATAAGCTCAGGTCTTTTACAGCAACTTCTTTTTTCAGCAACTTTTTCTCTTAGGAGAAATATCTATCCTGTTAAAAATACTCATCAGAACAGTGGAACATAATGACAAAAAAAATCCAAAACACCTACTCATAATATTCAAAAGAGGTTGACATGTTAAATCTCGGACATTTTAAATGGAACATGTAAGTTTCTGCCAACCTAAATAGAGCAGCAACTGTTTGTTGCTCTCTCTCTTTGGCTAACGTGCATGACCCTGTTGCATTTGCCGGTGTTAAAGGAGCCATGAGTGTTGAAGATTTTTTGGTTTTGAATTTTTAACAGTAAGAATTAACAGGAAACAATAGTAAAATCAATACTCACTCAAGTAATTGTTTACTGTGGTTTACAAGTCCTCTCCAAATCCTCTGTTTCTAAGGTCATTGATGGTAGCTTTAGAAAATCATTGTTGATTGAAGATCTGAACGACTGTACTGCTCTTGAATTCTAGGATAAAGCAACACATATTTTGTGTCAGGCTGGCTGTTCTGCACAGCAGCTATCATGTAGTTATTTTTATTTTGAAATTTTAATTATATCTGCAGATGTGCTGTGCAATGGCCCATGCTGTTTGAAGCAGAAAAAGTTTACTCCTTGTTCATAGAATTATTTTTGTGTAATAATAGAGGGAAAAGGCCATTGATACCTTTATCTTCATCTAGGTATTCTGTAAAGATTATTTGAACATCTGAAAGCACATAGGGAATGAAACCTGAAACATTTTCTTTGACAGGGCAGTAAGAAACACACCATCATCATGAAGAGGTGGTAAGGACTGGAAATCAGGGAATTAGCTCTTGCTCTGTGGGCTCTGGGTATGTCCAGACTGCAGCAGTCTCTGCAAGCCAGCTCAGGTATTGAAAGGAGTCTATCCAGGTCAGCATGAAACTCCACACTCTTTTATTTACCATGGACAGAAAGCTTTTCAGTTCTTGCTCAGAGTACTTACCTTGAAAGTTCCTTAATGTTTTGCTTTTAATGCATTCCTTTTTCTAGGAAAAACTAAATAGTAATAAAGTAAATAATTGAAGTTATTCAGGAAAGCAGAAGATACACTTTTTCTGTCTAATCTATATTAATGCAAGGTTACAGCCTCAACTGTATGTCAAGACTGCAGTGGCTTCATCTACCAAAGCATTTTGGTTTGTGGTTGGAGCAGCACTATAGGTTTGAAGTGGTCCCATTTGTGGTTTGTCATTTGGATCTGCAGGCCCCTTTTGGTAGATGCACACTGAATTCTTTTCAGAAGACAATAAGCCAGAGTCTCCACTCCAGGTGCTCACCATATTTGCTGAGCAGCAGAACTGAGGATCTGAACTGCTTGTTTAGGCTGCTTCAAACCACAAGGGTGGTGCAGATGATGAATCCAGGGCACCAGACTAAGTCTGATCTGGATTATAAACCCCTTGATCTTAAAATCATAGAACAGTTTGGGTTAGAAGGGATCTCCAAAGATCATCCAGTCAAACCTGTCTGTAATGAGCAGGAACATCTTCAATTAGACCAGTTGCTCTGAGCCCCATCCAACCTGGCCTTGATGTTTCCAGGGATGGGGCATCTACACCCTCTCCAGGCAGCCTGTTCCAGTGTTCACCACCCCATCATAAAACATTTCTTCCTTTTACCTCTTTTCATTTAAATCCATCACATGGATTAAATGTCCTATCCCTATAGGCCCCAGTAAAAAGCCTGTCCTATCTTTCTTATAAGGCCCCTTTAAATACAGAAAGACCTAACATATTGTGCTGTAGATGTAAAAATTTCAGCATCTCTTGCTTCTGTTTATTGATCTGCTCCTAAGAAACCCTGTAAACATAATATTTTTTGCTGTCGCACTGAGCGAGCTGTTATTCCAGAGTTCTTCCCCACAGGAATAATCCTGTGAATCATTACAAATAGTCACAATTTAGAGTAATTCCTCTAAATTTCACTTGGAGCTAGGGGTCACCTGCCTCTGCAGACTGAGCATTGGTAATGCTCGCACATTTTTACAAAACTGAGGTCACCCAGCTTGTTTACTGGAGCTGGCAGCCAAATCCTACCGCTGAAAGCTGAGGCAGATGCTCAAGCAGCTGTTATCCAAGATACATGAGCAGCAAAGAGATTTCCTGCTTTTCTCAAGGTCTCCAAACCACTGGTTCATTTATCTGGCAACATTCAGAGCATACCGGAGACAACAGTTATGCAGTTTTGCTATTAATTGATCAGTTTGGGTAATAATGACTTGATTTCTTTAATGACCATATTTGTATGCTGAAATTTGTCTTCTGAACTTCGAAGCGTCAGAACTGAATAACTCTCAGAGTAGCTGGAGACTAGAAATCTAGATCTAGATCCAGGGTAGAATTTGAGCCAACAGCCAATTCCCAAACAAATTCATCTGGCTGTACAGTAATTCAATAAAATTAAGATTGAATCTCGGTGGTTTATTTTGACTTTCAGCTTCCATGCTTAGACAATATATGATTTTTCTATTGATATTATTTTCGCTTTTGTTCCCCAGAAAAAATCAGTGATTGCAAAAACGTGAAAGATTCTGTCTTCAAAAAACTTCAAAAAATGACAATTGTCACTTCTATGTTACCATTACAGTAAACATGGATCAACCCTACTGAAGTAATACTTCGCTATATTACCCCCAATCTGTCCTCCCCAGGAGCTGTCCTGATTATCCCTTATCAGCCACAGTGGATAAAGTTTGTGTTTGGTCTCCTCTTTCCTGCTTTCCTTGCCTGCATGCGTTATTTCTGCTCTGTTGGGTGCAGGTGTCACTGCTTGCCCTCGAAGAACCATTTTATTTCTAGCATAGCTATTGAATGGAACTGCTGTGCTGATGTGGAGCTGGGGGCCAGGACCATTCACATCTATCACCTCTCCAGGAGCCTCTCCAGCAAGCCCACTCTGCTGCAAGCAGGATGAGGGAGGTGAAAGAGAATAGTTTTAAAGAAGGAGGGATATAAGGAGAATGTTTTTTACAATGAAGGTAGTAAAACACTGGGACAGGTTGCCCAGAAACAGACCAAGCTGGATGGGTCACGGAGCAACCTGGTGTAGTGCAAAGTGTCCCTGCCTGTGACAGGGGGATTGGACCAAACCAAACCATTCTGTGATTCTCTAAGGGGCTGTGGGAACACTCCCCATCCAGTCAGCCCACCCAGCTGTGACCTAGGGACGCACTGTGCCACCCAGCAGTTGGTGTGGCTGTCCCCTGTAGCTGTACTTGGCACGGCCATTGCTGNGATTGCAAAAACGTGAAAGATTCTGTCTTCAAAAAACTTCAGAAAATGACAATTGCCACTTTTATGTTACCATTACAGTGAACATGGATCAACCCTACTGAAGTAATACTTTGCTATATTACCCCAAATCTGTCCTCCCCAGGAGCTGATTATCCCTTATCAGCCACAGTGGATAAAGTTTGTGTTTGGTCTCCTCTTTCCTGCTTTCCTTGCCTGCATGCGTTATTTCTGCTCTGTTGGGTGCAGGTGTCACTGCTTGCCCTCGAAGAACCATTTTATTTCTAGCATAGCTATTGAATGGAACTGCTGTGCTGATGTGGAGCTGGGGGCCAGGACCATTCACATCTATCACCTCTCCAGGAGCCTCTCCAGCAAGCCCACTCTGCTGCAAGCAGGATGAGGGAGGCGAAAGAGAATGGTTTTAAAGAAGGAGGGATATAAGGAGAATGTTTTTTACAATGAAGGTAGTAAAACACTGGGACAGGTTGCCCAGAAACAGACCAAGCTGGATGGGTCACGGAGCAACCTGGTGTAGTGCAGTGTCCCTGCCTGTGACAGGGGGATTGGACCTTCCAAACCAAACCATTCTGTGATTCTCTAAGGGGCTGTGGGAACACTCCCCATCCAGCCAGCCCACTCAGCCATGCCCTAGGGACGCACTGTGCCACCCAGCAGTTGGTGTGGCTGTCCCCTGTAGCTGTACTTGGCACGGCCAGTGCTGCTGGAGTGCCTTGGCTCAGCCCTATGGGCTGTGGTTGCCAGCACATCTTTGTGTTGTACATCCTGGTTGTGTTGTGAGCCCTTCTTTTCTGCTTTCCAGAAGTGTCTGAGTTGCCTAACCCAACATTTGAGGTGGTGATGAGAAATAACTGGGCAACCTCCATCTGTGTTAGGAGCTTTTTAGTGCAGGATGTGTTGTCGGTGATGGTTTTGGAATCTGAACAGCTACAAGATGGTCTGCAGAACTGCTGAAATCTTTACACAAGACTTCACTGGAGCCTGAACTGGCTGCTTGTAGAAGCAGAGCATCCTGCAAAACTTCCACAATGTTTAGGCAAGGAATGCATAGTTGGAAAAAACACTCCAAATGGTTTGGACTATCCAATTGTCTGTATGTTCTGGGTGAACCTGAGAGCACAATCTGCTCCCAGTAGGCAAAATAAGTTCGGTTCTGTGCTCTTCTAAGTAGGTAGGCACAGGAATAATTGTGTTCCTTCTGTTTCTCATTGACGGCATTAAACGAGGCTCTTCCTTTGTACCGGGGATGTTTCGTGAAACTTTTTCCTTTTCCGCTGTGAACGCAGGAGGGCAGTGCAGTTCCAGTTTGGATTCAAACATCTCTGGAGCAGATGGTCTCAAGCAAAGCTGAGCACAAGTCCAAGTAAAGCCTCCAGTTCCGGTTAAAGGAGTTTCTAATCTTTCCTTCATTACTGCACTTGACAATCCACCTGCAGCTGGACTTTAAAAATAAACTCTCTTCCCCAGCCTTTGCACAAGCAGCAAATATCTGTACTGCTAAAGGCGGCGGGGGG
>VZRF01013122.1:512960-540563 GCA_013396875.1 Vireo altiloquus | reverse complement strand
GGTGAGGGGGGGAAGAAGAGAAGGGGGGAAGGAGGAGAAAAGGTGGGAATAAAGGTGGGAGGAAAGAAGGGGAAGGGGGAGAAGTGAAGGAGGAGGGGGGGAGGAAAACGGGAGAGTAAAATGGGGAGTTTGAGATGGGGTTTAAGATTAAAATGAAATAAAAGGTGTTGTTGTTGCATTTATCTGTACCACACATAAACAAGCTGCTGACTCAAAGGCATCAAAAATGTCAAGTCAGATACACCTCTAAGAATACCTCAGAAATTGTATTTGCAGTATAAACAGTAGCTGCATGATTCTAAAACATGTAAAATGGGTAAAGGAAATTTAAACAAAAATTACCTCATAACTCTGGCAGATTGTGTCAGATTCCTTCTGATGGGTCACAGCCTCTTCATTCGAATTTCCTCTGTAAAATGGATTTCCACTGCCACATTCTGTTTCTGTCACTGTATTCATTTCATAGTGATTCTTCCAACCAGATTCTCTAGTGAAAAGACGTTTTGCGAAGTAAATTACTAATATCACCAAAACAAAATAATCACTGAAGTAAATGAGTAGTTTGGTGCAATAAAGATTGCCCTGTTTGGTGCAATAATTTGGTTTTTTATGCCTTTTTTTTTTTCCACACAACACATTGAAGCAAATTCAGCTCTTTTGAACAGAAGTCTGTTTTTAGCAGGATGCTGACTTTAATCAGGCTCTTGCCTTGTGCAGAGCCTCGGGTGTGGATCCCACCACAAACCTCAGGGCTAGGAACCATTGAGAACTTGTGGCCACACGAAATGGGTGATGTTTTACCAGCAGGACCTCATTTCATGCACAGCACACAAGATCACACAGAATCTGCTGCAGCCACATCAGCACGGAAGATTTTGTGCTGGAATAGTTCTTAATTGGGAAACACCAATTCTGTGGGTCATCCATTTGTGGCATTTTCTTTTTCTATTTGATCCTTTTGGTAAGTGATTTTGTTCCTTAGACATATACAGAAATTGTAGAAATCATTGACTATATCTGCAACCATTACTTTATGTATTATTTTATGAACATTTCTACTTAACATTTTAGGAAGGTAAAAAAAAATAGTACAAGATTTACTAGTAGAATAATCACCTTTACAAACACCTCATATGTAATAATAATAATAATAGTAATAATTTGCTTCTGACAAGGGAGGAGGTACCCTGCTTCTGTTTGTGGTTTCACATTCCTGCTGCACTAACACATTCCCATATGAATGTAAACCTAATTCTTCTGAAAACTAAATGTGTGAAGAATGAATCGGCCAGGTTGGTGTCAGTGCTGTTTCAACATGTGTCTGAAAACATCCTGGTAAAGAGGAGAGGTGGGATGATGCTGCTCAGAGCAGGGAAGGGAGGAAGGCAGGGAGGAGGCTGCTCTTATAAGCAGCATCTTTTATTTGGATTGGTGTGAACCTGAGGCCATAACCTGAGACCAACTTCCACTGAGTTCAAGCGTGCCGCAGGTACTCTGAGAGCCTTTCACTGGGGCCCCTTTCCCAAAAAGTCTTTCCAAAAAATGCTATCTCCATTTAAATAAATAAAATTGAAAATATTGAGGTAATAACACAGTGTATATACCTTCTTCTGAAAGGATTCCTTTCCAGTGAAGGTGTATGTGACATAAAAAAGGAAAAAATGGCTAAAAATCAGGTGGTAAAAAAAAAAAAAAAACACAGCAAAATCAATATCCTCAAAAAGAAAAGATGAGTGAAATTGGGAAGATTGACTTCAAAAATAAATTCTTTAAGAAACAACTAAAAAACATTTAGGAAGCCAATACTTTGGAACTCAATTGCACTGATATAAAAATATGAAACAGCTCCCTCTGCCTTTCCTTTTGTAACAGGCTTGTCATGGGCAAAACTGACAAAATAATTAAAGCAGTCACTGGAAAATTATAAATAAATTTTAGAAAGAAAGGACCCCCAGAGTATCAATAGCTTGAAAGATTAACATTCTTCAGTGGGATGCTAGAATTTTTAAATCTGCATTCCTACCAATAATCGTGTTATTCACCACTGCAATGTATGTTGCTAATTAATATTATCTATGTAGCCACTTACATAGCCAATAACATTGCAAAAAATAAGTTCTAACCTATAAAACCTATAATTGGCTTTGAATTTGGGTTAAAACCATCTCATCAAAGTGAAAAATGGTACAAGAACTTATACACAGCAAAAAGCATTCAGCAAACCATTTGAAATTTAGTTATAGCAGTATTGTATTTTTTCAGCAAATTAGGTTTTTGTATTTTCTCAGAGAAAAATGATGAGGACTGAATTTTTCTTTGCTTTCTCCCCCTTTCCCCCCCGGATAGGAAGTATAAAACTAAAGAAAATTTTATCAAGTTCACAGAGCCTCTTCATTAACATTGGTTTCATTTGCAATTCTCTACTAAGGGATTTTCTGTTCTTCTGTGGTGAAAAAAGTAATGTTTTCACTATTACTGGGTTAGTTTTGGAAAACACTTGAAAACTAGATTTTGGGCTGGATCATCCTTTTGAAGTACCTATATTTTTGTTATAGAAAACTCCACTTCTTCATGGATTTAAATACCAGAAATCTTCATGTGTATGCAATGAGCAAGCAGTTATTGCAAATAATAGTTTTCAAGAGGGTTACTGAACTGTAAAAAGCATTCAGAAATTAAAGTAGTACTAAACTATAGGAAAGTATTTGAGCTTTTACAGAGAGCAGCTGAACCAAACTATACAAAAGCAGCTGAAAAGACAAAGTAATTTGTACTTTTGCCTGGGATTTTTTTTGGTCATTCTGTTACAGTAATAATAACATTTTTTATTAGTAATCGAATTTGGAGAGAGAGTTGTTCTTTTTTTTCTGTAAGAAGAAATGTGAAATCTAATGTTTTTCTCCTCTATTTTACTGGTTAATAATAATTTAATTAATTCTGATTTCCTTTACAATCTCCATGAAACCCCTTCTGATACATAAGAACACATCAGAAAAAAACAAAACTTGCCTTTTTTTTTTTTCTAAAAGCACTCTTAGAAGGAAATTAATCAAAATGACAGGATTGTATATTTCTTTTGGTATTTCAGACAGAGCATTCCTGAAATGTTTTCAGGAAGACAGTTGAACAACTGGGAAAGTTAGCAAATCATAAATGTCAAGAATATTAAAATAATTAGATCATTGCCTGACAGACAAACTGTTTTGAAAACTAAGATTCCAGCTACATCTCCTGCACAGCTGTAGGATAGGACTGAGATAAAGGGATGACAGTACAGAAATATGCCTCCAAATCCTATAATCCATTTCTCCATAATTATTTCCAGCCACCAGAATGAAGAACAAACAAACAAAGCAATCTGACCTCGGTAGAAAAGGTAAGGTGAACTGCAAACAAATCTGAAATTCCATCTCCCTCATCAACATGCTCAAAATGCCCGCAGCAGGCCCACGCTGAGAGGAGCAGAGCTGAGACCCCAGCCAGGCAGCTCTGCAAAAACACCCTTGGGACCACAAAAACCCTCAGCAGTGGGATGAAAGAAAGTGCCATATCCATTTCATTTCCATTCATCATTGTTAAGCTCCAAGTTTAAGAAAGTTTCATTGCCCATAAATACTCTGATCATAAGCAGCTGCACATGATATCATTTAGAGCCTGGTTGCATAACCCGTATTTCCCCCGAGCTTTGTCCCTAAGCTGCAGTCTGACAGGCATCAGCCAGACCCAACTTGTTGTTTTAAAAAAGCCTGTGCAGCGTTTTTACATTTAGCAGCTGAACCAAACTTCACAAAAGCAGCTGAAAAGAATTGGTAAAAGGTTAGGATAGATTGACTGTTTCCAAATTGGAATACTAATGATGATCTTTAATGAAGCCTGACAGTACAATCTGTTTCTTATTGTTCCCTAAGTGCTGGCTACTGATCATATTCACTGGCTTTAGGTGACAGAGACAGACAGGGACAAATGGGCCCCACTGGTGAGCAGGACTGTGCACAGCTGATCTTTCAACAAGGATTAAATTAATTAAAATGATTCTCCCATCAGAAGAATCAATCTTTTGATTTGTTATCATCGTAGTGGTTATTAATTTTGAATGCTGTCTAATTGGTGCCGCTACTGTTTGGGTCAGCTGGCTTAGTAATCTTCTTAGAAAGTAGTAAAGAATACATAATTTCAGTAGCTGTCAGGGAGCAGGGGAGCTGAACGAGGAAAAAAAATCCCCAACTTGATTTAATACCTCTCATAATGTGTAAGAACAATGGAGAAAGTAGGCAAAATACCTGCCAGACACAACTGGTGAAAACTGACTTTGCTTTATTAATTTCACTTCTTTCAATAAAAAAATTAAGTCACTTTCTCCTAAGGATAGTCTTAAATAAATGTTTTATTGTGGCATTAATAATAAGCACAATTGGAAATACTTCATTCTCTGGGCAAATACAATATGCTGAGGGCTGGAGAGGGCTCGGAGGGAAGCCCAGACTGTTGGAGCAGGTCGTCACTAGACTGCAGAGGCAGAACTTGCACAGGTTATGTGGTATCTGGTCCAGCTATTTCAGGGTTTGGCCCTGACTCCACAAACAATGTCTCACATTTCTTCTCACAATTCTTTTGAAGAAATGTCAGTGTCCAAAGGAGTAGGATCAGTTCTCTTACTCAATTTTTTAAGGTATTTTAGCCCTTCAAAACCCCAGTGGGAGTTTAGAAGAGGTCATAGAAGCACTTGTATGTCAAGTAAGATTTCCTATCTACCTGGTTTTGATATTTAGGCTGGGTGTGTTACCTCCATAGCTATAATAATGCCTAAACCATTCCTGCAAAGTGCATGTGGGGCTTCTTCTTGTGTGTTGTTCAGATTGAAGTGACAGAGTAAGAGAAAGGCCATTTTCTGTGCCTTAGAACAACAGACATCTTCATGAGGTAAGGACAAAAACTGCCCCGACAGAGCTAGGATATTACAGACCATTTCCTCCTCTTCACTCTTGAAACATAAACATATGGCTGCATGGATCATCTGAAGGAGAGCTAAATCCTGAATCTTGGATATTCACACAATTAAAACCCAGAGATTTCTCCTGAAAGAAGTGATATCCAAGATGAGAACAGGGACATAATTCTTGTTTTTTGTTAGTTTGTTTTCTCTACATAGGAAATGGTTTCTGCCTTACTTATCCATGACAATAAATACACAAAAGCGAGGAGTGGTTCATCTGGGAAGGCATCCATTCCATCAGTGGAATAAGTGTTAAGAGGATACACACCCATATAATTTAGCACATTTGGGGGCTGAATGTGTTACCTCCCTCTTCCCTGCAGCTGGCAGTGGGAGGCGTCACTCCCTTTGCAAATCCACCATTTCACCATCCCCTTCTCCTGCCACACTCTCCAGCCGCACGCCTTGCTGTCTCATTGGAAAAGGAAATACCTTGCATGACAAATAAAAGTGATCTACTCCTGCTTTCTCATAGAGTGACCACTTCTCCTGTAAGGAATCGTCATAATTGCTGTAATTCACATGCTTTAGCTAAAACTTCAGTTAGGCTGGAATAGTACTTGAGTAAAAATTATTCCCACACATTAGCTCTTCGGAGTCAACAGCAAAACCATCAACCCAGGAGCATTCATCCACTACAACAGATGGAAAATAGGTATTTTACAATCTTAGCTACATTTTGTAAGAAATTCTGGTTAACTCGATCTTGCCAGGCTTTGCTATCAACCCCAATTCCCACCAAATTATCTTCATAACCCAAGTAGCAAAAAAGAGATTAAAAAATTCTGTTTCTAATTCCTCATCCTACAGATGATTGTTCTTTAGAAATCATTCTCTAGAAAAGCAAGATAAATCTCAACGAAATTACAAGTCATTTTAACAATAAATAAAAAGCTTTTACATGATAGACTCCAAATTGTCATTCAGGTTTGGGGAGCTGGACCTGGGTCCTATTTCATAGGTTAAAAGCATTTATATTTGTTAGATGAAGGTTCTTTTTATCTTTTCTCCACATACATTCTCCCTACTTGTTCTGCTGTGTTTGGTTAGACTGGGCACACTCATCCTACTCAGCACCATTAATAACTATTTAGACAAGGAGTTAAGTTACAGATTGTAAAATCCAACTATTGTTCCTGGCCTCAGCACTAATTTGAGATAGATCTATACATCTATGACTTTGGATAGATTACATTTCTTTTTTCCTTTCCTTATTTTTTGTTTGAATATCCTGTTCTGTAAAATATTTTTAACAAATGAAGCTAAACATCATTTCATGTGCTGCCATGAATACATTGTTTTAACCAATCATGCTGGCTTTTTAGGTATTATTCTTTTCAAAATGTATTTCAAGATTGGATGGAACCAAAGGCCACTGACTAATATCCAGTGAGACAATACCATATCTAAGACTAGGATTCTAATAACTTTTTTTCATATCTGCAGTCAGAAGAGATAAACAGGTTAAAAGCATATCATTGAAATGTGCATTGAGAAATTTATTTCCACAATGAGAAGAGTCTGAGATTTAAAAAAAATATTAAAATATTTTGAAAACTATACAAGTCTATTATTGTTTGCTTAGTCTTTGCATCATGCCTGAAGCTCGAGTCTTCTTACATTCTTTTTAGAGACACAGCTGTTTTGGTTGGGGTTTCGGAAAGCCTTTAAATATGAACATGTATGTTAAAGCAAGCCCATTAAACAACCCATTTCTAAATCCAGCTCTTCAAAATATATGTGTTGCAGTGCTATCTGATATTGCTTTCTCCGAAATATATCTAAATATAACACTTCCTATTCTTCCTTACCAACATGATGCCTTTGATTTAAACCTCACAATTGCCTTGTAGCTGAAAGCTATTTTACACACCGTGAGGCTATAGCAGATCTGCCATGGGAAAGCCACATTGCAACAGTAGCACAGCAGCTGTTCAATGTCCTGAATCAAACCAGTGTTTTAGTGCAAGGTGGAATGAACATCTTCCCCCTCATGACAGCTGTGGAATCCAATAGTGACATTTTTGTAAACTTACTTCTAAAAGTATATTCACTTTCATGCAGGCACAGAGTTTTAGTCCTGAGAGCTGTACTGGTCCTTTAAGGCTGTGAAAGTGCCTTCTTTTCTTCCCTAAACCCCGTTTAAAACCACTGTGGACTTTTTCATATCCAACAAAGGAAACAGCTGTGTTGTCCATAACAGCCAACCTCTTAAAACCCCAAAAGATCCAGGTACACAAAACAAAAATTAGAGAAGAAACCCCGCAACCCAGATCAAAAGGAGATCCAACAGCTTTACTCACTGCTTAAACAATAAGAATATCTCTGGCCACCTACATTATAAACTCTTCTTCAAAACAGGACAGCATAACTTTGAGATGTTTTATTATTTCAGGTTTCCACCAAGTAGACTCCAATCCCTAACGAGGTAAGATCAGAGACCTCCAACAGCTTTTCCCTTTGATTCAGACCTGACTGTAAAATTACTGCTTATTTATAAGCTCTTAAAAGAAAGAAGTCAGAGCGATCTTGAGAGGCATAACTACATCAAAGGAAAGCAACATGGGAAGAGAAAACTCATGTGTACATTGAAAACAGAGCTTAAATAGAGCCAAGCCTAAAGTCTTTGAGGAGAATGCTCTCATCTCTTTCTGGTGACCATGATTTCCACACAATCTATTTGGATACTGTCAGATTTTTCTAAAGAGAACTCAGCTTCTAATGGTGGTTTTTAGTTTATATGGTGACAGGCTTTCTGGAATTCCCTGTCTCTGCACTCTTTTTGTTCTCCTAAATACTTTCCCTGCTGGAAAATGCACTGATTCCAAACAGCCATAATGGCTAAGTCCTCTAGCAAATGTCTTAAGTACCTGATTTTGAATAACACCTTGTCCAAGGAATTGGTCAGTTGTTAACCTTTAACCCTGTGTACTGCCATGCAGGAGGAATCCGCTTAAAATTCTCATTGTAAAGATACACAAGGAGTAGCATTAAGGCTGTTTGACCTCGGGATTTTCTGAAGGTAACTTTTGGATGTTATTTTCTCACATCTTTTTGCATTTGCAAATAACTCCTTAAACAAGAATTTTAACAATCTTACTTTTCATGGTGCATTTTTTCCCATTTTGTGATCCCCTTTAGCAGTGAGGGAACTCAGAATTCTTTCCAGAAAAGGTTGCAAACAATTTAGGATTCAGACGTGCCTAAGAAAGAAGCTATATTTACTTTCCCTGGGATGGGGTACATAAGCTGGTTTTGACAACTGATCTTTCTGATAAAAGAGTTATCTCAAGGGACCAGAAATCAGCCACTGGGAAAAGTGAAAAGCTTGGTATAGACCTGCCTTATGCATGCCACTGGAAAGAAAACTATATTCCAGACAGATGCCATAAACATTTTATGTAATAGAAAATGACCGTCTAGAACAAATGTATGGAATATAACTGTTGCAGCCAGATACTGAAACTTGCTTGAAAAAGAAGCCACAACAGTGAGAGAGGCCAAGGCACAGTGCAGTGGATGCAAATGTAGAAGGCCCCAGAGCAGGGACACTGCTCCACAGCCCCTCCGCCACCTGCTTATGGGCCACGCCATGAGACACAGTTCAGCACAAAACTCAGTTGCTCAGGCTAATTTCATAATCTGGATCTCCAAAGTTATCTTGACTAGGCATCTCTTCTTGTCTGAATTATTTTACTGTGTTAGTGAGCAGAACACAGGATTTCTTTTAGCAGCATAGAATTCCTAGCTGATGGTCCCACAACATTCTTAAAGATCATTCTGGTAGGCTGGGAATAATATATTCTATGGTGAAGGACTATCTTCAAAGTAAAGGAGGGCAAAAATGGATTCCCTTTTTTAATGAATATGTTTGTTTCTATTAAGTAATTTTAAAATTACTTGCATGCAGATAGGTCCCAAATTAGATTACTCTACTAGATTAGATTTCTGGCAGCTGTGTATCCCAACACCTGAAACTCAAGCTGAAACTCTCAGGGAGTCTGATTCATAAAATGTTCTGTGTTTTGTTTACAGGGGCAGTTTGTGTTTGGTTTTAATTATTATTTAGTCTGCATAAATGGGAAATAAACGTTTTACAGTGCATTCCTCAAAACAGGTGTAGGGTTCATTGAACTCTCAACTTTATTGGCAAAAATATTAAGTAAAACATCAGGCTGAAAAACTTATTTTCCTGAAATCTAGAAGAGGATGCTCTTTAAACTAAAACTGTTATGAATCCTGGCAATATCATTGTGCCATTTCCATTTTAGAGCCCAAGAAGTAGATTTCAAAGAGCATTTGCAATAAAGCAGGTTTAAGTTGAATTCTTGAATTTGCATTATCACTGGTCCTTTGATTACAACCTGTGTGGAAGTTAAGGATGCTTAGCATTTGAAGGATTCATTTCCAAGAGGCAAATGAATATTACCTGGGAAATTAAACTGGTGCTAGGGGCTGATAGTTTCTGGACAGAAGCAAAGGCATGCACTCCTTTCTCTTGCAGCCTCTGAGATTTATCCTTCTGGGATGGAAGACTGACAGCACATCACCTGGCAGCTGGTTCTGTCATCCAGTGGAAACCAGCATGAATGGATTCTTAATTTAATTAAATTTTAATTTATTATTTACTGTCACTATTTCATCTCTCAACATATATTCATTCTCATAGCCCATGTGTTTCTTTCCACTGGAGCATAGACACTTTTTCACACATGCATCATTTTTGAACACTGCATTGTTATACTTTCTTAACCAATGAAGGTACAACCTTTTTCTTGGATGCACTCTCCTCAGGGTGCCAGAAGTAATCATCCGTGTGTTAAAGAAAAAAAGAAAAGCAAGAGATAAAAAAGAAACACACAGAAAATTTATCGTGTAACTATGCTCTTAGAAACAATTCTTTTGCTCCCACTCATGGCAACTACTACCAATGCTGGTAACTAATCAAATGTTTCTTCAATGTTTTAAAATATTTATGATATGGCCTGTCGAAGTGCAAGTAGGCTTTTTTCCTACCATGTCCTTTCACTTAGGTATGATGCATTTCATAAATTTAATATACTTTATCTTCTCAGCTGTCAACTAAAACAAAACTATGAGCATCAGGAGGTGCTGCTGATAACTAAAATATTATTTTTTTTTTCCGTTGTTCTAAAGAATTCCTTAATCTTTCTGAGGATTTATGTTCTTTGTAAACATTCAGGGATTCTGGCTTCTGGGATTTTGAATAGATCCAGACTTGCTAAACTTTCCTCACCTTCTCGGTGTCTGAAGCAACAATATGCAGGTACAGAGCATAAGGATAAATAGAAAATGATACTTTTGTTATCTATAAGTAACACAACGACATTCCATCAGCAGGGCTCCACTGGGCCTAATCAATACAATCCACATTCTCCTGATCATATCCTCCAGGTTATTTTAGAGGCAGGCAAAGAGCAGGGTGACAGAATGGTAAATAAACCAAAAATACGTGCTCCATTTAAACCATTCCATTATGTCTGGCTTCCCCCCATCCATTACTCAGTGCGTGTAGCTCATACAAGATCCAGTATGTCATGGGCAAATTCGTTACTAACAGCAACAGGTTATCCGAGGCAAAAGGTGGACGAGACAGTGTCCGCAGGACACCTCAGGTTACAGTTTGCAGACCAGGAGAACAGAGAAACCTTCATACAGGTGAGGTATGAGTAGATGAGCCAGCCTCATTTACCTAGAACCCTTAGATTCAAGAGGTTGATCATTGATCTGAATTTTCACATTTTGAACCCCTATTTGATTTACAAATATCTGAAAGTGAAAGGCACGAGAAAAGCTCAGCACAGAACTTTGTCCTAAAGGTACACATTTAGTTGGGGTCAGTCAGAGCAAACAGAGAACAATGGATACGTGTGCATTAAACTTAAGAGGCTTTGCTTATTGACATTCGTGGACTCACTTTTGAATACTTTGCCCTTTAAATCTTTGTCTCAACCTCCCCATGTAGAAGATGACAATTCCAACTTAATCAATTTAAAGATGAAAAAAACCTTTGAAGTCATTAAGAGCTACCTGTGGCCCTGAATTTCTGGCTTTCACTGGAACAGCTCAATGCTTTAATGAGGTCCTTCAATTTTAAGTAGTATTTAAATGAAGAACAGTGCAGTTAGAGGTATTACTATTGTAATAAAAAGAAACCCACACAATATCACATCTTTTTTGGCAAAATCCTCAAATGGGTCTTAAACTGAGATTTACTTTAAAACACAACATTTCCTCTTCTGACTGGAAGAATAAAATTTGTAATTAGTTGGGCAGTTTCTAATTAATTTTGGCACTTCTCAGATGATGTTCTTGAAGATTTCTGCTATGTTCTCTGTCCCTCCTACATGGAAGTGGCTACACTTCTATATCTCATTGTTCATAAAGTGGAGATCTTTGAAAATATTTGCTAGTCATATCTTAGTTTCCACCAAAGTTCTTTGGGGAAATAATGAAAATTGCTATAGGCTTGGCACATTTATTTATGTGCATGGAATATTTGCTGTTTACATAATGAGTATACTTTAGGATATTTTAGACAACCATGTAGCAGCGGTATCAGCTAACAAAGTGTTCCCATCGTGTGCTCTGGTCTGTGAATACTTTACTGATGTCACTCCATTTTTCTCCACTGACCTGGTGAGTAAACGCACTGCAATGCAGAGTTGCTTGCACAGTGAAGGAGTTTTTTAAAGAAATGTCACCAAATAAGCAAAACTAAAAAGCAGAAAGATGTACTGAACAATTGAAACAGCCAAAACCCAAGAGGAACGGCTCATCCCCAGACACAGTGTGTTTTGTTCTCGCTGTATATTTCTGGGCTGCATGTTCTTTCATGGAAGAGAGAGTTGGCTGGTTGTGACCAAGGGAAAATACAGGTTAATCATACTCTGTGCTTTACATTTTATTCAAAAGCATGTGAGAAGTTCATATAAATGTTAAGTAACTGTCAATTAAACTTCCCCTTTGCCCTCCTGTGGCAATTTCCCAGGCAGCTGGGGTGGAGGGGGAAATCCCCATGTTAGTCCTGGGTTGTTGTGTACGGCTAAAGACCAAACCAACCGGATTTATTAACTTCATATCGAGCAGCGAGGGGTTTGCCTCAGACCCACCACAGCCCTAATAGATGTCCTACTGGGCCAGAAACACCAGTACAAATGGCAGGGCTGCCAGCACAATCCCAGCATGAATGGGCCTACATTAGCCAGCGCCTAATAACCAGTTTACTAACACCTGTATTAGTACTGCATCGCTGTGAGGAGCACTGCTGTTAGACAAGGCATAATCCCATAAGCTCGGCATTTGCATATCCCTCATTAGCTGATTAAAACCTGAAGGAGGCAGGTTTTTGCAGCCGGTGGGTCCATTCCGATGCTCTGGCTGCCTGGGTGGCTCGATAATGAAGTAACGGTGCTGAATGTGAGGTTTATATGTATGGAAGGGATTAAGAGTATTAGAGTTTGTGTGAACCGATGTTGCCATATTCTCTCTACTGGATCACAGTAATTGGATGGGAGGAGCAAGAGTGGATCCATTAGTTTTGTCTGTTTGCCCAGAAGCTGGGTGCTAGAGATTCAATTTTGCTTCCTTTTGCTCCCTTGCTTTTGTGAAGCCTGGTGCTTTGTCTAGGCAAGCCCTTAGCACCTCTGTACACTGCCCACACTAAGGCGATTCAGCCACAAAGGAGAAACCTCAGAGACAGCCAGCATAAAACGCAGCCTAGGCTCAAGTGCTACTTGAGGGCAGCACAATCCTGCCCAGCCCAATGCTGGGAGAGAAAGTAAGAGATAATTGAAATCTATAAACACCTCTGGAGCCTTTTTATTATTTTATTAATTCTCCACATTTGGGCTTAACAAACCCCATCATCAAAGAGCTCCTTACAAGTAAACTGAATGGCTTGAAATTTCACTGACTTAAGAAGCAATTGTTGGGATTATTTGCTGGGCTTGCATAATTCTAATGCAAAAAAAATCCATTTCCTACATTATTTGTACAGCTGGAGTAATCACTTTGTGTGACCGATGATGTAAAAAAACATTTGCAAGCCTGTCTCTCCCATAGTGGCAATAATGCACCTTCAGCCCCAACAGGAAGAAAGCCACTAAATAGTTCAGGGAAGCCTGGTGCCAGTGATAGACTTGTGTGAAGGCACAAGTTACACGCAATAGACATTATTAACAGACATTAATTAGATGGGGGGAACAATTTAGACATTTAATATTGCCACAGGATTTCTACAATGTTTTGGAGGATGCTTTCTTTCATTCGGGATAGCTAAAACTTTGAAAAATTACTATGTGAATGAAGCTGTGGGGTACAGGGAAGAAGGGCCTTTTCAAATATAGTAATATAATAGCCCACAGGCAGCATATCTTTTCTCATTTTAAAAAGTGTTTTCATCCTCAAAACTTAACATCATCATTCTGTTAATTACACTTCCCTGAAGTTTGGTAGTTTGTTTTATACCACCTTTTAATTTTATGTGTTTATCCTAAACAATAGCAGTCTTTTTTTGGAATAAGAGAGACAAAAAATTCCTTTAGTTAGAGATGTGAGAAAACTGAAAATATTCTGCTAGTTATGGCTAAACTTTAGAACCAACGAATGCACAGTAGCAATACAACATTAAGGATAATACGTGATCTGTCCTTGTGCTACTCCAGGATTTCCTCATTGGAATAGTTTTATCAGCATGGAACTATAATGACAGAGACCCTATTTATTAGGTAATGGTTGAGTCTGTATTACTGATTCAGCGTCTGTTGAAATGATGCTATGATCATTTATTGCCTGAATTTCACAGAGCTCTTCTCTATTTTTAAGTAGATGTAAAGGATAATGTTTTAATTCTAGACAGACCAACATTTCCTCCTCAATTCCATCCACCCCTGTATTATACAGGCTTGTGAGCTGACTGGATGAGGCAGCTCAAGGGCATGAGAGTTACACATCCAAAGCATTTTTGCAGCTGCTTTTCCTCAGGTCATCAGAAGACAAGGACAGGCACAAACCACGTGCCTGACTGCACATGAGGGGTTCTCTGGGAGGTGACATAAACTGGAGATGCATGGACTCTATCACCTTTGGATGACAGCGTAACACAGAAACTGCAGAGCCTCCTATTCCCAGAGCCAAGCTGAACCCTTGGACTCAAACACCCCTAAACTGGATGGTGTGAGATGGTGCTTACATTTGAAGATTCATGGAGTCCAAGGGGTTGAGTTCCTGCCCTCATTGACCTCCACTGCCACCACCACATCATTTACAATATTCCTTCTTAAACAAGGACTCCTGCTCTCTCCATTTCTCATTTAAAAGTGTTGATAGCAGCCAAGAGACCAAATAAAAATCTACAAAAATTGTGGTCCTGTTTTTCCCTCACTAAAAATAAATTACTGAAGAAGTGTCCTCATCTAGGTACTCTAGAAGGTATCTAGAGTGCCCCATCCCCTCTCTGTTTTAAGAAACAAGCAATTCCCCATGTCTTTACCTAGTCCTCATTTATGGCAGCCACTCATCCCTGCCAAGAACAGAGAGTTCAGGCCCTGATTGTACTTGTGGGCATTTCAGGAAGCTACACAAGGTACCACCAGCTCGTGAAAGCAACCACTTTCCTCTCCTGATGACAAAGCCCTAAACTTCCTCTATTCTTTCCCTCCTGCAGGAGCTGAGCCCTCTGTAGCAGTTCTGACAACACCAGTTTGGTTTGCAGGGTAATGCTACTTAGAACACCTGACCTAGGCTCGCAGCTGTGAGAAAACAAGTCCTGCCGTGCTCTGTGGATGATTAATGAAACTGCAATGGTGGTTAACCCACTGCTGAAAGGATAGCACGGGTTTGTCAGTCGTTTCCAGACACTCAGGTTCAGCCAGGACAAGCAACCAAAAGGAATGAGACTGTTCTGAGGTGAACTCTGGGTGTTTCAATAGCTCCTTACGTGCTCTGTCTGAGCCTCAGCTGGTGAAATCATCTCAAGTCCCAGCTTCAGAAGGGAAGGAGGCAGCAGAAGTTCCCAAGCTACCTCTCATTCCCCCCAAGGAAAGGATGCTTCTAACTCAGATTATTTTCATGTTGGGGTTTATAACATAGAACCATCTAATGGATTGGCTGCCAGGAAAGAGTGGACACTGAAAAGGTAAGTACTTTGTGGGTCAGTTGGGCTGTAAGTGCAGTGCACATCATGTGTCTGCTGCAAAATGAGAAGAGCTACAAAGCAGAGTTTCCTTTGACAGCCAGATTCTGTGGTTCAAGTTAGCCCTTCCAGACTGATGTTCCTATATTGAAGTAGGAAATCATTTAGGAAATCACAGAATTCTTTTGGAGCTTTTATCTAAAAATAACCATCTTATTTCTTTGCATAAGAGCAAGCACACAGGTACCTGTGTTTTCACCACTAACTGCAAATTACTGCCTAAATAACTTCATTTATCACTTCATTAAGAGAAGTGATATTGTAAACAAGCCAGTCAGAACATTAGGTTGGTAATATGTTATATTGGATTAGACAAAAAGAGAGAATATGAAATAACCACCTGTGTTTTTAGCAAGTGTTGCCTACCAAATCCCACCTGGTATTATTTATCTCTTAGTGGTGTAGCATAACCTCTTAAGTTACAGCTGATTATACTGCAGAACATGAAACATTGGGTACCACTAAGTTCCCTTTCCTTTGGTTGCACCACAGGATCTTTTAAGGTCCCTTCCAACTTGGGCTGTTTTCTGTGAGGTAGTAGAAAGAAGAATTAAATCAGCAGGCTGTGAGAGATGGAGAGAGATAAATACAAAAGTGCTTGATTACTTCAGAAACAAACTAAGAAACAGGGCATCTTTTGTAGAGGACAGAGGGGTCTTGTAGTCCTCTTGCTGGAGGAAATCCTTCACACCCTGCTATGGATGTGCCTTCCCAGAAAATAAAAACTGAAATTCAGAATGCACACTTCGTGGAATTCAAGAAAATAAAACACTTAAATCGATGAAATTACTTTGGGGAAAACAAAGGTGATTTTGTGCCCCAAAGTGAAAGGAGTTCAGCATCTCTTCAATTCAATATGTTTTAGTTAAGAATTCACAATGTCTTTGGAGTAGATGATGATGATTATTGTTGTTGTTGTTATTAATCACACACTTTATTCATGGGATGCATCTTATTATCAAGCTGACTCTCTATGGAAAAAGACTAATAGTTTTCTCAAATGACCATACTATGCTGTAGGAGAAGGCTGCCAAATGAATCATATACTGGCTGCACTGTGGTAAATTCCAGAGCACATAATAATGCTCCCAGTTGTTTGTTTGAATCATCTTATGGTGCTGCACGCACATTTAGCTGATGTACCAACACTAATGCTTCGTGCCATTCTTGGAGTTGGATTTTTAAAATATCTCATAAAAATAAACAGCTTTATTGCCAGGATCATGATGTATGATAATTCCACAGACAAAAACCATTAATCACAGGATGTATCAAGGTAATTACCAAAGCAGGGATCTGTTTTATAGAGTTTGTGGGTATGTGGTTAGACTCTGTTCTTTTTGCATAAAGCAGACAGCGGTTGCCTGCTGCCGGAATCCCTCTCTATCCACAAGGATCACATCCTAATAGAACGATAGTGTTCAGCCAACCCATGTTCATCCCAGTGCTGTCAATGTACTGCCTGCACAGAACCTTCTCCTGCCACTTTTACTCAGCACACATGCAGAAATCTCAACATCGCTGCTGGGAACCCAAAAATCTTCACTGCGTGCTTATGCTTAGCAAGGTGCAATTCATAAACCAGAAGAAGTGCCTGATTCTCACAGAGCTGTTGTCTCTTTGTCTATTCTGTTACTTGTGAATAATGAGAGAATTAAGTACAGAATGAGGGCAGTGGGTTGTTTTTCTCCTCACTTCAAACCTATTTATATGAAGACAGAACTCACTTTTTAAAGTGGAAACATTTTGCACTAAGATATTTGTTAATAATTTTAATTTCAGCCATCTTTGACAATTTATTTTGTTTCTAGTCAGCATCACCATGCCATGTCCAACACTACTGTGACATGGCACAGGGAGTTAACAACACTGCAAGAAGCCATTCTTTCCCTCAGGCCTACTCTGTTTCATACCTTCTCCCTCTATCACCACCCCCTACCAAAACCCATTAAAAATACAAGAGGGGAAATACTATCAACAAAATCCAGCCTAGGCTGTTCTCCAAAGCACAGCTCAGCCCTGGGATTCTGGACAGCCAAGAAACACCTTGAAAGAAAGCTTTGCAGGGGGAAAAAAAAATTATCTGTGCAAGGACAAAGAACAAGCATTTGGGATGTTGGTCCAGAACCACTGACTCTCCCAGTTGTTGGAGTAATTCCAAACATTAATAGTTTTCCATATTGCACGTAACCAGGTATCCCTACAGAGCCTGTGGCTCACATCTAAAATGGGCACAAAGCTCATTACACAGATTATCTTCATTTTCCATCTTTATACTGGAATTCTCATGATCAGTAAAACCAGTATGCAGCAAGAATAAAGGGATCCTCCTAATGAGGGCCCTTAAGCAGTGAGGTCTCATTGGAGCCTGTGTCACATGATGTGGCAGTCAGAGAAAGGCTGCAATAGCACTACCTGGAGCACAGGAAACTTCCCAGTTTGGGCTCACCAGTGCTGCTGCAGACTTGTGGGGGGTTTTTGTGAATCACAGAATCATTTAGGTTGGAAGAGCCCTTTAAGATCATTGAGTCCAACCATTAAGCCACCACTGCCAAGCCCACCATGAAACCATGTCCCCAGGTGCCAAAGTACACTCATTTTTTTCATCTCATCACTTTCAGAGATGGTGACTCCACCACTTCCCTGGACAGCCTGTGTACCAGGGCTTGACAACCCTTTTGGTAAAGAGATGTTTCCTAATATCCAAAGTAAACCTCCCCTGGTGCAACTTGTGGCCCTTTCCTCTTGTCCTGTCACTTGCTACCTGGGACTTACTGTGACCTGAAATGCTGGGATGGTTTGTGGAGGACACCTTCATCTTCTCTGTGATGGGAATCACCCGCCCTAACAGTTGTCTCCACGCAGCTGTGCTGACCCCTCTCCCTTCAGGAAATGGATTCCTGTTGCCCAAGTCCCTATAGCTGCACAGGATCAGCTGTAGAGAATACTCAGTGAGAAACATTTCAGCTCCAAAAGGAAAATCTAAGTGTCACTCTAGGATAATACTTGAGAGAACAGCTGAGGCTCAGCTGCACTTACAAGCCATCTCCATGTCTCCAGAGCTGATTAAATTCTTTGAAATGGATGTCTGTTTTGCCTGCCTAACAGCATCTTGCATGGGTCTGCATTTTATTCTGCCAATGAAAATGAATAGGCTTTAATATACCTTTATAACATGGAAATAGATTTTGTGCCCCATTGCACCACTACAATTCAGTTTTCATATCCTGGGACATTTTGGTGAGTGACACCTGAAAAAATCCCAGCATTTTACTATTTATTCTACAACACTATTGTTTTAGCATTACCCAACAAGTATACAAATAAAATAATGGAAAGGGTGGGAGCTAAATAGGCCGTGGGACCTGTGTAATAGGAAAACCTATTTAATGTCATCTGGCAGTTATCTATTTTAATAGAATTACAATGTCTTTAATGATATTGGGACAACAATGAGCAGAAAAGGAGGTTGATCACCTTAATGGACTGGGGTTTATTCCTTGGGTTTTGAACCATAATGAGAGAGCTCAAAGTGCCACTAGGTCCAGTCCAGTGAACACATTGCTTGCTGATCCTTAGGAAGTTGGACTACATGATTGTGGTAGGTCCCTAAAAACCAAATGACTACTCTAAGATCAGTAGTACTCAAAGTGCAATTTCCTGAATGAGTGGGATGTGGCCTAAGCACTGGAACAAGGCCCCTTGGCAGAGTCATAAACTCACAATACATGGTATCACCTTCCCCGTGCCTGTGCTTGCTCCAGGGTTCCCCCTGGCTAAACACAGAGTAGATGCTCCCTTGAGTGCTGCTACCACAGAGTAATTGCAGCAATGTCACTTATATGGCAGTAATGAGTTTAATTGCATCAACCTTGAGTCTTTCACAGAGGAAGGTGCCTCCTTTTTTGGTCATTAGAGAAGAACCAGACATGCTTATACTGAAAACCAACTCTCAGTTGAGCTGTGCATGATCATTTCTATCAGTGGCATCTTTTGTAACTGTCAACAAGTCAATTTTCTTTGGAAATGATTGTAAATTGATTTTTCAGATCTTCTTGAAGACAAGGGGTTAGAAGCTTGAACCTGAAATCAAGACCTTTGTATACTAGGCAAAAGGACAGAACAAAAGATTGTTCCTGACTGTGATAGACAGTTAAAATAAGAATTATTTTATGAATCACTTAACTGTCAATCAACAGTCAAAGTGCAGTTACTGATTCTCTGTCAGAACTTCATTGCTCCTTACTGTTCTTTCCTGGCTGTCACAAAGGTGGGAGGTGCAAATAGGTCACTGACTCAGCCCTGGACACATCCCCCTTTCTCTTCCCCTTCCTCACCCTCCAGCAAAGTACCAAATAGCATTGCTGACTCTGGAAGAGGCTTATATTGGGGAGCCTGTGTGTGCCCACAGACACGCTTGCATTATTTAACACACGTTCACCCCTTGTTCTGTCTGCTCTGTCCCCACCATTTACTGCTAAACAGGTCCCTTATCTTTATTGATCACTTAATTTATCTTTTCTTAACTCCCCTTGCTCCGTCTGGTGCAGTGTGTCCAAGGTATTGAGCCTAAACATCCGTCTGTTCATACTGTCATGACTGGTTTGCCTCTGAAAGAATAGGGGGAGCAGGTGGTGTGACTAAGTAGAGCCTCGACAGAATAGGGGCACCATTGCTGTGTCCTGTCCCAACCTGCCAGCGATTCCCCACCCTCCCAACTGTTCCACATTAATGCAGTCAACTGTGGCTTTACAGTCCAAGTTTTACACAACTGTTTTACAAAACAGGAAGAATTTCTTTTGTTGAAAATCTTTTGTTAGGCAACGCAGAACGGGGAGGGGAGCAGGGTAGAGGGAGTGGAGAAAGCCCGTTCTGAGAGCGAGTGCATTTTAATGTGTGTGGATATACACTACAGGATGTGCCAAGCTGCTGAGGGAGCCAACTCTGTATTTCTGTGCTGCCTCTAAGCTCTCTCTGAAGAGAGCACAGCGTATCTTTCAAAGTCACTAGTCTTTCCGTCCCTTTCTTTTTCTCCTGTTCGTGCTACTATTTTCATTTATTAGACCAAATAAGACTGAAAACCAAATAAAATCAACTCTTAAACATTTTCTTTTCTCAATAAGAATAGAATATCCATTTTTCAGTGTTGCAAAAATTACTAGAAATCCAACTAACTGGATAGAAAACCCCAAAGAAACTCCAGACTGTGCTTCAACCACATTCCAGTTTCCAAACAGTCCTACTATGAGCACTGTACTGCTTCTGATCCCATACCCCGTGTTTCTTTGCAAGATTTGGAAGTATGTATTTCCACCCAGATGTAGGACAGAACTTACGTGTGGGTCATCTCTGAGATAATATACCATGAAATGGTCTGGTCCATAGGAGACAGAAAAGGAATTCACTGAACAGAACCCAAGAACAGCAAGTATTAGTTACAGCTGTGAAACTGGTGTGGTGTCACCACTAGAGTGCTACAAATGGTTGCATTCAAAAGCTGGACCTATCAAATTCTTCTCATTTGTTTTTTTTTCTTTTCCCCCTCTCTGTGATTCACAATCACATAATTCACAATTTTTTAAAAGCTAAACACAATATTTGGGTGGTTTTCACATTTTTAAAGGAAAATTACAAGTTTATGCAAATTCACATTTTGCCCTGTAGGCTCTTTCCGTAGGCTGAACTGTATTGAAAGCTCTATTTCAGGCAAAATTGCAAACCAAGAGACAGAGATACTTTTTTTAAAAAAAATATTGCAGTCAATTGCTCAAATCTTAAAACTGCAAAGGGAGGAAAAAGAAAAAAAATATAGTTGTCTTTTCTTCCCTTCAGAGACAGCAGTGGAAAGACAAAAGTGCCCTTCCCGTTCTATCAGACAGCAGGGGAAAGACAAAAGCCGAGACCCTGCTTCTATAGGAGTCAATGGCAAAATTTCTGTGAGGCCTGAATTTAACCCAGTTTTCCGAGTCCTGCAGCAACTGTAGAAACCAGAGACTGCTGGTTAGAATAGGAAGGATCCACATTTGTTACTAGATTCTTGGGAAAGTACTGAGAAAAAATCCTAGTAAAAGCACTGTTTTCTGTTAGGAGCCTGATCCTCTCAAATACGTAAGTGGTAGACTTTTCAGTCCAATTGATATAAAGCATACAGGTCAGATTCTTGGGGGGCTTTAGCTTCCAAGTTTAAAAACAACCCATAGAAATAAAAAAAAAAAAACATTCAGGAAAATATTTAAGTGCTTTAGAATGAAGCNAAAAAAAAAAAAAAATGAGAAAGCATGTATTCAGAGAAATCCTGACTAATGTGTGTCCACAGCCCCTTCAGGAGCCTGGTCTGTAGGTCACTCAGTCCTTCACTTCCAAGAAAGTCCCCGAGGTGCTTCTACAGAGAGCTCTAAAGCTACCAGGACTGACAATGACATGGATGCTGTCTGATTTTTTATTGCAGTCTCTCCTATTTATTTCATTTCCATTATGCATAAAGAGAACATGTATTTGAAGACAGCATCAGGAGTGTCTTTTCTCCCAGACCAGTGTCCTAATCATGAGGTTCTTCAAGTCTTATTTTACATTTCCTATCTCACTTAATATTTATTTAATACATGGTGAAGCACCACCTACAAGAAGCAGGGGAGGCTCACCTTGCCCTCTCACCATGGTGCTTGGGGTGGTCACCTTGCAGAAAGAAGACAAAGATTTGATGTTTACCAGATTGAGGACAATAACAAAACTAGCACTCCAGAAATATGAACAAATACACTACTGCTAAAATATTGGATAAAAAGAGATCATTATGACTTGTTTTCAGGCCAAACTTTTTCTCATATGCAGGAAGACTTTCAAATATTTTCTTGATGACCAAGATTGTTTTACAGTCAAATTGGTAGACAGCAGTGCATCTCCAAATGTTTATTCAGACCTGGAAGTGATCATCAAGAAGATCAAGATCAGCATCACCAAGAATGAAACATTCTCAGTGTCCTGCCTAAAAATTTACACCACCAACACAGTAGAAAACAGAGCTCAATATTTTAGTATTGTAGGTAAGCAGAGAAAGAAAGCACTTACAGAGATCTGTAGATATAGAGTCTTTGTTATTTAAAAAGGTGTACCTAGCCATTTTCTCAATAATTGATTAAAATCTGTGTTAAAGCTGGAGGGAAAAAAACCATCTTACATCTCAGCTCATTTCAAAAGTATTGCAATTAAATGTCTACTTCAGAAGAGCTCTGTCACAAATACTGCATTGCCTGTAAATTACCAAGCTGCCCTCTGACTGTGAAATCACAATTATAGATTAGAAAATCCTTCCTAATTGTTCGTATTGAATATTGTATATGATGTCTCCTCTACCATGTTAAGCCCTCTCATTTTGTTCCTGCTAACTTCTTAAATGCTGACTCCTCTCAAATTTGTATATGAAATATCAACACCTTTGGATGGATGACGTTCTAGACGTAGGTGTAAAAGACAGGTGGGAAGCCCACAATAATTCTATTTTATCTGCTCATGCAGCTTAATTAAGAATCTGTTAGTGTACAAAAACATCTTGGGAATCACTAAATTAGTTATAAATTTATCCTTAGATTATACTAAGGGTAGACAAAGAACCTAATAGGTAGAAAAATGTGGAACTAGACAGGATGTTCCTAGTGACCTGAAATGCAAGTCTGAATTAGATCAGAAATCATCTAATTATATCTGAAATGGGTCTCATGGACTTTCCAACCTTTGACGGATATTTTTCTGCATCCCAAAAATCATCATACAGTTTGCCACATTTTGATACAGTGATGTTTTCCAAGAGGCTTATTGCTTGCAAAGCACAGATATTGTGGTTCAGAATAAGTTGTGTTGCCTGCTTTTCTGCAGAAAATATTACATGGCAACTGCCAAAAGCTGTCTAAAATCAGCAGTGCTTTTTCTAGAAATAAAATAAAATTAATTAATGAAACAGCCCAACACAGGGATAAAAGTAACATGATTTTACAGGACAATCAACTCCATGGATCTCTTTATTCAGAGGTAAGAACAAGCTTTCTGCACTGGTATATGCAACCCTCAAAATATTTTTTGTGGATTTTTCTACTTCTGTGAAAAAACATTGTCGCTTGCTGCACACATCAAACTCGATTTAACTTGCCTAAAAGTCACATAGCTGTGACTATCCTTAATACATACAACGCCATCATTTCACTTCCCAAATGGATGAACAAAATTATAAGAAGAGGGGAAAATAAAAATCATTTTAACATCAACTCATCCCTTTGCAAAAGCAATATTTGTGTACTTGTGCATAATAGTTTAAAGCATAATTTAATACATCCCTTTAACAACCCACAAATTATCACTTGACAACTAGAAATAATAGGTCTTTTTGTTAAAAACAGAAAGCATGTGAAGACTAAAGGTTAAACAGGTCTTTTCATCATGATAAATCACTGGTTAATGAGCCTGGTATTGTTGGGTATTATACTTGCTCACTTCAATGCCATTACCTTCTGGTTGTAAAGCTGACACTACTAATGATCTTCATTCTTTGAACTTTTCCACAATATTGACTGGTTGCATAGAGCAGATGTTACTTGGATTTGACTGCGAAAGTGGCAATTCTTCTAAGGCTCGGAGTGGCCCTGAGAAGAATGATACTGAACAGAATGTATTTTGATATCTGTGTGTCAAAAGAGATTCTTCTCTAAGTGTCAGCTCTTGCTCTTGCAATTTCTTGGTATCATGCAAAAACCAAACATAAATAAGAGATCAAGATTCTTCAGTTATCTTCTGCATTATCTTCTTTTTTTTTTTTGGTAAAGTTGTAATACCGTAATGAACTAAGGCAAGAAAATTCACATCTCATCTCTGTTGCTACACCCACAACTTCTCCTGCATTACAGTACTTGCAAGTATATTAAAAAATGAGCTCTGTATTTCACAGCTTTTCTTGGTGTTGCCTGAAGGACGCTGAGGTCACCAGGAGCTGTATTAGTGAGCCAAGTGCTGACAAAGCAGAATGCAGAAGGTCTGCACACATATGCTTGTGTACCACATCCATCACTTTTTGTTCCAGAGGGAAGGAGGCCCAGCAGGCCTTCCCTAAGCAGGCAGTTAGGAGAAGCACATAGTTACTTGACACCCCTTTAACATACGAGGGCTGTCTTTATTTGTTTGAGGGACCTGGTTGAGATAAACTCACAGAGCCTTTGGATGGAGAAGGCAGACTTCAGGGTAAGAAAGCAGGGACCAATAAGTTTAATTTAAAACTGTAGCAATGTGGAAGCTTCATATTTATCTCCATTCCTTTCTCTTCCTGACCCTGCCCTTTTCTTGTGCTTCTTATTGCTCTGTTCCTGTCACTGCTTGGCTCTAGAAAATGTGAACTGCAGAGCAGTTTTATCTCAGTTTACATACAGTCCCGGCCCAGAAAGGTTTTGCTGCATCCTAGGACAGGAATGGGAGCAAATGAACTCACCATTCCCCAAGTCAAACCTCAGACCTCGCACATTCTTTGGAGACTTCTGTGCAGCAGCAAGCACAAAAACTGCATAGTTCAGCCTATATAAAGGCCAAATTCTGCCCTCTTTGCCCCACTATGTTTTGCCAAATGTACCTTGAGGACTTCTAGATTCCTTTCTACTTTTGCTTAAGTAAGGGTGTGTTTTCTTTTTCTTTCGGTGAGTTTGTGGAGAATGGAGAATGAGGATGTGACTGCTTTTACAGAGGGCGTTCTTGTTCTGCTGTTGTCTCGTGTGAAGTGAAAGGAAAAATTGAGGAATTTCTCTAAAAGTAAGTGCTAAAATGTCCATACTCAAAAATCTGAGCTACCAAAGGCATTTCACATGTACCAGTAACAACTCACTGGTAAGTAAAAAGTTAATGTAGACTTATGAATTTTTTTCATTAAAGATTAATGAAGATTTAATCCTGAAGGTTTCATCCTTAATCTGCATGGGAAACTTAAGAAACTTATCAATACTATCAATTTCACAATATGAAAATGTCAACATGAACATACTTCCAGCCCATCTTGTGCTGATCCTACTAAACTCTGTTGGGCTGAGAGAAACAGTCTGTATATAACAAGTCTATCACACCAGCCCCTGAGGCTACCTGGTGTACAAAGAAGGCTTCTCACTTACAAAAAAATAGATAACTCACATAGAGGATAAAACCCTGAACAAGTCAGCCAAAGCATCAACAAAATAAAGATTTTACTAGAGGAGTAATTGGATACCATTCATTTATTTAATAGGGGATGAGAGGTGTGACATAGTTTTTAATAAGCCCAAGGCTGCAACCTAAGAATTTCTCATCTGTAAGATGTCTCTCATGCCCCATATGGGATCTGCCCTAGTGTCAGAGAAAAACTGTCTTCTGTCACTATTTCCAAAATTACTGTTAGATATCCCTAAATATCTATTTATTGTCCCACAATCAGAACTTCAGTCTTCCAAAGTCCAGGCTGGCTTACACTATAGAGATATAAATCCTCTACTGCTCAGAGCCTATCAAACACATGGAACAAGAATTTTCATTTGAAGAATATTTGCTTGTTAGTATAAGCAATTTTATTTATTTTTTAGTGTCTACAAAGTTGTTTTTTAGCATGTAACAATTAGTCAAAAATAATTTGAAAGATGTTTTTGATAAAAGGGCCTTGGAAAATTTTTTTTTAATGTGGGTAATACCAACTTTTTTTCCTTTTGCTTCCCAGTTTAAGTGTTTCCCATTTTATTGATAAATCAAGAAATAGAAGAGTGACTTCTGCCATGAAAAAAAGCCCTTTGAATCCAGTAGACTGTACACTAATGCTCCATGTATTTTAAGATTCTTTTTCAACCAGTTCCACTGATATTGTTGTCTGCCAGTACTGCAAATTGCATTCTCACTGTCTCTGTGGTGTTCTCGGACAGCCTGTATTTTTGTCATAAGATACTTGAATTTTTAAATTCCATTTCTGAATTTTTTTCTTGTGAGAGATGCAACACCAGTGGCTGGACACCTGCATTCATTTGGACATTCAGATATAGTTTATTACCTTGTAGTCAAAGAACTTCTACACTATTTGAGCCATTAAAAATCACTAGTGGTAAACACTTCAGCCCAACCTAATGCAGATTATCCAAGAAAGGCTTTGTTAGACAAACGATATTTCCAACAGAGGCAGATACATTGGGTGTCCTGGTTTCATGGAAGGTGGATCACCCCTTTAATCAAAGGAACAGCAACATCTGACTTTGTTCATGCTCCCATTCCAATGTCCCAACCCCATGATTCCTGCCTATCTTGCCTTCCAAAATCAGAAATCCCAATAAAAGTAGTATGCGTATAAAAATTCTAACAAGTAATACCTTTAAATTACTTATTTCACTTTTCTTTAAGCAGAAGAAGTTTGGTTGCAAGGAAAGCAGCCCATATAAATTTGTATGTGTGTATGTCTTCAATGTTTGTGCAGCACAGCCTGCTGATGTATAACATTGATTTAATGTACTTTCCCATGTGCTAGCCAGGGGTTTATAGAATTCTCAGAAATCCTCTAGCCTGGCAGCAGAACTGGCTGGAAAGACTTAGAGCCAATCCAATAGAACATTTTCCCCACACATACATTCCTCTGCCTATCACCCCCTTGACCACATTCACCCCCACTGGCCCTTTGCCTTTGACCTCTCTCTGCCACAGCCTCCGATTTGTATTTGTTTTCTGAGGACATATTATCAATCACTTTTAAGTACCCTTAAGCAGAACATTTAACCTAGGCATGTGAAAGTACTAGATCCTTCCCTTCAAAGAAATAAGTTGTTGCAGGCAAGACATAGCTTGTATCCCTTAAGATGGCAAAGCCAGGAAAAAGAATAGGAAAATAAAGTTTTGCATGTTTTAGTGGCCAAAAACCCCAACAAACAAAGCCAAAATAAAGAAGTTCCCGTCCACCTTGCAGTTGCCAGAACTTGTATGAGGTTTGAAGTGCCTCACACGGTTATCCACTTTGATAACCTACAAACCAAGACTTTTGCTTAGGAGAGTTCAAGTGCTGGTGTCAGCTAATTTCTCTTGTACCAAAATGTTGCATTTTATTTCCGCTGATTAGCATAAAATTGTTCCCATTGTCTCAGCCACAGAGGCACACAATGGTGCCAAAGATCCCTGCAGTGGGGAGTTTCTGTGTATTTCCAGCTCCTGGCTTTGCTTTAGAATTCATTAGCCACAGGAACGCCACATGCTCTGTGCTGGATTTCTACATACACATCAAGAAATACACTATTTTTCACCAACAGATCCCAGAAAATTTTAATTATTTGCTCCCAGCAGCCAGAGGAACTATTTTTTCATAATTGAATTGTGGTTGAAGCCATAATATGCCTGTGGAACACTTTTTTTCCTATTTATTCCTTTTTTA
>VZRF01013122.1:275460-507960 GCA_013396875.1 Vireo altiloquus | reverse complement strand
CAGAAAAACAACAAACAAAACATTTCCACAGGGCTTGTAAACATTACTTACAGTATGTTAGGGCATGTTTTAAAAACATACATGGAATCACTGGAAAAAGATCAATAGTAAAACTTTGCTATTTACAGATATTATTTGTCCAATAATTCTTCACAATTTTTCCAAGTAAATCCCTTCTAAAAAGCTACCAATGGGGGAAAACTAATCAGGTTGCACGGCAAATGACACAATTTCTCTTTCTGTTTCTACTGGTGTATCAATAATATTTCAAAATCCTGACAACCCAACCACCAGTCAACCACAGTTAACATGTAAAAAATGTTCAACAAAAGGGATTAGTGGCACAACAGACAAGTCAAGATTTGTGCCTCTGGCATCACAACCAGCATTGGTCAGTAACAAAAAAGAGATGTCTGCATAATTTAATCTGTTTTCTGGTCACCTATGTTTCACATGTAATGCGTATTGCTAGTTTACAACGAGATCAATCCTGCAATTCCTTTTTCCCTTTCTTTTGGCTGTCATTCAACTCTTGAAAACACTCAACTCTCCCTGACAACAGGGGCAGAAGCTATATTTTCTTTTGTGTCCTATGTTATTGAAAAGAACGCTGGTCCTCAGCACATTAGTATTAATTGCAGGTCAGCTACTGCAGTGGCGAACGAAGCAACGTTGTAGTCACTGCTTTCATAATCGATATCACAACGTCCTGGGTGCAACACTCTGAGCAGACACTGAAGTTCCTAACACTGAATAAAACTGATGGTTGGAGGCTGAACTATGAGAAAATCCTTTCCTGGGGACAGGTGCTTCAAAACCACCACCAAGCACAATCAGCCTCCTGAGATCATGCTTTAGGGAACTCCTCTTTTCATCTCACAGGAGGCTGAGAGTGCCTAATACTGTCTGAAGTTTTGCTGATTAAATCTACCCAGTAAATTCATGGGGGCAGTTTGCTAGCCCAGGAGAGAGAAGGTGGGGTCACCAAGCCCTCCCTGCAGCATTAAATCATGCACTATGACATGCATTAAGCTCCTCAGGAGTTTAACCCTTTCAGCCTCTGCAACATCTCTCCCTGGGCATAAAGTCATTTGAGCTACTAAAGGGACTTTGAAAAATATGATTTGGACTTCCTCTGTTCCAAGAGGACCATAGGAATTGTGTAGGAATCAAATCTAAATTAAATCCTATTCAAGAAGTCAGTTTCTGGAAATTTTGAGATGTCTATTTTATATGTGCAGGGGTGACTTGGTTCCTAATTTCTTTCTCTCTTCTAATTATCAAATTAGGCAAAAATTCTGCTACTGCTTGAAGCACTGAGAAGCAGATAACATGAATCTTGACTTGGTAGGTTATCTATAACCTGTTCTTCAAAAATCACCTATATGAATTGGGGGTGGGGCGGGGGAGGAACAACAGGGAGAGGTCATTTACATTAGGTCAATGGACAGCTTGTGGCAGAGCAGACAAAAAGTCCAGCCCAAGAGGCAGCACAAGAACAGGCTAAGTTCTTTCAACATTTACTGCTAGTGCAGCTAAGGTCATATTTTCAGGCAGATTTACCCCATTTTTAAAGTTGATTAATTGACTCGTATTTTGCTCTTCATTCTGGTTTATGTTATTTAGTTAAAAATGGCAACAAGTCTTATGACAAAGGACAGAATAAACCTTTTCATAGTTGGGAAGCTCATAACACTGAAATTTAAGGCCATACAGCATTGCTCATCCCAGGGAAATTTGCTTATCAATCCAAAGTTTTCCACCTCTTCTCCTTCAGCTTCAAGGATACTGATCTCTCTGGAGCTGTGGTGTCCAATCAGTGGTCCTCTCCTGATTAAGGACTTCTGCTTTCTAGTCAAGTTGAAATGTAAATAACTTTCTGTAGCACACAGCCACTGATGATAAAGGCACTGCCTTAGTTCTCAGTAGTTCTTCCCCTCTGAGGTGAGGAGGACACATTTGTGTGTGTTCCTGACCCATCTGCATCTCTCTGTGGCCTGCTGAGTTGGTGGCAGCTTGCTCAGCAATGACCAGCATTGTGTGAGGCACTGCAGCCCACAACAGAACCAGTGTCCTGACAGGCACCAACCCAAACCCAGGAGAAGAAAAGAATGGAAAACCCCCAAGACAATTATCCATAAAGAAAAGTTGAATTTGAGTCTGCAGCTGTTGTTGCTCACCTAGTAGCTCTTCACCAGTTTAAGCCAATGCCTTGTTTGTTTAAAAAAACCCCATAACCAACCACAAAACAAGCAGTCATACAAAAGAGACAGGTTTCAAACTTTGACCAAACAAAAGCTGATTTATTAAGCATCTTGGCCAGTTCTCATGATTATATAAAAAAAAGCAGAACTATGATCCATTAATGAACATCTAAGGGGATGCATGACATGGCCAGTTTCATTTGCAGTTGACTCAAGGCTCTTAAATGATGTATCAAGGGATCATTTTTTAATCCGTGCCCCATTTGTTGTACTGCTGTGTCAGGCATTCTAAATGGAAAATGGGTGCTTTTCAATATCTCTGCAATTCTTTGTTTGGATGTTTGTTTCCATAGATTGCTTGTCTGATTTGTAAGGCCAGTGTCATGCAGAATAAAAGAGAAATGTGTCACGTTAGTTTTTCAAACAGTTGAACATCCTCAGTGATTATTTCTCTATTTTTATTTTAAATTTTTTAGCAATAATTTCCTAATTTACATTGCTTCCATGTGATCTATAGCAAAAAAACCCCCTTCATTCCCACTTGAGCAAGATCAAAAGCCAATTACAATCTGATTCTTTGCTCTATTCAAGCATATAAACCAGGAATAATTCCTGTTGCCCAATTTCAGTATCTCTCTGAATTGTGACACTCATGATTTTTAAACCCAGAAAAAGGTTTTAGGTATGTGTATTAATATGGCAGTGGTGGCAGATGAAAAAACTATGGCATGTCAGGTAAAGTCCAGCTCCATACAACAACAGAAGCTGTATTGCTCCTGGGGCTCCTGGAGCTCCAATTAAGACAAAGCCACAATTAAAGAATATATCTCCTGTAGCATGTTACAATTATAATACCATGGTGGCTACCAACAGCTGTGAAATTTATTTCAAGGTAGTTTTGGTTTGCTTTTTATTTAGACAGCCATCATCCTTGCATTAAAAATTAAATACCTGTAAAAAGTATTAAGGTGGCATAAATGCTACCTTAATGAACATAACTACCTGTACATTATAACTCTTGATTTCATTAATAGGATAAAGACCAAACAGTGGTTGTAAGGTAAATTGCATGAATAATTTACAGAAGTACAAATAGCATATTGTCTGCTCCACAATAACAGTTCATCAAGAGCATTACCAGAGGTCAGCAGTTCATTTAGGGAAGATTTTAATCTTTTTTAGAAGGAAAATTTACAAGCAAGTTGAATACAGGGCAAAGCTGTGAGTCAATAAAATTTAGTCTCAAATCATAAAAGGTTCAAGATCTAAAAATACTCCAAGAAAATATAATCTTTATTTTTCTTTAATAAAAACTCATTTTCCACCTGTGGGGAAAAAAGAAAAAAAAAAAAAAAAAGGGAAAACTCCATTTTACCTTGAAAAAATTTGACAAGTTCTCCAGCCAGTGCATGCAGGATAGCACAAGCTGGATGCTCTTCACTGCTGGTTCCCCACTGGCACTCTGAGCTGTAATTAGTCAGTGGTAAATGCCAAATGCGATGGTAAGAGCTGTCATATTGGGTTTGCAGATGTTTTACCTTGGTCAATAGAAATATTGCATCTTCGTGATGCAACACCCCTTCAGCATTCTGGGGGTTTATTTTCATTGCAGCACTTAGCTGTGGGGTTTAGGCTGTGTTGGTATTTGCCCTGTCAGATGCTTTTCCTTCTCAGCCCCTGCCTTTCTGTGAAGGATGCACCCCTGGCTGGGCTGCCCCAGCCTCAGCCCCAACACGTGTCTCACACAGCAGAAAAGAGCAGGTGCCTTCAGGAGAATATAGGCACCCCCCAGCATTCTCCTATTTTTAACTCCATGATTTTCACAGTTATCGCATTTCTTGTAGAACTGCAGTTATTTTTTGACAGAGGGCAGATGACAGGGTTCCTTCAGAACAGAGATTGCAAGCACTGGCACTGTCTTCAGCACAAAGCAAAGCAAAGAATCACCAGCACACAACCATCTGCTAAGAGACAAGATGATTCAAAAGAAACAGCCAAGAAAAGCAGGTGTCCACAGAAGCTGCTGACTGGTAGTTTAGACTCATAAAGTTAACTTCTAAGAACTTTGACATTTCAGATTTGGCAGTGATGCTGGTGCAGAAAGCATGAGCACTGCCCTTGATTCCGTTTGCTAGTGAGATCCAACAAGGAGTATTTCTGGGACTGATTGCAGGAAACGTAATTTTGGCCTAGCTGTGTGGTAAACAATCAAAACTTTGCTGCTAAACTATTCATTTCATGGAATACAATGGTCAGGAAGGCACAGGTTTTTCTCTAAGGAGCTGTAAGGTCTGAATCTCGGCTTTTATACTGTTTTTGTGGGTCACTCAGCAGCTGAGGGTAAAGCAGGATCAGGTGTCTCTCAGAGCTGAAGACTTCTTTCCCAGACACTAAGGACTACAATCAGGGATCATACAAGTAATAAACCTATCTCATCAAGCCCTGGTTTCTTGACTTGAGTCTACACACTTATCTGGAGAAGTGACAAAGGAAGTTGGGGGAAAAATATTTGATGTGTGGGAGAGCCTTCTCAGGGAAAGATGTGAGCTGTACACCTTCTCTCTTCATCTGCTAGAAATGATTCTTGCTTGTTTCATCTGCTGTTGCTCTCATAACTTGTGAGATGGAGGGAGCTGTATAAACAGGTTATGCTTCTGAATATCCTCGCATATCCAAGGGAACCCCATTTCTCTGTTTGTCTCCATTTATTTGGAAAGGAGGAGGAAGTAAAAAGTGTCTGAGTGTGTGCCAGCATCTAAGAGACCTCACATGTAAAGGGTTTTCAGGTGCCTATTTTCAGCCTAAGAAAATAAGTTTCTCTTTCATCTTCTACATCCAAATCACTTCCATTCTCGCCACTGACCTTGTCTCCCAGTCTGCTTTATACTGCCTTGGATAATTTAATTTTTGACACCCAGGATATCAGCAAGAGATTCTTAGTTACCAAACCCTGATACACACCCTTAGAAAGGCACAAACCAGTTTGCACTTTGCAGAAATTATATCATAGTCCTACCTCCCAAAGCAGCCTGTAACTCACTTCTCTTCAAAACATCCCCAGCTCATTGTGCTTGATTTGAAAATGCTAGTCACTCAGGGTGGAGTTTATGCCTGACACAGACCAGATAAACTCCAGTCAGTGCCTGACAATACTTTTTTTTTTTTTTTTTAAATTTAATCTTTAAAAGGACAGGCTGCTGGTTAACTGAGAGTCCCCTGTTTGATTGACAGTATCTGTCAGAGGCAATGAACTCCACTTGAACATTGCCTTTATGTTCCTGTGTAAAGTTGTTCAACTGTGACCCTTCCATCTGTTCCAGCTAATCTGAAAGTCATTTAGGCCCGCTTCTCCATTCATCCTAAACACAGCGCATTCTCCTGTTAACACACATATGCAAAGTTGTCAGGCTGTCAGCTACGTAAGGGCTTTTTTCCCCCTTTTTTTTTCTCCAAACTCCCACAACATCTGTGTATACTCTTCCCTGTAACGATTATAATATAAAAAAAAAAATCAGAAACTATCTCAAATCTTACTAATTGCTTTAAAGAACATGATGGTAAATCTCACAGCATCACTTCAGAAAATATTTGGAGGGGTTCTTTAAGGAGAGGCCATCAGGTAATTGACTCCAGTGCTCCAATGTGCATGTGCAAACCTCCATATTTTAAAGACTGAAGCAAATGATTTCCTTGAAGGTGTAAGATCTTTACCAAAAATTTTATTTTAAGATTTAAGATTTATTGCTGCTCATACACAGCTGTTCAAACCAACTTCAGATATCTGAGATTGTCATATCCTATTTTATATGCAATTTTAACATGCATATGAACTTATGATAAAATGTCTGGGAACTCTTAAAAAGGTGGTGCTCTCAGTTAATTTGCTCTTTAAAATTCATCTTACACCAATAGGAAACTATTCCACTAACAATGTCAGCACAGTTAGTATTTATCTTGAGAATAACTAGTAAATCATCTGTTCCTTGCTTACAAAGTTAATGTTGACAATAAAGTTGACTTTAAATTCAGGAGAGTAAGTATTCATTACAGTCCTGCTCAGATATTGCTGCAAAACTATAAAATACATCCAACAAAACTAAGAAATGTCCAAGGAAATACAAAGGGGAGGTTCTCAGCCAATCAATTTGTTATTGCCACAGAAGAAAGTATTTATATAAATTTTATCAGTCATTATTCATTTCTGGTACATGCATACACCAAAGTAAAGACAAAATACCAAGGTGGTTTTTGTTTTAAAAAAAAAAGAATAGCATAATTCCATCTATTGTAAACTACTTTCAGAATAAAGAGAAAACTTCTGTAATTTACAGAATAAAACAAAATAACAATCAGAGGGGAGAAAAACAGTATGGGAATTATTATGGAGTTTGTTGTGCTTCTCAAAGGGACCATGACTGTGTGATGTACACATTCACACTGTGTCTCAAATATTTATTATATGGAATGTGTACTTCTGGTAGAATCTTGACTTCTTGGTAAATGTTAGCACAAAATGAGTGACACTTGTAGCAAACCTTTGTTCTCGTGGCTGATTTCTCTGACAGAAGTTATATAGAAGAATAGAATCAGGAAAAAGAAGGGGAAAAAAACCAACAGAAAAAAAAGCCCCAAATCTCCCTAGCCTACTGTTCAGCTCTGTCATAGAGAAGTAAAGAAACTAGACTTCCTATTCATGTATTACCCACTCTGGTTGTCATGCAAGCTTTTTGGTCTTTCTCATTGTACTTGAATGGTGGTAAAGTAATAAAGGCAATGGGATGAACTTCTCTTTTTTTCCCTTTCTTTGTTTTTTTTTGCACTCACAAGAAAAAAGTGTTCCGGATTTCTCTTATGATGTGACAGAGGCTCAACAGTGACAGTAAAGTCTGCCAGCCTCATGTTAAAGACTCAATAGTGCAAGTTTAAGTACAAGGTTGTAATTTGTTCTGTGATTTTTACTTATTTTTTAAAGAAATGTGCATCGAGCTTACATGAATTTTCAACAACAAACTGAAATACTCTTTATGTGCCCAAAGGCTTTCCTACTATATTTATAGGAATACTGCTTGTAAAACCTGATGTAACAAAGTACAGCAAAGTTGCAGGATTAATTGCAAAATGCTCAAAAATTACTCAAAAATACTCGCCTGTCTTTTCATGCATATAGTTTGCTTAAAATATAGTCTCCCTACCTATCCTCATCAGCAAAGACTTTAAGATGAGGTTCACCTGTCATCTTTTGAGGTCTGTAGGACAGACAGATCCATCTGAACTGGCCAGGTCTGCAGAAAATGTTTGCTTTTTGGGTGTTCTCCTCTGCTCTGTTTGAAATGTCAGCCTGTGATGAGGAGTCACACATCTTAGATGTGCTTATTTCTCCTCAACAGCTACAAAGGCCCCTGAGACAAGGAGCTTGGACACTTGTCCTGGTGGGATTTTGACTGATGAATGCAGCCTTTATTTGCATAAATACCATTAATGGAAAAGCTTTGCCTTTATTTGCCATTAATATCATTAATGAAGAAGCTTTGGCAGTGCTCCTCAACATTTCTGGCCCTTAAATCTTGGTGTGGACACACTCCTGTTTGCTTTGGTGCTGCTTGCATTACTGATGGTCAAATTAATGTTTTAGGGGTCTAACAGTACAAATTTTCTAATTAATGAAGGAAAGCTTCATTAATAATGTAGTTAAAATAGCTTCCTGGTATCTACCTCTCTTCCTTGACGTGAAAATTATGCTGGACTTCAGGGATGGGTTCTGAGTGCTGCCTGGCACATATTGAGCTTTTACTTTACCACCTGGGGAACACTGTTGCTTTCTTTTTATTTAGGATAAGGGAAAAGTAAAATGAATTTGCCGTGTCATAGGGCATTAATTTCAAGAGAGAAGATGTCACAAAAAAGGAATTAAATTTCCTTTGACATGGAAGAGAAGGTGGATTTTCATGAGTAAGGGAGCTATGCATAATTAAAAGACCTCTTGGGAGAATCAGGTCTTTGTGTTGTTTTCCCAAAATCTCAGAAGAACAGTAAAAACCAGCAACTACTATAGCACAATGCGAGAGAAGTTATAACAAAATTGATGTTGGAAGTGCAGGAGGGATGCAAAGAACCAACACTATCTAAGATTCACTGAAAGCTATGGTTCATGTCAAGTTTGAATTTTTTGGGTACTAGTGCCTGTTTTTTCCAAACATCAGCACTTTGTAGGAATATGTAGGAAATTGCTAGTATGTTGAGTCTGAAAGAAAAATTCATGAATTTGCAATCCCAGGGAAGAAGTCCTGAAGGGAGTTCATAGGGAAAGAAAAAAGAGAAAAGATAGAGAATCCAGCTGATAATAAATCTCATTTGTAGACATATTTACTTTGACAGTAGCACTCCTGGCTTTTCTAGGATTTCTCTGTGTCAGGAGGTAAGTACTGAACATGCTCTACCTCCCAAGGTGCAAATCACCCTCTGGCTTCTTACAATGTCCAATTTGTATCAAACCTTTGCCCAGTCCTCACTATGGAAAAAAAGATGACTTTTAATTAACGCTTATACTTTATAATACTACCTTCATCTGAAAATGGAACTGATAAAATGTCAAGAAAATCTGTTTGGAAACATTACTGTGGCATCTACTTTGTGCACTCAATTATGAAAATTAGAGACTGCCTTCAAAAATAGACCTTTTTTAAAAAAATAGAAATGCTTTTTATTTGCCTTTTGATCTTTGCCCCTAAAAAACACCTTCAATAAATCTTTTCAAGATTTATTTCACTATCAAAAGAGCCAAAAGCATACATTTCAATGAAAAAAAGAAAGAAGACGGCAACTTCTTTGTAACTATATGACTCCAAGAGCAGGGCACTAGAAGAAGAATAATAAAAACATACAGATTTCTGTATTCTGAGCTGAGACTAGGAAGCTTGAAAGGTCAATTAATCCATTCTCTTGCCTCAATACAGCAGCTAATGGGAGGAAATAAAATCATACAGCTCTCTGCATACCCACAGCAGGAAAGATTTTTCTATTGACCAATGTCTGTCGTTAAAAACTAATTCTACATGACAAAAGTTTTAGAAATAGAAACCTAATATGCTCATCCATTGAAAAAGAAAAACCAGAAAGTGAATTCTTCAGTTTTCATTGCTAATTATTGCAATTTTTGAAAGTTGCAGTGGCATTATGGAAGTGTTACCTGTGGCCCACAGAAAATGATAAAAATCTGCGATGTTTTCCCATGTCCAGATTTAGGTGTTTAATCTTGGCACTCTGAATTGCCACTGATACTCTTTTTGAGCTGATCATCTCAGAAACTTCTTGTATCTCATCTGCCTGTAACAAACAAACCCCTAGCAAGGAACAGTTCTGTATCTGTGTTTGCCTGCATAGGTGCTTCCTTTTTGGTACTTTTTAAAGAAGTTGGTTCGATCCAAAAGAGAACTGAAAACAAAGAGAGGTGCATCTCTTGTCCAGGTTTTCCTGCTCATTTACAAAAATCAGCATTTTCAGCTACAATGCTATTTTTGCTTCGTATAAACTTAGCTCCAGGACCCTCCCTGAATTGTTAAATAGGAAGGCAAAAGAATTTTTCTTATTACTCATATGCAGCTCAAAATTAGGAAACAAAACTGACATTAGAAAGCGAAATTGGTTACAGTTGGAATATGATCACTCCACACTAACAACTGCACTATCTGACAGAAAGACATTTTAAGGCACAAAGCAAGCTCTTTAGTAAAGGCATGGATGTTGTTGTTGCATATAGAATGAAGAGAAAAAACTCTAAAATTTTAAAAGATTAGAAGTCTTTTTTTATTTCGAGATTGATTTTTTATAGGGTCTTTCGCTACCAGCTACTTGATTGGTTAAATGACACAATGCCTCTCTACCACCATTGGATGAGACAGAGCATATTTTGAAAACACACACAAGAAAGTAACAAACTAAAGTGAAAACCAGCACCTGTTATTTTGAGAACAAGAGATGCTTACAAAACTTTTGTCAATCTTTTCTTGAGAACATTAAATGCCTACAAAACTGTTCTCTTTAAAAGTAAAATGTTTTTCCTTGGGAAAATTCACGTCTGGTGCTGGATTTCTCTAAGAATCACTAAATGTCAGCCCCACACATGGATGTACCATAGAGACAATGGAAATAATTATCCTATTTTAAAAGTTTAATCCAAAATCCCAAATTAAGTTTGGTTAAAACCCTGTATTTGTCGCTTGAGGCTGGCTGAGCTGAAAAAGAAATGTGGATGAAAGGACATAATCTGTAGTACAAGCAGACCCTTTTGAAGGATGTCAAAACAAATAGTACTAAAAGCCAAGGAAGATTTTCAGTGACAGGAATGTATGTAGGAATATCAGTCACATTAACTCACATGCACCAGGATCAGTCAATACCATCGTCAATGTCCTCCCTATTTAAACCTTTAATATTGTTTTTGCATGTGACAAGTTATTTGCAATGACTTTAAGATATTTCAGAACTTGGAAAAACATGCTAGATGAAGTAAAAGCATTAATTAAATGTGTTACTAACTGCAAAACTTCAAATATCCCATAGCAATCACCTTATTTTATATCTTCTTTAAAACCTACAGTGGATCTTCCATTTGACTTTCAAAATTAAAATTTTCTAGTATACTTAAGCCATTTTTCATCTTTTCTCTTGACTTCCAGTGAGACTGATTTTTTTTTTTAAATGAAAGCTGATATTCTTACACAATGATATTACTCCAGGAGCTGTTGCTCTGGCAAAAAACCACTACTTTGAACAAATTATCCAACCCATGAGAGTAGCTGGTTACGCTGGCTAATAACTAGGAACACTATCCGTCCCACTGAATAACTTTAATTTTTAAATTTTTTAAATTTAGGGTTTAAAACCTAAATGTAAGTTACAGAGACAGAAGTCATTTTAATACATAACATTTAATACAGGAAATAGGAAAAATAGTAGAGATGTGAGGCAAATAGCCATAGTGCTTTACTCACTCTTGAGCTTTACTCACAGGAATATTTGCCACTGCTCCTGCGAGGACCATTCATTCACCTCGTGTACAAACACCAACCCACTTCCTTTCTCCCAGCACAGTGCAGAATCCCTCTGGGAAGCACCATGTTAATTCGAATGCCACTTGTTCAAATCAAGCCACAGCAAACAGACTCATTTCTGGAGCTGGAACAAATGAGCTGAAGGGCAGAACTGGCAGAGTAGCAAAGGTGCTTAGGGTGGAGCTTATGTGCAGGAGAGAAATTTGGTAGGAACCCCAATTTGCAATAACAAAATATCTTTATGAAAAATATGTTCACACATTTCTTCCTCAGAGGCATCCCTACTGAAGCCTAATGGGGGCCCATCAAATTGGTTTGGGGAGCCTTTAAATGGGTCTCAGCTCTCTTCTGAAGAGAAGCCTCTTCGCCCGTCAGACCTCAGTTTCCCAGGGATTCACCCAGAGACCCTCTGTCCTTTCACACGTGTTAAATAATGAATTCTCCTACTCATCTTTTGACATCATTACATAGATTTAGGGCTATGTTTTACCAATGAAGTAGCCAGAGTGTCTTAGAGCCTGTGCTAAAGTCACAGCATGAGCTAGAGGCTCTAGGAGGGAGCATCCTGGTGCTGCAGCAGTGCCAACACTTAGCACAAGCCATAGGAAGAGTCACAATTGGCTTTATCAGATTGAACAATGAACACAAGCAGAGCCTCATCCAAATAAACGGAAATAGCCCAGCCTTCTAAACATATGGAGAAAATTATTTTAGAACAATAGTAGCATAAAAAAAAATAAACTCATACCCAGGACAGGCAGTTCAAACTTGATTTTACACAGCCCTTCCTCCAACACCCGGGCAAATAAAACATCAGAAAATTTGGGTTCATATTACCAAAAATTGTTAGGTCTTTTAATCTATTTTCTTGAGCTCACCAGAGATGGAATGAGTTTTCCAAATCCTTCAACCAGAGACAAAACAGATTTGTAATCTTCACGAGGTGCCTCTGCCCCACAGATATGTCATGGCCACCCAAAGATTCTGCTTTGCCTGCCACGCCTGCAGTCATCTGTAACCATTCCCTTCTCTGCTGTCTGAAGTTACATGTTGTGATAGAATATCTGAGCAAGAGACTAAATCCTTCTGGTATGTACTTCTATAAGTTTAATTATCATAAGAGAATTGATTTGGGGAGCATGTTTGCCCAAGAAACTCAACAGATAAAAACAGCATAGCCAGATTACAACCCATTTATTCAAAAGCTCCAGTTTTGGTGATTTTTATATTATTTATCCAATTACTGCAATGAGATGCGATCTAACAGTCTTCTCATAAATGATTGCTCAACATAAAAAAGCCTAAATTAAAAGGAAAATGCTGGTAAGGACTATTGGGGGAAAAAAACCTCAACCAATCACAAGTTCTGTTTGTATCTCTCATTTTATATTCGTTCATGCAACATCCAGAAGTAACAGGTATCTCTAATTCTCTTGCACAGCATCAAGAGAATGCAGGGCTGTCTCTGAATCGCGGCCCAGCCCCAGAATTTGTTTGGGTTTGGAGCTAAACTTTCTCCTTTAAGAATTTTTAATTAAAAAAAAAAAAAAATCAGACTGCCCAGTCCGGTATCAATTATCACCACCACCACCCCCCCACCCTCTGTCCCCCTCCCCCATCTATTTTGTAAAGCTCCATTTAATGTATTTTTTTAGAGCTGTGTAGCTCAGTGTAGTGGTTTCAAGGACTTCTCGAGGGAAGCAGCCAGCCAGGTTGTGTGACACTGGTCCTGGGTGGCAGGCAGCACAGACATGCACCAGGGTGGGAAACATTGAACTTCATCCTCAACAAGTATCAAAAGGCGACTTCATTAAAGCCAAAGATTTTTTGCAGTGAGGTAACAGCTTATAGTGTATTGCAAAGAGATATGAGAAAGGGCAGATTTTTCTTATCTTTTGTTATTGGAATTGACCCTCAGGGTCCTTAGGCCTTGGTGAGAGCTTAAGCAAGCTTAGATCAAGGAAGGATTTTGAAATTGAATTTATTCAGATTAGCAAAACCTTCCATGAGAGGATTTACTCTCAACAAGCTGTTGCCAGCTCGGAGCTTAGAAAGCCCAGCACATTTTACTGATTTACAATCAACTTCTTTTTTTTAAACCCAAGTCTGGCCTCATTAAAATGTTTGCCATCAACATTCACACAGTATCAAAGATTCCCTGCCAAATGTTTATTTATAGGTACTTTCCCTGCTTGTTCAGATAATTTTCATTCAGATGATGTTTCAGGGTTTTAGGAAAAAGATATTTCAAATAATGATACAGGGGAAAGTGTGAGAGGAGGAATGCAGTAATGAAAAAGTGCTCTATTAAAATGAAAGCCGCTTCTCAGTCACTACTTCATTTCACAATAAAAACAAATCTAGACTGCATATAAAAAATTTCATTCTTGCATTTCACATATTGATTTCGATAGTTTTAGCTCTAAAGAAGTGAATTATACGTTCCTGTTTCTGTCCTGCAGCCCTGTGACGCACACAGAGCTCTCAGTCCCAGTTGTTTTATTTCAGCAGGGAGCAGTCTTATGAACTCCAAGGGAAATCCAAGCTGTCTTCAAATCCCACAGCATTTCGCCATCCACTTCACAGGGTCAGGATTTTAACTCACAGCTCCCAAACCAAATTTGCATGGTTGGAATTTGTTATATGCTTGCTCTGGGAACTCTCTCCCTGCCTCCAGGCAGAGGAAGAAGGTGCAGCAGGGAGTGACTTGCTCAGAGATGGCTTTTCCAACTCAGGTGCTGCACCACCCTGTTCTGGAGAAACGCCCATTTTTGCAGAGAAGAAGTTTGTGTCTGTGCCTGATGAGCCAGTGGTGTGTCAGAGACCTGCACCAGGGCTGTGAATCCCACAGGTACTTGGTAGAAATTCATACCTTGACCAACCTGGGGGGAACACGAAGGACGCCACGGCAGCTGCCCCCAGGACAAAAGTGCGTGGTGGAAACCTCCCATCTCTGGGGAGCGGCTGAGGATACAAATGCAAGAGCTCACCTGTTGGGTTTAGCACTATTTTAGTGCCTCAGATAATAATTGAACTGCAACAGCCTACCTCAGCCAATCTCTGTTCAACACAGTCTAAATAATACTTTTTTCCTTAATTAAAGGGTAAAAGCCAGAGCAATACTAAACTGTTTGTTGCAGCTCCTCAATCGTGTGACTTCTTTCTTGGCTGAACCCTAGAAATGTATTTTGCTTTTCAGTTCGAGTTGTGAAAATCTATCAGGGAAAAATTAAAAATATATTAATACTCAGATTGTGTATTAATACAAGGTGAAATGGTGCAAGGAGCCAAACATGGCAGCACTTGCCAACAGTTCTTACACCGAGTCAATGCAGGAACTATTCTACACAGTTTAATTTTCTCAGCACATTCAAATTTCCTTTCATGTATCAGTGCTTATTTTGTTTCTTCAGCTAAACCCGTTTCCCTCAAGTCAGAGCATTATGGTTTTTTAGGTTAAAAAGGAAAAATAAACGCTAAGTATGTACCTTTCTTAGTGTGGAAGATTTTGCATAGTTTATACAAAATAATACCTGTTTAGAGAAACAAGCAAGCATCATTTTATAAAGCCTCCTCAGAAAAATCTTCCAATATAAATCCATAAAATGTTTTCATATCTTTAAAGTGGTTTAGGTTTTTTCCCTAACCTGAAAAATATGAGAAAAATATATTTAACAAGGAACATTTCTATATAAACAAAGCTCAAGACTTGCAGAAAATTTTGTAACTACTTGATTTTATTTAATAATCCATTGTTTTCATGTATTTCTGATTCTGATTGAATTTTGTTCCTTTGAAATGAAAGAATTAACTATTGAGTTTTATCAAATAAAGACCCAGAAAACAGGGGTTTTTTTTAAATGGAAGCTTTTAAGAGAAACTACTACAAAGGACTTAGAAGTCAAATCTTATATACAGCTCCATTAAAGACAGACTGGTAAAGGCACTTGTGAACTAGGACAATTAATGAGATCTCAGCCTTTGCACCTCTGGTGTCTGCAACAGTCCTGTTGCCAAAGGGTTTTCTTCTTGGGACTGAAAAGCAAGTAAATTTTCAGTAAAAAATGCATATAAATTTTCTTTGCTTTACCGAATAAACCATGATTTTTAAAATTAACAAAACTGAATTTTTTCTGCAGGCAAATGAGATTTTAAGAGTACATGTATTTTGCACTAACAGCAATTTCTGAAAAATCATCTTCCCTGTTGCATGGTGTGTGCTGAGAATCTGTTTAAGGTACATGGGATTCCCCTTTGCCCTCTGCCAAAGTGTGCACATGCATATGTTATGGGAGCCAGGTTTGGTAACTCTTGCAAATTCTAATTTTGTATACTTGCCTAACCCTAAGCCCATTGTGCGTGGTATTAGTCCCATTTCTTGTCAGAAAGATTACTGTTGTATGTATACTATCTTAAATGGTCTTTTTGTGACCTTACTCTGTGCCCTGAAACAAACGAAGCAGGTTTTTGATGGAAGTTTGTTGGTTTTTTTTTTCCTCCTGATGGGCGTACTAGGAGTTGGGGGGGAGGAAAAAAAAATCATCATTACACATGCGGTGCACCAAGGCGCACAGACTTCCTTGTGACCGTATTTAAAGAAGCGGGCACAAAGAAATAGTCATTGCAGCTACAATAGGGGAGATCTAGTATGCATTTCCAAGGAATCACATTTTGGGGAGAATTACAGAATAATTACACATATGCTTAGATCATGAGCATTCAATGAAGCGGACAATATTTTGAGGATTTAAGATGTTGGTGTTGTGGTCGTCTCTAAGAAACCAGGATAATTCAGACATTCAAATGCAAAAATGCACCATTTGGAGAGTGTAATGCGGTCTGTTCTGGTCAGTGTTACAAATTCGGAAAGGATTCCCCGGCTGCAGACATTAGCCACTTAATACTTAAATCTGTTTCCAAATGTAAAGCGTACAACAAAAGTCTTTTGCATTCATGAAATGGATCCTAACACCAGTGTAGTGACACATTTCATTAACGTGTCACATTACAGATGTAAAATATAATTACAACAGATATGCCTGTCCTACAGCTTGATAAAACCCACGGATGAAATATTGTTTAAGCAATTATGAAATAAACCTCCATCTCAGTCCTGTCATTTTCTGGCTGTGGACTGAGCTAATTTTGTGCCAGCATTCTGAATTTCTCAGCCTTGCAGCTACCCTTAGGGGTGGCTCAGCCATGTCGATTTGATTTCTGCTGGTACAACAAAAATATAAGGCCATGATAATTGTCAGCTGCTAATTAATTGTTAGGAAGTGCCAGCATATGGGTGCAAATACATTTTGGGTTTCTGTATCAGCAGCTCAACTTAAGCCATTGACACTTGGGCTGGCTGTGCTTTTAAATACAGAGAGATGCTACTACATAGAAGAAAACAACTTCACATTTTTTTTTCTCATGTTTCATAAAAGCAGAACCACTGAGGCACTGAATACAGCAGAGAACCAGAATCTAACTCTATTTCTTTTGATCATCTACTTTCTTCAAGTGTATTTCAGTTCTCTATAAAACACGGGGCATGTTTTGCTTCTCTGCATCTGTTCTCATTATAACTGAGAGCGAAAGAACAGCATAATCAGTATGCAAACCAGTATTATAGCATCACTCGTGTGACCCAGGGCGTTCTACAGTCATCAAAGTAAGAATAAATGTATTATTATTATTATTATTATTATTATAGCTAAAATATGCCACAGCCTTTACAAATCAGTAAAACGATGGCTGTAGTCTGAAATCATCTCCTCGGATGAGCACACTGCAGAACTTATGGGGCTGCTGGTGTCATGGGAGCCTGCTTTGAAAATTATGGTGTCTGAGAGACTATGTGGAATTGCTGATTCTGCAGACATTTACTTCTGAGAAGTCTTGATATGGTGCTAGTTTATGGCAAGAACAATCCTCAAACCGGGGCACAGGAGGGCTGGAAATCGAAGGGGTGATTTTCCATCGGGAACACCCCATTCTGGCGTTATCCTCACAGAGGCAGCGTTTGAAGGCTGAGCCACCACAAAATGCAGCCTAAGCAGAATAGTTACACCCCTTCAGAGCCTCTGTCCAGGCAACACAATGAATCTGAGACAGTTCCTCTAGTTCTTCTCCCGAATCACACCATCAGCATAAAATAATAGGGTCTTTTCCAAGAAACTGGGACAGATTTCCCTTCATTTATATTGTGGTTCAATTAGCCTCTAGGATCCCCTTTGATTGTGGGCTTTAGCACTTTTCTGTAGCATTGAGGTTTACAATTTTTCCTTCAAATTAACCTAATTAAATTCATGAAAGCAAATTAAACTAAACTTATTAAATGTACTAAACAAAAATAATGCACACTACTGTCTTAGAAGTCACAGGATTTTAGAACAAGAAGAACCTGCTAAAAATCTCCTATTTGGATCATTCTTGAGGGGCTTTAATACTTTTCAGTGGACTTTTTATATCTTTGTGTTTCTTGGGAGAAGAAAAGAAATTAATATACTTCACAAAGCTCTTAAAAAAAACCAACAAAGAACAAAACACACAAACTAAACAACAAAAGAGAGAGAACCCCAAACTTACAGAATTTTATGTTTCTCCGACACTGCTGATGTAATTCTGCCTATCCAGAGATAAAGTCAGTTGGCAGCAGTGAACCATCTTGTTTGAAACATTAAAGTTTTTATGAAGCACAGGCACTATGTGTACATGAAGCACACAAAAAGAAAGGAAAAGGTGGCAAAGCTGATAATAAACAGGTCTCTACTGTGTGCAAGAGTGTGGAATTGTCAACTTGTAAAGTTTATTTAAAATCCTGTTCTTGTTTTAAACTGATGAAATAAGTAAGAAATAACTATAACCAGGAATAATAAAATAATATTAATTATTTTAAAAATCAGCACCCTGTGGACCATCAAGTTCATATGAGCTGTGAAATTCAAGTGAAGATCGCAAAACACAAATGTGTGAATAATATATGTAAAGGTAAGCAATTCACTTGATGTTTTAGCTGCAAAAAATTGTAAATGCCCTTAAAAAAGTAAACTATGATCTTTCTATAATAGAACATACAGAAAAACATGGTCTCATAAACATTCAGTCATTGCTACTAAAAAAAGAAAGAAATAGAAAGGAATATACTTAATAAAATAAGAAAAAAGTGAACTTCATGATTAAAAGAAATTGATAAACATACAGTTACATCTGGAGCATTCTATTACATAAGGATCTAAACCAGGCAGAATTCACTTGACATAAATATTTGGATGGAAAAAGCTTCTGCTATGAACATGGAAAGTGGAACAGACATTTTCACTAGCAAAGAGCAAGTTGCCAGTGCTCCAATTCCCCTCTGATCAGATTGTGCCAAAGATTCGACTGCTACACAATCCTAATGGATGGACTCATTTTCCCCTGAAAATTTTCATTTTTCTCTCTCAAACATAAAACCCAAGGACTTTTCTCAATGTATATGTTTATAATTTGGTTATGTTTTGCTGGCAGCAGCCCTTCACATGCATGTTGATTTAGAATATGACTGTGCTGCTTAAGAGTCTTTATGTTTCTGCTTGTACAAGCAGACCATGTATTAGCCATAAGCCACAAAAGAATTATGAGCTAATTATTTTTAAAAGAATATTTTTATATCCTTGTAGTCATGTCACACTTTCATCCACCATAGTCTAATTGCATACATTTTATGTACTTTACTGTGTTACAATGACTTTCAAGCAGCACTGTGCATACTTCCATAGATGTCACCAGATCTGAGAAAGATCAATAAAAATCTTAATTACTGTGACTCTAAATAGTTCAGGGACCCATAAGGCAGGCTTTTTAACCTATGTCTTATCAATTCAGGCTGCCCTCCTTTAGCAATGACTGAACAAACTTTTTACCTCCTTTGTCTTTTTGGAGTCACATCTCAGCCATTATCATTCCAGCTCAAAATTCAGCATGGGGTGAATCCCTGCCTTGCTGCTCTCACAGTAGTGGAAGGATGAGCAAAAGTAAGATGATGAGGAGCAAGGGAAATGTGGAGGGTCATCCTCCATTCCCACCATGCACTGCCTGGAGCTCTTTATGTCAGCTCATTCCATTCTCAAAGGCCAAAACCATACCATCCCCAAGCAGCCAGTATTCCTTTAATCATACCAAATGCAGTAGATAACAGTCATGTCTTTATAGCAAATGTTTGCAAACTACTCCTAGAAATGTCCCCACCTGTTGATCCTAGACATCTTCCTGTACCCCAACTAAGTCAAATAAGAAGCAATTCCAAGCAAATGTACAGGATAGAGGTAAATCTGTTTATATCAGCCTGAATGGAAATATCAGTCTCTTATTCTGAAGGAATAGTATTAAATCCTTCCTGTGGTAACTGCAGACTTCAAACCAAAAACTCCACAAGTAGTGGAGATCTGTACAATCATCTGTAAAACCTAACTCTTCCTACTGTCCCTAATAATATTTTGGTGACATTCTCCTTAGTATATATCCTTAGCATATCTATATATATAAGGATATATATATATATATGGGTATATATATATCCTTAGCACGAGAGTAGCTGTCTGACCAGTTTATGTTTTCCATTAGCATATTTTTGTGCTGTGCTGAAAGATTGTGGAAATGGAAGAAACAGGACATCAATCAAGGCTCAGCTGTCAAACAAGAGGAATGAATATGGGAGTCTGATTTAATTTCATTTTCACAGAGAGTAAAACTGCTATGCAGTATTGTAGCTCAAGTCTTCCCACAGGAGATATTTGTTAGGTCCTGCAACGCTTTCACTTTACATTTTAGTAACTGCTGACCAGAGTGAAGTTGCTCCTGATGCACACCAGCACAGCAGCACAGGCAGCCAACTCCAGTACTTCCAGTCTCAACTGGAAGTGCTCCATGGGAAGAAATACACAGCTGTCTACCAGCAAACAGAGCAGTGGTCTCCGTCTCACACTTGCTGGGTCTTTGTTGTTGCCTCAGAAAAGCTGGATCCATTTCTTCCTCTTACTCAGACCATCCTTTTGAATAACAGCTAAAAAAATTTCCCTGTTCTATCACAAACTGATTAATTAAATAAAACTTCTGCTAGAAATGCCCAACATCCTCATAGTTAGCAAACAAGAAGTGTAACGCATTCTAAAAAAGATTTATTGAGGTCTTAATTCGTCTTGCCTGTTCTTTGGCACAAAAATGGGCTTGGGAAAGCATATTTGTATTATCACACCCCCACTGGCAAACGAGACTCTATAGGCTCTACTGTGGCTTCCACATTCTCCATAAAAATAGACAGGAAAGCTCTCCCAGCCTGGCTGCATTAACTCTGTGTGTCAGCCAGTCAGGTACACAAGTACAAAAAGCAATGTCATGTACTCCCTTCACAGAGTCTCAGGGAAGTGTGAGAGCAACTCTGACAGAATCATCATCACCTCTGTGTCAGAGATCAGCAAAGAAGAAAACATGTAACTTAGGTTACAATAAGTCTGAAGTTTTCTAAGGTCACTCAGAAACATCCTGTTAATTATTATGGGTTCAGGTAATGGCCAGATCTGCCTGGCACATGAAATCAACACTGTAAAGTAAAGAATGTCATATCCATCCAAACCCACCTGCCTTTTTTAGGATGCTGTTTGCAGATGGTTTCTGTAATGTACTGAAAAAAACTGTAACAAATTTAAATATTTGGAGTTACATCTCTACCTAGCACCAACCAACACAGCCCCACGTCTATTCAAATTGCCTAAAGGTGGAATCATGGGATGGTTTGGGTTGGAAGGGACGTTTAAAGATCCTCTAGTCCAGCCTCCAAGACGAGCAAGATCTAGCCTTGCAAATGTTTATATGCCTTCCAAATACCCAAAGCCGTAAGGATTGCATTCTCGCTTAATCCCAATATTCTGAAATCTAATAAACCACCACTCAGATGCAAGCTAGCAAACAGTTAAAGCAGAAAGAACCTGTATGTCTTCTAGTTTGTTCTAAACATGTAACTGATGACCAACTCAAAATATGCAATACAAATTTCTCCACAACACCATCTTGCTGTGGAACAAAGGACGCTGCAGCGCTCCGCAATTTGGCTAGCTTTTCACGCTCTCCCTATTCTTCTAGGGAAATCTTAAGCCATGAAATTTCTTTTTTGTTAACGCAAAGACATGGTAATGTCAAGCATTCATGACCATAAGCATGGAAAATTGATGAAATTACAGTGTGTTCAGGAAAATAATGCGGTGATGACAGAAAGAATCTCTGCTTGTATCTGCGTCCTGGTGGCAGCTTTTTGAACAGGTGAACATTTTTTCCTCCCTCTGTGCAAAACATCTCTTTGCATGAATACATCAAATAGATGCACAGGGAGAAAGGTCAAAGGGAAATAGTCACACAAATAATTAAGATATGAAGAGACAGTGTATTAGGTTCATTAATGCCTTCCACTGTCTTACTCAGTTGAGGTGCACCTTTCAACTTGACACAAGAGAGTGTCTGTGGGGCTCTAAGAAAATGGAAAACAATGGAGTTGGCTTCTTGCTGCCATATAGAACCCAGAAAAGCAGAGTGGAGATAACAGGGTAGCCCTCTTCCAGAGCAGCTCCCCACAAACTAGCAAGGGCCATCTGGAAACTTCATAAGCTGTGTTTCCCATCTTCTGGGAGCTCCTGGTTTTGTCCTGCAGCTACAGTGGGATTTTCATGTACCTTGCTCCCACACAGTGGCCAAGTGAATAAATAAATGAATTAATACACAAGGCCCAAAAGCCATATGTGGAGTACCTTGGGCAGTTCTTGAAAGAATCAAGAATTGGTTGGAACATTAATTACATTAAGAATTCCATCAGTAATATTAAAGGCTAAAATTAAAACTAGGAAGGCTAGGAAAAAAAACCTAGTTAAATGAAACAAGACAGCAAACTGGAGAGAATGAGTACAGGTGAACACCCTACTGTAAGAGCCTGCCAGGATCCCCTCAGACTGGGGAGAGCACTTGTCTAAGTCAATAGTCCTGCTCTCCTATCAGCGGGAGTTCTTCCCCACAAAGAGTGTTCCCCTAATTTGTGTGTCAGTGTGCCCTGCCTGAGGCCAGAGACTTCTTGCTAAAGACCAAAGCACACAAGCCCTGTCCCCTTCTGCCCAGCACCTAGCTTTCATCATAGACCAGCAATCTGGACAACTTGGTCATAAATAGGAGTACTTCACCCTCAAGGATGGGATTGCTTTGATAGAAAGATATCCATCACAGTAACTTCAGACACTTACATAGACAGGATCTCCTCCTTTAAGGGTACCTCAGAAAAATCTGGTTTCACCTGTTTTCTTTCCTAAATTATTCTTTCCATTAAGGGCACACCCTGATTTTAAAAGAATGATTGCAAAGAATCACAATGATCATGCTGAAAGCATAAAATCAATCTAATACTAACACAGTTTCTCCTAACTCAAATTTATTAGGGCAGGAAGTACTTCCAGCTATTTCTTTGAAATCCCAGTAATAATCTGTATTTTCTTACAAATTTTTGGTCTTACATGAATTTCTAGATTTCAGATTTTCTACAAAGGTGTCTTTTCCCCAGGCAGACAGAACACACTCATCGCTATGTGTCTTATCTCTGCAGTAGGTGCACAGGTATTTAGGGAAGGAGTCCCACAGTAACAGACTCTCTCCCATGGCCTGGATAGCTCAGCTGCAGCTGCTGAAAACACAATCCGAGACAAACCTGCCACCACTTGCCTCCTCTTTGGGGTTCAAACACAAGACTTTATGTCACTGAAGCTGAAGTCCATATACATTAAGGGGAAATTAAATGCATGTCTGAATTTCCCTAATGTTCAGTTGCTTCAGGCTGAGACAAACCTAAGCTTCATGGTTTTTTTAAGTCAGCACCTGGTTTGCCAAAAGTTTGCTTCTCATTCAGTCTCTGGGCAGGGACCCTGCAACAAAAGCTTTCATTCCCTGGCCCGGTTTTCATCTGCTCTCCAGAACCAGCCCCCTGAGTCTGATGCATCCCAAGGTTTCCTTGCTGGGGATATTCTCCTGACTTCTTAGCCACGCCAACATAGGGCTGATTTTCAGGCAGCTGCCATCATACTACTCTCTTTTAAACTCATAAAATCTTATTGTTCTCTTTTTAGTTGAAGTTGCCTCTTAATGGTTTTCTGCACAGGTCTGAGGACCAGGGCTGCTTCCTTAAGATCTGAAATTCGCATGTATTCAGAGGGCTCCAGAAGCAGACGTGCCTCACACCTAAAGGTCTGCCATAAACTGGAGAGAAGCAGCACCGCTGCTCCAGATCCCAAATCTTACACAACCTCGGCACTTGGAAAAAAGTAGGAGTGAAACTTTGCCATGTAACACAGTGGTGTGTGAAGCAGCACCACCACTCCATATCTCGAATCTTACATAACCTCTGCACTTCAAAAAAAGTAGGAGTAAAACTTTGCCATGTAACACAGTGGTTACCTCCCCTAGGCTTTAGGTGGCTCCCCTAAGCACAAGTCAAATCCCAAACAGGGGCTCTGTCCTACCCTCCCAGCACACGAGCTAAAGGCAAGGCAAGCTGCACAAATGCTGCAGGAATTGCAGGTTAGGTTTTACATCACCGATTTCTTCCTTAGCATCACTCTTTGTTGTGCTCATGCTCATGTTGCCCTCTCGTGGCTGCTCTGACGAAGAAGCAGGCCCTACCTCAACATAGGACTGAGCTGTGATTACAGAAGTATTTTGTGGAAGTTTAGGACCAGCTTTTTATCCCTTTTTATCTCCATTATAGCAAGAATTTTTTATTCTATTAATTCTACCGACATACTTACGTATTTCATAGAACCATAGAAGGTTCTATGGGTTGAAGGGGCCTTAAAGATCACCTTTAAGCAGGGAGCTCCACCTCCCCTGCCATGGGCAGGGACACCTTTCACTAGACCAGGCTGCCCAGAGCTCTATCCAACATGACTTTGGACACTTCCAAGGATGGGTCATCCACAGCTCCCCTGGGCAACCTCTGCCAGGACCTCACCACCCTCACAGGGAATAATTTATTCTGAAAATCCAAATCTCCCCTCTTTCACTTTCAAGGCACCTATCCTATCACTCTATGTCCTTGTCCAAAGCCCCTCTCCCTCTCCTCATCCCAGCCTTCATCTGCTTCCACACACACCCACATACACAGCACCATCACCCTTACATTACACATTAAGCACATTTATATGGATTTTGCTGTTTTGCTCCACTGCTTTATCCCAGCATGAAAATTCAAAGGCTTCTCTCACTGACACCAGTGAGTTTCCTTAGATGAAGTGCAAGCAAGGGAAGGCTCACAAGTTCTTTACTGAAGTTCCTCTTTGCTGTACAAGCAAAGCCATGGGAAGAGCTGCCAGAGCAGAGACCCTTCAGAAGCGAGAACTGATCTGTAAGGGCACCACGAGCAAACAGCATCCAGGGGCCTCAGGATTTCTTGTCAGGCAGTGACTGCCACTCTCCCTTGTCCCAAAAGCTATTCAAGCTCTCAAAGCCCTATAGCTTCCTCTAATGCCCACTGATTTCACCGGCAATTAGCTGGCTTACCAAATACTCTAGAGATGAGCCTTAATCTCCTGGTGGGTCAGTGATTAAGGTAGAAAGTGTGAATAAGCCCCTATAATCAGAAAGTGTTGTGGAAAAGGACACTTAATATACATGAGGCATAAATACTATATGCAAAATAAACTTTGTTTCAGCAACAAAAAGAGCATCAGGATGTAGTGCTCAGGGGAGAAAAAGAAAAACAGTTTCATTTCTGAGAGCTTTTAGTTCTTACTCAAAGCTGTTTAAGTTTATTCAGGAAGGTCGATAATTGCTATAGATGACAGAGTGCCAGAAGAAGGAGGATCCAAAAAAATACAAAATTGTCAGAATTAGACAAAACCCACTGTCCATCGATTTTGTGCCCTGAGAATACATTGAAATTACTTTTCCCAAACTGTTTCTAGAGCAGATGCTGTTGCATATCTCTCTGTAAACACAAAGAAAGAAAATAAATAAATAAATAGTGTTTTACAAGCAAGCACAAACCTTCTGTTCTGTGTGACACTAACCAAGAAAAAAAAATGCACATAGAAAACAGGTATGAAAGCACATTAATTTATATCCCCATGAAAAACTAGTAACAAAGAGAACTTTCATGCAGTTGCTAAAGCAATATTAAAACTTCCACTGCTAAAACCACTAAATAGACATCACTTATAATTTGATTCCACCACTACTTAAAAAACTCAGAAAGTTAACTTGAAAAGTTTCTACTTCAAAATTCCCTTTTAAATGTTTCTCCCTGTAAGGTTTGACATTTCTTAGAGCTCTCCCTTCTGCAAATGCATGGGACAACACAGAGTAGATGCCTGTGGGACAGTAAATGGAATTAAGTCACTTTGGCCTAGAAGAATGGAAGAAGAATTAAAAAATGTCTCAGTTCTCATTTTATCTCAAAGCAGCTGACAAATTAATTTAAATTTAATTAAAGGGAAAATTAATCTTGTTTATTTACAAGGTATGACATATTCAAATGTTTGGAATCATGTCCATGGCTTTATCCAAACTCACCAGGAGATAAAAGAGAACTTGTAACTACTCCCAAACTTTCCTTTTTGATACTGAGCTGTTACTGTATGAACCAATGGATGTTTTTCTTCATTGGTTACTAATTAAAACTTGAATTAAATCTACATCAAGAGTGACAATTTGGAGGAGGAGCATGTTACAGAACCAAGGGCCACCAGCAGCAAGGAAGCACCCCTGAACATGGAGTGCCTTGGTGAGCTCTTGGGTGGGTTCAGGGTGATAACTCTACTCTAATAAATCATTCCAAGTAGAGATATGGTCTTTCCACTTTTCTTAAGCATGAGAGGAAAATTGGTGAGTTTAGAGTGAGCATGTGGTTGCCTTTAATATTTCCTAGCATTGTCGTCATCATTACCATAGCATTGTTTTCTCCACCCCTGCCAAAACATGAAATTTGATCTCAATCTGAAGCAGTCAGTGGTGGATGAAACACTGGAGTGTTCATAAAATACATAGGCCAGCTCTCAAACAATGAGTTTCATTGACAGGCAGTGGGGAAGTGGGGTTTTGTTTCAGTAGCTAAATCCTCCCCCACAAGAGGAAACATTCCTTTCTTACATGTCCTGGCAAAACTTACTGTGCAGAACACTGCTGAGAAACTGGGCAGAGTCTGTAGATTCATGAGGACTGGGAACCACCTTGACCTTTTCTGTCCCTCTCTCTGCATTGTCTGTGGTTGACAGAACTTTGCAGCACTCACTTTGATTTTGATTTAAAGCTGTCCTCAAAAACAATTTAAAATGTGTTATGAACAAACCTCTGCAGCACTTCAGCTGAACTATAGCAGAAAAAATTTGTCACAGCAACAGCTGGAACAAGATGTGTCAGCAAGATGAATGTCTTGTTCATGCACACTGCAATGCTGGTCGGGACTGGAGGGAAAAAATCAGTCCATCTCAAGCATGTTTTAGGCAAGAAGAAATGGTAGTAGTTTTATTTCAGTAAAGATGGATAAATGTCTGTACCTTATCAGATTTCTTAAAATAATCCCTGGCTAAGCAGAGCATAAAGCTCCTGAGCCAAGCCAAGTCTATTCTTTCATATTCTCAAGACCATTAAATAATAACCAGACAGATGTTATCCAAAGATCCAAAAATCTCTGTTGGAGGGCTACCTCTTTCTAACAACAGTAATAGAGGAATTGGACTCCTCAAAGTGCTCACTCTTAGTTTACTTTTTAGATTTCATGTTTATTGCAGTTATTTAGCACCTATTTTTATTGCCACATACTATCCCTACATAGTCTTAAAAATTGCCTGGGCCTTGCTAGCCAAATGAGATTGTTCTCATCATCTCATTGCCTCATCGTGGCAGACTTTTGAATTAGAGTGTCATACACCATGCTAAAGTAACTATGGTTCTGCAGAAGCAGAGGACAGAGCGTATCTTTTACTTCATGGAAGTTAAGATAAACCTCTATTTGTCTCCAGGCGTTCGATAAAACCAGAAACAGACTGATCTCTGCAGCTTTTGGCTCTGTGCACTTAAAATGTGCTCACTGAATTCCAGAAAAAGAAGAAAAACCCCCAATATTTTTGGACATGTACCAAACATCTTGGTGCCAAATGTGAGCAAAAGCAAATTTTATCCTTTCAAGTATTGGCCTTTCAAACATTTGGTCTGGTTCTGAAATCCTTAAATTTTCTGTTTACTGCCTGCAACTACCAGTCTTTGCTAGCAGCATTCTTACTATTTTTTTTCCACTAAACTTACTTGCTCTTTATTAATTAAACTTACGTGTGTTCACCTTTGTTATCTCACTCCTCCCCTCAGTGCATCTGTGTTCGTGTCCAGCACAAACCTAAGGTTGGCCCGGGGCATTACTTTCAGATGAGTTTCAAATCATGTGAAATTTGAACTTGACAGATATGGGAAGAGGATAAGGGATACTTCTAGTTTGAGAGATAACAGAGAGGGCCAAGATGTCCCAGATGACTTTTGCCATGACTGGAAGATGAAACCATTGCAGCTTCTTGCCCTTGGCTCTGATATGCAGGACGAGCAGAGGAATAGAGGAAGATGTCTCCTTTTACAACTAGATTCATAATTACTTCTAGATTAATTCATTCAGTAGGATTCTTTTCATCTCCTTCGTGTTCCTTCTGCTTTTTTCTCCTTTCCTTTGCAACTCTCAAATACACCAAAGATAAAAAAAGTGAATTAATATTATCTTGAATAAGTCACTCAAGTTTGTACACTAATTCTTAGACCTATGAGATACAGATATAGATAGATATAGATTAGATATAGATACAGATAAGATATATATGATAGAGATATAGATATAGATATAGATATAGATATAGATATAGATATAGATATAGATATAGATAGATATAGATCTCCATCCCATATAAATGTCTGTAAAGAGTCATGTATTGTGAAGCTATAATTCCATTCTTTCAGTAGCATACAAAATCAATATTAAATGCCTTTCTGTTAGCTTTCCTGAGTCACAGGTATCACAGCTCAGGATTTTTTCCCTTGCATCTTAATCCTCCATCCTGCATCATGGATTTAGAAGGAGATCAGATAACCAGGGCTGCTGCTTTCAAACTTAATGTGCTTCAGTATGCCACAATCACCAATACTGGAAAATCAGTGCAAACAGAGGCAGGTTTGCTCACCTTTTGCCTTCTGAAACTTCAGGAGGAAGTTTTGCAAGGTTTCTGCAGAATACAAATTATCACACATTTAGTCCAACCTTCCTGCTTTACGGCTGCTCCTCTAATCAGCTTTGCCAGTTGCATCCATGCAGGAAGGACCCTGATTCCCTTGGACTCACCACCCCCAGTCCCCTAAGCTGGAGAGGACAGGGTGGGAGTGTGACACCTCAGATTGCCTCAGTGGTAAAGATTTGTGGGAAGTAATCGGGATCAAAAGGCATTTGCTTAAATTAGCTTTGATATTATCATATAAAGACCAAGAAATCTTCACAAGGGAAAAAGTTTTTCCTGAAACTTTGAGCTTTAGGCGTATTCAGGCCCTGAAAATTTCCAAAATTCTCCTCATAATTGGTTTCATCGTACATAAGTCGTTAAAAATCATACCCTCTGTATTTGTCCAAAATTAAAAAAAAAAAAATAGAAAATTCCAACTTTTTGCCCTTCCTGACAGAAATCATTCCATTTTGACCACCTGATGGGCCCTTGGGGTTAATTAGAAAATCCCCATCAAGAGCTCAGAGGCCAATATCAGCTGTCAAAATCCCACATTCCCCTCTTTCACCTCTTTCAAGTGCAAAACAACCTGTGTCTGAAGATGTGCCAGAGAATAAAAGGGCACACCACAACCACTGTGGGCTCTGACTTAGACCTATTCATGGCCTCACTACTATGAATACAGCAAAATCTCAAATGAAAGTTTTAATCTCCTCACTGCATTCAACCCAAAGAGAAAAGGGCTTCCCTTTTAACAATTTCCCCCCTTAAATCTTTTGTGTTGCCATGCTCCTGAAAAAGCTGAGATTTTGCTCAGCCCCAGCGAGGGCTTTTGCCACAGAAAGCACTGCACCTAACCCCTTTGTGCTGACATAAGAGTAAAGGTCTGCTCAGACCAAAAGTAACTCATGCAAAAGGCCTTCAGAGGGTCTAAATACAAACTGAACAAGATCAGAGTTAAAAGTGCAGGCATCTGACCTCACCCAGCTTGTCTTCCATGCTCCCTTCCCTCGTTCCCAAAGGTGCATGGTAAATGCAAAGATGAGTGGGGAAAAACAAACATTGGGAGAAAATAAAATCAGATGTGGTAATGCTGGAAGATGAAGAGAGACAAGCCCTGTTACTCCACGTCCTCTGCATCTCGGCATCTGTCTCCAGATCAGATGAGATCTCTCTCATATGTACAGGTGAATACACCACACCAGAAAAGTGCAGACTCATTATCCCAGTGATCTCCAGCTGCTTTCCTCTCCCTGTAAGCAGACCCCACCTACAGAAAAGCCAGTAATAACTTAATTTTGCACTTAATTTTATGAATGAAGGAAAAAAGCAAAGGCTATGATTTAATTGACTGCTCAGCCATGTGCAGGCACATTAATAGTGTGAAAGGAAAGGCAGAAGCAGTAAGGATCTTCAGATGTCCCACTCCAGCTTTTGGGGTTTGAGGAGATTTTTTGCCATTTCACCACAAAACACACTTTTCATCCCATTTCACTCAGAGCAGAACATTTCTTCCCCAGTGCCCCCAGCCTTGGAGAGCAGCACCCAGCCTCACTCTTTGTGCCCAGCCCCTCTCACGAAGGCGATGTGGTTTTCTATCCTTCGGAGGGACCATGCTTCCCCCCCTTGCCCAGGGTGCCTTCTCTGCCCTTCAAGTGATTATTGTTTTGTTTTTTTCTCCTCGTGAGCAGTAACACCTACATTGTATGGGGAGAGACAGCGAGCATTCATACCCCTCAGAAAGCCATTCACTCCGGGGCAGCTGGAGAGGCTCAGTGCTCCGCTTGCCCTCTTCACTCTTGGATGAGTTTTGTGCAAAGCTCGGGCTTGGGGTTTCCCTCCCAGAGCCAAGCAATTAATGAGAGGTGGAAAAAGGAGAGAAAATGTCACAGGGTTTTGTCTTTCTTCACAATTTGTTCTTTTTATGTTTGTTTGTAGCTAAATTATGTTATCTGGTCGCCCTGGAAGGATATAAAGGCATACTTGGAGAGGAAAAAGGAAATTATGTTTAATTAATTACTATGTCCTTGGGCTTTTTCATACTAAAGGCTTGGAAATAGCACCTCCTATTCATGGAGCAGTGAGTGGAACTGCTGCTAGAAGAGAGACCACTGGCCAGGCAAGATTAGGAGTGTTTTAATTTAGTATTGCCCTACTTCAGATAGTGACTCACCTCTTTTCAGAGAATGTTTTTGCAGATCAGAGTTCTAAAGGTCCTAACAGGCTGTTAACAACTTTTGTCCCCTGAGATTTCTGCTGTAGTGACCAGGATCACATTCTAAAGCAGCACTACGGCCCTTTACACAACAAAGCCTATGAAAAATAGTTGGTAAAAGAGTGGGAAAAAAAGTTTAAAAAATAACCCCCCTCACAGCTTCACCCATCTTCCCATCTCCTTTCCACTTTATTTGCTGTTGATGCAAAGCCACTGGATTTTCAATTGCATGTTATCATCATGCTTTATTTTTATTAGAGATAGACCAAATAACTCCCACCCCCTCAGTATTACATGGTCACCCTTCACTAGAAAGTTTAAATTTTGGTGTTCCCTTTAGAGAAAAAAATCCTACAATAATGGAATAAATAATGTGGTTTTTTTCTGGTGAGCCAAGCACTAAGATCAATGAATTGATTTTGTTGGTTTGTTAGTGATATGATATATAATATACCACTTGTTTTTGGGAAAATACAAAAGTAATGTAAACATTTCTATCACTGGTGCAAAATGAAAATAAACACCAGGGACAAATTTCATTCTTTGGTTTACCTTTAGAGAAGCTGACAGTGTTAAGCCACTGAAATAGCACAGTATAATCATACTGTGATGAATCCAATAATTTTACTAGAAAATTGATCAGCAGCAAATGCTGTTGTGTTCTATATGACGGCAAAGTCTTTTTTGCCTTCCTTTTGCCTTTACCAATACTAAAATAATAACAAAATATAATGAAATAATTATATCATTAAGACTAACAATAAATAATATGAGAACTGATTACTACAGAAAATAATTTTGTCATGTTATTTTCCATAGTAACATAGTATTTTGCTATTTAAACCTAAAAACAAAAGTAAGTAAAGGCAGCTGTTTCTGGATGATTTAGAAGGCTGTGCAGCCTTGACCTGATTGGCAGTGGATGGGGATCAGAAAAATCCCTGTCAATCCAGAGTAAGTGCCAAACAGTCAGTAAAACCCAAAACTCAAGAGTTAAACACTCCCTTCAATCACACTGCACAGACAAATGGGGGAAAAGAAGGACAGAGGAGTCTGGAAGCCCCACTTAGATGGTGGTTCACTGTGTCAAGTATAAGTATGCAGCAAATGAGAGTCTTTCTTCATAGCTTGTGTAACCAAGCAGAAAGTCTCTCAGTTCCATTTGAAGGTATGATTTCAGCTCTTTCCATTCTCTCTCTTTTCTAGATCCTGAATTGATCAGACACCATTAAAAATCAGCAATTACATTTAATAGCTGGTGTAAACAGGCCCTAAGCAGGGTAGATAGAAGTAAGTTGGTAAATTGTGTTTTGTGATCCTGTTTATTACACAGTTAGAGACCTGCTGGTATGGGACAGCAAATGGAAATAGAGACTCATCTACCTGAATGTGCAGAAGTATCTCCAGGACAGTGTTTATTCTCAATTGGTATTTCAGGGATTGGTTGGACAATGAAGCTGCCAATTAATGATTTGGGAGATTTGATGGAAACACAGTTGGGATGGGTCTCTGGTCACTACAGCGAAGTCAAAATCTAGACCTTCATTCAGGTCTGGAGATCCCTGGGAGGAAAGGTGTAGTATTAGCAGAGAAGGTTTTGTTGAGATACATCCAAGCAAAGGCACCACCGTGGCCAAAATTGCAACTCGTTTGGCCCTATGGCAGGATTTTAACAGATCTCTTAGTTAAAAACAACCCTTTCATCCTGTTCAAGAAAAAAACCTCTCAGGATATCTCTACTTTTGCCTGATTTCAATAAATGATCGAGATCTCAGTGAAAGGCACACACACACAAAATTTTATTGCAGATTTTATCCAATTACTTTTGGGCCCCAGAAAACTTGAATTATTCTGCTAGTATGATACAAAGGTTAGATTTGGCAGTAGCATTTTAAATATTGCTCCTGTAAGTCCTTTTTCCTAAAGCTTTAGAGAATCTGTCTGCTCAGAAAAAAAAAGTGGATCTTCTCTCAGAATTGAGTTTGATGATTTCTGACTACTGTACTGAAGGGAGGTAGAGAACCAAGAGTGCTTTTGACTTGGATCCTTTACCAGATCTGTAACTAAGTCAGAAATCTGTTGCCATGACTTTAGACTCCTGTTTAGCCACCATTTGAGCATCACTGCAAAACTTCCTGTCTGGACATGATCAGAACAACTCTTCCACTCTTTCCTAGTTTCTACATCCCTGAAGTGGTGAATGGCACTTTTCTATTTTGTGCATGCAAGTGTTTTCAATAAGATTGTGCCACAGGTATGGCAGGAGAGATTCCATGTCAAATATAGACAATTCAATGAAAACTCTAAAGCTGTCTGTGTCAGCCACACTGATGGGCACAGTATAAGAACAATAGATAAAGACAAACTGAACAATGTGACAGAGAAATACCAGCAGATCTGCCTATTTGCAAAATGTCTCCTGTTTGCCTGTGAGCACTGCTGAGCAAGACAAAGCCCTTGCTTAGGAATGATTTAATTTATATGCCCTTAGAATGAGGTCATATCCATATCATGCATGATCTCTATTAGCTTTACAGATGCCTTAACCTGAGAAGATTCAAGCTTTTCAAGAGCCATTCATACTTGGCAGATTGATATAGTAACTGACAATTCACTGCCATCCAAGTGTATCTGGGAACACAAAGCTCACATAAATATTGTTGAGCATATCCCATTGTCAGTTATTCACTTCTGCCCTTCAACTTCCTGCAGCCCTGAGAGGAAGATCATTTCTCTCGATGTCATCTGTCTGACTTACCCAGCAGACACAAAATTGTTTCCTTTTTACCAGTAATGGACTGTGCTCGAAATGTCAGTCACAGGTTTGTTCAACCCCAGCCAACAAATATTGTGAAACATAAGAGGTCAGGTGGACAGAGACTGGTGAGAAAGCCTGGAAAAGCTTGCAAAGGTGTATCTACATTGAAAAAGCTCCAGGAGGAAGCAGGAAGACCTACTTGATGTTTTTGTTTCTGCAGTTTCGTTGCTGACCTGCCTGCTTACCCAGCCTAAGCCCTTACCAAAGACAGTTGTGAGCAAACAACGGGGTTTTCATGCTGTACTCATGGCCTTCCAGCCCAGAAATGCCCACTTGGTCCTTTGCTGTGGATTTATTGCCCTCACCTGGGGCCCCCTCCCTCTGTGACAGCTCTCAGACAGGAAGGAATGAAAAGAATAATGAAGGATGAGAAAAACTGAGGAAATTAGTGTGCAGAACTCATGTCTGTCAAACTTAGCCTGGACCAAGTATTTCTGACTGCTAAGTCTGGTTGAAGAAGGTCAGATGTATTCCATTCTAAGTTTGGAGAGATAGTCTTTCTTGTAATTGCCTGACATGCATCTCTCTCACACAATGATTTAACTTGAAAAGAGTAATCAAATTAAATGGATATATGTTCTTAGCTGCACTAATTTATTTTATTCAGCCATAACACCCTGTTTCAAAAAATTTATTTCTTTTTCCCTTGATGATCTTCCAGTTGAGTTAATGAATGAAACTGGTTCACAGAGAAAGCAGGTGAGTGTCAGAAGTGCCACAAGTGAAACCATAGACTCACGTGGCCCAAAGAGGACTGTGACTCTACCTTCCAGCACTGTGAGGTGCTGGCAGAGCACCTCAGCCTCCTTGTCCAGCAGCACCCTCTAAGCATCACCTTCAGCTTCAGTTGGGTAACCTGGGCAGACTGGTTTATTGTAAGTACATGAAACAACCTGGGCATATCAGCAGTGCCCATGCAACATCTATTTTTTCATCCTGACTGTTGTCACATGTGCTGTTATTTGACAATTTTGACATGGCAGACACAAAAAAAAATACCTTTTTTCTTTTCTGCTACTCTGCTTTAATGCAATGGGAGTTACTGGAAGTAAAATCAGTTAATATCTAAACTGCAAAAATTATATACTGAGTACTAAACGTATTAGGGAGAAACAAGAAATCCAAAACTAAGCTTTCTTTTAAGTTGTAAGCACAAGTAATTTAATATCTATTTCTGGTAAAGCATGGAAAAAAGTAGACCCATGACTTAATTGTCAAAGAAACTTCTTTATTAAAGTACTATGAGCACTATAGCCAGACCTGATGGAAGGAACAAGAGAGGTGGAGTGAAATTTGTCCTTTTACATCATTTTGTGTTGCAGATGGGACCATGAGAAGAACCCAGGAACCTTGGTGCCCTGTACTGTCTTCAGTGCATCAGGCACCTCTTCCTTCCACGGCATCAAAGTAAACAGAAGTCCTGGATTTGCCTGAAGTGCTCCTGGCTAATTCAAAGGGGTACATTTCATCACGCAGGTCAATCAGACAAGCATAGAGGCTCTGTTTCGTTTGCCTTCAACTTCCCCCAGATTAAACCATCAGACCCACATCAATCACTGGGTGTAAAAGACATGAAGTAATTGGACTAGGAGGCTGTCAAGAGACTTCTGTTCAGAAACCAGATGTCTTGCCTTTTCCTTGGTCTTGTTTATTCTTCACAAATACCAGAGCAAGACAGCAGAGTCATTATTATCTCGTAAGAACGTTCTGTTAAGCAGACATGTCATTTGCTCCTATGGCCCAAACTTCTGCAGATCCCAGACATTCCCCTTCCACCAGAAATTAACCACAAAAATACTGCGGCGTATCTGCTTCATGACCAAGGACAGGAGCAATTTGTTTTGTGCTTTCAGACACTGGTCTTGCAACAGCAAACATACAGACACCAGAGCAGGTTTTTTTACATAAATAAGGGGTTTTGACCACTGCCTTTCCTTTTTCAATGGCAGCTTGTCAAGATCTTTTCCCTAATTCCCAGTTTAGTAAAGAGACAGCATTGAACTAATGAACAGCACATCCTTCCCAAATGGCTCTGAAAAGCAATCAACAGAGTGAAAGCCAGGTTAAAATAATAATTACACCACAAGCATATTATTGGTGGGCTAAAACCAGGAAAGAAAAGGAAAAACAAGAAAAGGGAGAAAAAAGAGAGAAAGAAAAAAAGGCAAAACAAAATCAGGAATTAAAAGAGGTAACCAAAGGATTCAAGAAGTAAATATGAGGTTACACATTGCAGCCTGAACTCACATAATAGCAGAGAGGACCCATGGGCTTTTGCAGAAACCAGAAACAAGGACCAAGAAGGGGAAGAGCCAGGAGGATCCAGCCTTCTCCATCCAGCAGCACACAGCTGCCAGACTGGTGGGAGAGCCCCGATGGGAAATGACCCTGTAAGCCAGGACAACTCCACTGGTATCGAGGAAACCTCAGCACAAGAGCTGACCTGCACTGTGCCTGCCCAAAACATCTGCAAATGCTAAAGTTCAGGTTCACTTGGCAACACTCTTAAAAAAAAAAACATTTTCCATGTGCAGACACATTCCCAGATGATCTACAAATTACAATATTCCTGCCTAGAATGCAAAATGTTCTTGCAGTGCCATTTGCTTTAGCCTAACTCTAATCTGTGACATCTACTTGTTTCCCCCCAAGTATCTGAATTCAGAGGTTTCATCTGGAATAGCCACTGTGAGCTTCCTCAACTCCGAGCTGCAAGGGGTAGGTGGCACATCTCCTATCCCCACTGTCTGTGCTGGAAATCTTTCTATTTTAGCAAGAAAACTGAACTCAGAGTAAAAACCTTGGTAGTCTGCAGTGGGGGCGGGTTCACTACAAAACCCTGACATCTTTAATCTTAGTGGATGCTTTAAAACTCAAGTGAATCCAAGTAACAGCCCAACTTTACTGCAAATACTCAACTAACTCTAGCAAATACAGACCTGGATTTGGCCTCCCACTCTTCATATGGACACTGCTCCATTCCAGCTGCATCCTGACATCCTTGCTGGAAGGTGTATATTTTGCTTAATTAGGGCATGTGTTTTTCTTCCTGGCAAAATGTCAACAGACTTCAATAAGAGGAATTGGATTTGGAATATTTTTGGAAGGTTCTCACTACTGTGTCTTGTAAATTTTACACACTTCTGTCCTCAGAGGTCACATGATTCAAAATCAGTCTCAATATCTGTGTGCAAACATAATATCCTTTGCCAAACAGTCAAGCACTACAAATGAGTGGATAGTAAAGCGAACAAAAAAACCTCAAACCTTATATAACATTTTATACATGCAGTGCAGATGTGCAGTATTTAGAAAAATTAAGGAAAAAATGGGATGTGATAGAAAAACATTTGTGTGACTGCACATGTGTGGGTGCACCTCCCCATATACTGTCCTCTATAAAGGTATGCTTCAGGTGCCATCTCCAAAAGCGAAAAGGAGAGACTTGGTGGGAGAGGAAGCAAAAAGAAAAGCCCTGCTTGGTGTCAGCACTGGTGTTAGACCCACTCAATCTCCTCCCTCACCAAACTGTGAAGTGCATGTGGCCAGCAGAACTGGGATCTCTCATTCCCATGTCTCGCAGGATAACCAGGCTTTCACACTAACAGCACTCACATTTCAAGTGCATTTGTCTCCCCTAGTTCTTTATCTCCCCGCAGAGCTTGCTGCAGTTCAACATTTACTCCACCTACAATTTTATTTGGGGTCATTTTTATTAAATATCAAAAACTATAAAGGATGCCATTGTTATAATTACTGAGAGCAACATCAAATACAAAAATATAAGTGTAGCTAGACATCAGAACACTGTTTTTTTCAGGAGGGTGTCAGACTCCCCAGTGAACGAGTTTAGCCTTCAGTTTTGCACATCAGGGTTGGGGGGGAAATGGCTTGAGGAGCCCTATAGAGGTGCTTGTGCTTCCCTGACTTCTCACACAATATTCTTTCAAATGAATTTAAGGCTTTTCTTGTCCAAATCCCCGCAAAAGTAACCACACTGCAGTTTTTCTACTATTATGCAAATAGATTAATCAGCCAACGCTCCAGTGAGAATTAATTTATATTTGAATCAAATGAGGCCTTAGATTCTTTATAACCCAGCCCCCAGGCCAAGGCCTGGGCTAGGTAGCAACCTCATATTATTCATTTGACGAAATGTGAACTGACATAAATACCATGGCTAACTTTCAATCCGATTACCCCGTTACCTCACATCAATGCTCTCCCAGCCATCAGCCTCCAGCGTCCCTCCTTTCACCAGCACAGCCAACAACTGACAACTCCTCCCTGATAAACAAGCACCCACGCTGCCACCTCAGACCCCCACTCTTAACCCATCATTCCTGCTCAATGGCCCTTATTCAACAAGGTACTTTATTTTGTTTGTAGGAATCGGGGCACTAAACAACACAAAAATACTGTTTTGCTGGGGCTGTGATTCAAAGCTGCCCTTTCAGAGCCGTTGAGCACTTGAGGCACGAACAATAAACATCCAAAAAAATATGGGAGTATCGTGTCCAGCCCTACATAGATATTTATAACATGCATGCACACATTTAATTTAATACAGTCACTGACATTTGTTATCTTTCATACTCTCCTTAACCCTTAAAAAAAAAAATTAAAACAATGTTTGGGGCTACTATGTCCAAAGGTCAATGTAAAGTGAACCCACATTTTACACAGCACCCTTATACTAAACTCATGTTGACAACCACTAAATTCTTTCTATAGCCTTGCACAGGAACTTGTTTTTTTAAAAGGCTTACCCTCCTCTCCCTTTAAAACTGTAAGCATTTTAAAGCTTGGCTAAACAATCCACCAGGTGTGAGAAAAGCCTTTTCTGTGCAAGCAGCTCTGTGTCAGAAAACCTATACTTTGTAATTAGATTAGCAAGCAAGGACTGAATAGCTCTGATCAAAACATCCCCCCTCTGCATATTGTTTATAGTGCATAACTGATAACTAAGCTTCCCTAGTCATGGTTAAAATCTACTTAAAAACAGGAGTCCTGTGCACTCTGGAATTTAAATGAAGAGGAAAAGAGAACAAAGTGCAAATTCTTAAAAACCTATATGTAATTACTCGGCTTTCTTGCTTAAACATGGTTTGATTTGAAAATATGTCATACAACAAATCTTATGATTTAACAGCAGCTCCTCATGAACCTATGACTTAAAACACAGCTAAGAAAGTTAGAGATGTAGGTTTTTACCTTAAAAACATTCTTCATGGTGAACTCAGGAAGAGAAGGAAGACAAACCTCTTGGCCACATGGCCCCAGCACTGAGGGACATCCCAGATCCCTGTCAGGAGAGCCAAAAACTCCTCAGCCCAGGAGGATGACTTGTCTGTCTTTGTGGATTTTTTCCATGTGGCCAGACAATCTACTTCTGTACGGGAGTCAGTTTCCCAACATAAAGACCAAGTTTGAAATGAGCTGACTTCCTGGACACACTAAAAGTGGGATGAAAAAGAGTTGCAGTACGTTAGAGAGCACATCATCCCTACCTGTTCCTTCAAAGGAGAGGCCTACACTCACCTGGATATGATGCTAAATGGAAAATAAAATTCTCCCTAAACCTTTCATACAAAGTTTATATATTTTTCTTGTAAATAGTGAGACTGTTTCCCAGCTCTGTTTCATCTACCTAGAGTGCAAATATCCCAGTTCTGAATTTTGAACTCAGCCAGTCCAGTCTGATGTCAGTCCCCTTTTGCACTGTAGGGCCTGGGACCAGATGAAAATCCTTGTATGTATCAGTCTTTCCAAAGAGACATCTCTGATTACTTCTTCTTCCTGCTGAGGTCAGCTACACCTCATAAGTCCCACCATTATTTCATCCTTCTTAAAATGGTCCTTTAAATATTACGGCTGGGCAACCAGAACTGAGACCAAAAATCTGCTTTCTCTTTGGCTAGAGGACTCTGTGAAAATAGCAGAAGATAACAAGAAAACATTCTCTGTTTTGTCTCTCACAAATATGGAGACAGTTACCATATACACAGCAGTGGATGGAAACTTTTCCATGCAATGCAGGAGCAGGGAAAAGGCCCAGACATGAATTGTCCTGGCACAGAAGTCCAACCTCATTTCTTGAACTGTCCTGAGAGAGAGGGTCTGATCAGAGTCAGCAGTGTTGTCCTGTCTCTACACATTCCTCCCGCTGATTTACTTATCTGTGGGAGCAGGAAACATTCACCAAAAAAGGAGGATAGAAAATTTTTTGTATAATACCATTGGGGAAAGTTAGATAAAGCTTTATAGACAAGGGACTAAACTTCCGTTTAAGACCTAAGACAGAACAATTCAAACGACAGTAGAGAAATACACCTTATCCAAGTATATCCATGAATCAGGAGGCTGCAAATGTAGCTTAAAGCTACATTAAATTCCTCTTTCCTGAGCTTTCTGGATCTGATGAGTCACAGCCAGAGTATGGATCCTCAAAAAGAGCCCTGTCCTGTGACAGGACAGCATGACTGTACCAGATTTCATCAAATCAAACTTTAAATCTGCTGAATCCTATCTGATGCCCCTAATGACCTTTCTAGAGACATAAAATTTTATGCTCTCCACCCTCTTCCATTTTCAATGGGGAAAGAAAAACTGAGAGAAAAAAAAGACAAAAATCATGACATGTTGAGAGCCAAAAATGTGAATGCAACCACTAAAACATGTTTTTTGGACAGTAGTTCTCATTGCTACAGGTGTGACAAGAAACCTGATAAAAGCTGTTTCATCTATGAAGATCCTCCTCAAACATCCTGGCTGTCTCATTCTAAACTTCAGTTGTCTTTGATATTTCCCTCTGCAATACCAAAACACTCCTGACAAGGTCCTGAAAGGAGACAAGTACATTCAAATTCTTCTAGGGCTTAACCCCACTGCATTGAGATTACCATGAGTTTTGCCCCTGACTTCAGCCCTGACAGAACAAGCAACATTCCCAGGCCAAAGGCATGGGGGAAAGCTTTTCTCCAACTCTCTTTACATGCTCACGCTCTCCTTAGTCCCAGAGATTTCCATTTGCTTCCAGAAAGCTGAAGGCATAAATGGGCAACAGACTTCGCCATGTATCTGTCCAATCTCACGGCTACTGCACAAGAAGTAGGGTGTTCTTCTCCTGTTTGTCAGAAAGAAACACGATTCTCTGAGAAGGGATGTACTTTCTGCAGGTTGGGGAAGCTCCCAGGAAAAAGGCCTTGGCAATTTCAAGAGAGATTCTCAAGGTCAAGGACTTCATCATCTTTTCCCAATGGTGAAATGGAAGAGCCCTTCATCTCTGGACATCAGGAAGCTGCACTGCTGGCAAAGCAAAGCCCAGAAGGGTGCTCCTGTTCTAGACTCCAGGATGAGCCAAGTGTTTTCTGAAGAGAACAACTCTTTCTCACAGGTGGAGATCCAGTGGAAACACCACTGGCTCTGGAGGAATCCAGTCATCCTGAATTTAGATACGTACCCTTGAGAATCCTGAAGAGATGTCCATGACGCCTAAGACTATGAAGTTGTTAATTCCTTGGGCATTATTACTCCTTGGTTTTCTGTACCTTTACCACACTTGGCAAAAGCATCCCCAGGGGTCAACAGAAATATAGCTATTTTCATTCATTTCGCTTCCCATTTTTCATGAAGTGACTGGGAGCAGAGCACATGGACCATATGGACAGGTGCTTCCTAACCCATTTCTCAGTGGTTCTATGAAGGCGAACCATGAGGAGCACTTTGTCATTCCTCTTCTGTCAGAGCTCCAGAGTTCAAACACACTCCACGTCAACATCTACAAGAATAGCTCAGTATTTCTGGAAACCAAACATTCTATCTGTTTTGAAGAGGTCCACACATTCAGTCTCTCTCAGCACAACTGTGCTCTATGGATGCAGCACAGTTTTCCACAGTTTCATGTCCTTATAGACATGAACATAGCTGTGGTCTGGGCATGGTCTGTAACTGAACCATTTAACTGCAAACCCATTGCCTTAATGGATAAGATCACAAATGCAATACTTACAAGAGGAAAACACTAAATGCCCAGGGAATCTGATGATCAAAACACTTGGAATTCACATTTTATTTTTTTTAAGATATCCCCCCATTTCAATTTTGAAACCATTAGAGTATCCCAACAAGGAAATATTGCACTTGTTTGCTAAAGAACTGTTACGCAGTATTTGAGTTTCCTTTCCTACTTATCACGTGGCTTTGGGTCCCACCAAAAGATGCACAGCTTAATCCCTGTCAAAGGACCTTTCAGCACCTTCACACAGGACTCAGAGAGAAAAACTCTCCCCGCAACAGCTCTTTTCCCCTCTGAATCATGACATCATGAAGGAGCAAAGTGAGCTTCCCAGTCTATCACCATCCTTCTGGCTACCAGCACATAGCCTGAGGAAGCCTTTCTGTGGGGAAAAGTATTTCCAGGTACCTGGGCTCTCATCAGTATCTCTCTTCTGAGTCTCCCTCTTAAACCTTCCCAGAGAGACTTAAGCCCAAAGAAAGTGCAGCATCAGCTGGCTGGCATGGAAGAATTCAAGGGATTGAGGGCTGATGCTCAAGTCCTTTTAAGAAAAGGTGAACAAACAAGAGAAGGTCCTGGTTTCATCATACAGGTAGTTAAATAGTGATCCTGTACTTTTTCTGAGAGAGAGAGGTCCTTGTGTGATGTTCCAGCAGGAAGAGGGATAGAGAGCAGACATTCTTGTGGCAGACATCAAGGGAGTGTGTGGCCTCAAGGACCCTCAGTTCAAGGGGACAGCAAACTCTCAGATTTGCTAAAATCCACCCCAGGACACATTCATCCTCTACTTCATTCTCCTGCTGAACTGAGCTGAGAGTCCTGTCCTCCAAACAATATTCCCTCCAGTTATAGCTTGGAGAATGACTAACAGAACTGCATCTTAATGAGTGGAAAAGTCAAGGGATCTTCAAGTCCCAGCACTTAAAATTGACCACTGCAGAGAGATTTCAGTGGATCAGTCAGCAGAGAAATTTGCCACTGTCAAAAGCAAAGGATCACAACTTCATTTTGCAATGAGGAGGTGGGAATACTCTTAAGAAATTATTTGAAAGACGAAAGGATTTTTTATTTTTCTGACCTACTTGAGCAACATGAGAAAAATACATTTTTGAGAAAAGAAGTGGTAAAGTTTTATGTTTGTCATCCTCCACATTTCATCTGCACAGTCTAATTTGGAAACACCACAACTGAAATAAGCAGGACCTTGTCCACCAACATCTGAAATCCAAACTGCTACTGTTCAATTCCCAGCAAGTTTCCACTGGGCCAAGTAATTATGAAATTGAGGCAGCAAATAAGCCATCATATTGTATTTTGCAAATCCTAGCTGTCCAAAATGTGCCAATCTTAGCTCGTGAAAGGAGCTGTTTTTAAGGAGTTTGCGTGGTTGTTTATTGGACAGATCAGTGGAGAAGAAGATGAATTGTTCAACCCCAGATTATTTTTTTAAAACAAAGGTGGAGGTTGGGGAAAGGATAAAAGGACGAAATGGACAAAAATAATCAAATTTAGAAGAAAGGATGCAAATTAAACAGGCTTGGAAGGAGTTAGTAAAGCACAGGCAAAACATAGAGACTAAACTAAAGTTAATTACTTTTGACATGATCAGATCATCTGGTTGCATTTCAGGCTGCGTGCACTCTGGGCTGGCCAGCATGAATGGCAAGGGAAAAGAAAGTAACTCTCCCCTCGAGGTCCCTTTGCCAAGTCTGGGCTGTGCGCTCTGTCCGAGATCCCTCTTTCTTTGCTCAGAGAGAGAGAGGGGGAGAGGAGAGAGAAACACAGTTAACCACCTGTCAGGGCTGAGGACACAATAAGGCAGCCCCCAAAAGAGCTTTTCATGCATGCGTAATATATTTGTTCAGCTATTCACTTAATGAAGCTGATAAATGTGATGCAAAACAATAGTCAAGTTAATCTATTTAGTAAAATGTTTTGAGACTCTCAGGCGATGTTAAGGAGGGTAGTGTGCTCGGGGACATTTTCATTTCAATACGCTCATCTCTCCCCTCTTAGGGGGGTTTCAAGCAACCTATGTGAATATAATTTCTTATAAATGTGTCTTTAATGGGTTTAATTCACCCTTGCCAGCTGTTTTTTTAGCTATTTTGTAAGAGCAAAACAAACGTGCCAGGCTTGGAAAGCTAGTTAAAATTAGTTTCGGTCACTGGGGCCAAGCTATATTTCCTGCAAACCATCTGCTTGATTGGCACAATAGAAGGATTTTCAAGAAAAGGGGGGATCTAGAAGAGCTTTGAACGAACCAACAGTTACTGTTCCTTGTGCTTGAATTCTAAAGGTGAAGACTTAGGTGTCTTAATACAGCCTGGCCCCCGCAGCCTCCATTCAAGCTGCCGGCGTGGTCGATGAGCATCGTTAGGGGGTTGGGACACAGCAGGGACGGAGCATCCCTCCCCTCTCCCACCGCCCTCTCTACGGCGGAAAATAAAAAAAAACAAAGAAAAAAAAAAAAAGAAATGGGAGAAAAAAAAAAAGAAAACAACCTGTAAGGTGCACACACGTTTGCACCGCAGCTTTGGGGAGCAAGAAGCGGGGCAGTGAAGGGGCCGGGCAGCCCGCGGGGTGCGGAGAGGGGGTCGGCTGGTCCCTTGCGGAGCGGCTCCCGGCTTGGGAAGGGAGGGACGAGAAGTGCGGCTTCCACCTGGCTGCGGGAAGCGGCCCGGCAGGAGCAGGGGCTGTCCCCGGAGGGTGTCCCGCGTGGGGCCGCGCCGTGGCCGTGATTGAGACGTCCATCTCCCGGGGCCGGGGATGCGGGAGAGGGACGGAGCTCCGAGCGCGGCTCCGAGCCGCCGGGGGGGCACCCGCCCGGCCCTGCCCAGCCCTTTGGTCTCCGGATTTGAAGTGCTGGCTCTCCCAATTTCATGCGGATTACTAGCCTCGGACCGGGACACACGCAGCTTCAACCCCCACCTCCCCCTTCCCGCCCCTCACCCGCCGGCAATTTTGGGTTTGGACTCTTTTTCCTTTTTTTTTTTTTTCTTTTTTTTTGATTTTCTTTACGTGACCAAAAAAGTGAGTGACTTTTAAGAAATAAATTTGAAGATAACGACATTAAAATGAATGGCAGGAAGCACAAAACTGCCTGGGCATAGGTCAAACGGCATTAGTCACAGGTTTTATCCTGAGACATTAGAATTCCCTTTCTCTTAAATGATCACTGCCTTTGAAAAGAAACTTCCAAAGGAGATCACTTAAAATAAGATCCTTTCGTCTGATTTCTTGGTTTCTTATGGTCTATCTTCCCTTTCAATAGATGTCTAGTCCCTTTTGCCGTGGTGCTTAAGGAATTCTTTATGAGTGTGCTCAGACGCATCACAAGGAACCGGGTCCACGCGTGCCCCAGCATGCGTTTGACCCAACCTTCCAGAAAATGTCAGCCCCTCTTTTTTAAAACCAGAGAAATTAGCAGCAGTTGGTCTATAGTGAGACAAAATGCCCCCAATGTATATGTAAAGAAAGGAGTAAATCATCTCAAAGGAAACGTATAATGACTGTAAAAAACTAAGTGTTCTCGGAATAGCCCGGGCGGAGCTCACTTGGGAAACGCCGGGATCGGGGGCGGCTGCGAGAGGGGCAGGGAGCAGGGGACAGAGATGGGACCAGGGACTGGCGGGGCGCCAGGTAATTATTTTATTGGAAAAGCTCCGTTTGCTCTTTCCATTCGCTGCCGTCCCCCTCTCTTGCTAAATAACACCCTGAGAGCAGCGCTGCTCACAAACGGGGCTTGAGGTAACCCCGGAGCGCCCGGGGAGGGGGCGAGGGGAGAGCTGAGCCCGCAGCAGGGCGGAGCAGTCCTCGCTCCCCCCGGGCTCCCCCCGGGCTCCCCCCGGCACGGTGGACCCTGAACGGGGGCGGGGGGCAGCTGGCGGGGAGCCGTCCGCACCCCCGAGCCCCCTGCGCTGTGCCCGCGCCTTCCGTCCCCTTTTTCTTTACCTGCTAAGCACCAAGACCGACAAAACTGGGGAGTGGGGGAAAACTGCAGCGAGGTTTTATTTCAAAGTGATGCTTTCAGACGGCGGACCTTCCAAGTCGGCCGTCTGCAGGTGCTCATCTGCTGGGGGCCGGCGAACAGCCCCGGGAAAGCTTGTCAGGATCATACAATTTCCAGGGCTGATTCCGTCCTCTCTAATAAATAACTTTTTGATTTGAATCAAGGGAGAGGTTTAACAGACTTTCTTTCTTCCCTAATGTGATATAAATCGCAGATGCACTTTTACTGAATGGTTAAAGCATCGACATGGAGATAAGCAACACAAAACGTCCGGACAAAAACCATCGAGAGAAATAAAGCTGGTTAATAAGATTTTTGAGAAAGCTTTGTGTTAAAAAGTAAAAAGGGAAAACAGCTGAAGGTGACAGTTAGTTCATGGTTAATAGGATAAAGGCTGCATGGTTGAGCTGCACACTTCTGCTTGCAAAGGTTCAGACACACCAAAGGACTGAATAGGGTGCTTTTAAAACATAGGACATTTAACACATCTGTTATAGTCTTTAACAGAGAAATCAGGTAAAACCATTCTCAATAGTCGCTTTCATCACCCACCTCCAAAGGAAACTAACTCCGCTTGCGCCTATTTCCATATTTGCCACCACAAACAAAACCTCTCTGCCAGAAAAATCCCTATTTACTACTCTCCTGTTAGACGACGTCATTTGTCCCTCGCACCAAAGTTAGGGGACTCCGGGCTCTATCGCACTGAGTAATACACCTTCCAAAATCCTGCACACGCCCGCAGATAAAGAGCGAGATCAGGCGAATTTGGCTCCTTCGAGTCACCGACACCGACAAAGCCGAGAGTAACTCAGACAACTTCGGCCAAAGGGATCCAAAAGCTACAAAGTTAGCTTCATTTTCACAGCTGGAGGGTAGCGGTTCCCACTATTTTTAACGTAGATAAGCTACAGAGGAGCAACGGACTGAGAACCCGAAGGGGTTGCTCTGGTCCCACAAAGCTGTCCAGACCTCTTTTGTGCGCAATAGTCAGATTTTGTGGGAGCAGAGCTCTTAGCGGCCACATCAAGGCTCACATTTCGGTCTGGGCAAACCTCTCGTCTGAACACAAGTACGCAAGACTTTTACGAAGCTTGGATCTTGAAAAGAGAGGTTGACACCACAAACATGCCTTATTCCGGACCTTTGATGTGCAGATAGAAAACCAACCCCATCTACGCACAATAATTCTGCCTCATACTAATAGCAGGAGCAGAATACACTCAAACCACGGTGGGACCTACTCTCCAAATTTGTTTCTCCCTCAACAGAGCTTAGTTCCACGTTTTCTAATTTGTATTTTCAAATCCACAAAACCCGTGCTTTTCTGAGACCCCGCAGATAAATTTATATGAATATTTATTGATTTATTTCCTAAACTCAGCAGGGGAGCAGCAAATAAATTTAGTGCTTTCTTTAAATAATTCCCTTTCTACGAGGCAAGATGTCATTCGAAACTTTTAAATAGACATTTAATTAGCCTGTGTGTGTTGCCTCTGAACAAAAACCTGCTGGGAGCTTTTGGAGCGCTGTATTCCAAAGAGGCGGTCAATATGCAAAATTGATGACTACACTTTCTTTGTGGCGGGGCCATTGTGCCCCGGTTGCTTATGAAGTCTAATCCAATCATAAATTGCAGCCCCGGACCAATGGAGAAGCCGAGAGCTCGCCCTGAATGAAGCTCAAGTGGAGAACTTTGTTGAACCCCATTGTTGGGGCTGTCACTTTTGAAAGAGCCTCAGCGGGGCTGACCACTATAAAACCCATGGTCCAGGAGGAAGGGGCAGAGAGAACTCCGCCAGACTCGCTGGCTGGATCTTTACCAACCCAGGTTTGCAAAGCAGAAAACAAAAGCAAACAAACAAACAAGCAGGCGAGCGGTCCCAGCCCGGCTCCGCGGACGGCCCCTGCGATGATGTTCCCCAGCCTCATCGCCCCGCCAGCCGTCTACCCCAGCCTCCTCCGGCCGACCCCCACCCTCACCTTGCCTCAGTCGCTGCAGTCGGCTTTTTCCAGCCATTCCAGCTTCCTGGTGGAAGATTTGATCCGGATCAGCAGGCCCACCAGTTACCTGCCCAGGACTGCCCCCCCGCCCAGCATGTCCCCCCCAGCCTCGGCCGCCAGGACGGACTCGGGGACGCCGGAGCTCCCCAGCTCCACCACCGCCGGCTCCAGGAGGATCTGTTCGCCACAGACTTCCAGCAGCGACTCCACTTTCCTGAAGTTTGGAGTCAACGCCATCCTCTCCTCCACGCCCCGAGCCGGTAAGCAGGGACACCCCGAGCTCGCCGCGGCTCCGGGGGCTGGGGGCACATCCCCCGCAGGATGGGGGTGCCGACCGAGGGCAGAGCAGGGAGCCGGTTTAGGAAAGGGAGGGAGGACCCAGTCCCGAGGTGCAGAGCCCTCTGGCATGGCTCGGATTTCAGGGGCGAGGGGCGGCTCTGCCGGCGGCCGGTCCCGCTGCGCCGCAGGACGGACGGGAGGAGCAGGAGGAAGGAGGGGTCCCAGACACGAGGGGTCCCCCGGCCGTGTCTTCTGGCTGAACCTGTACTCAGGGGTGCCACTTTGCTGGCAAAACTAGCAAAAGTGCCACTTTTCCTCGGCCGTTTAGAGTTCAGTCTGGCTCTTTTATTTTTCTAAAAGTACCACAGCGTTGGTCTCCAGACCAAGCGACAGAACCCAGCCTTGCCGTAGGTCGAATCCAACCGGCGGTTACCCTCCGTTTAATTTGATTTTATTTATTTACTAGAAACCTCCCCAGCGTTGCTTCAGAGCGTCCCGCCAAAGACCTTCTCCTTTCCGTACTTTGAAGGATCCTTCCAGCCCTTTCTCAGATCTTCCTATTTCCCAGGTAGGTGTTTAAAAGTGTCCCCGTGTGCGGGCGAGCCCCTCTGCCGGCACAGCCCGCTGATAGCTGCCGTCCCTCCGTTCCCCCCGGCGGGGTTATGCCGCAGTTCAGAGGTTGGAGGGAGTACAACATTCAAGCATCAGTCGCGCCAATTTGCTGCCCGATTTAGCACAGGCAGTGACTGCCTGACATTCCCTGCCCGCTCCCCCCGCTGATCCGCAAATTAGCCGGGATTGTCACGGTCCCGAGGCGAGGCGGGTCCCCCTCCCTCCCTCTCTCCCTCCCTCCCTCCCGCCCGGCCGGCGCTGCTGTTTCAGCACCACGAGGAGCGGTCAGCTCCCGCCCGCGCTCCGCGCCCGCGCAGGGACGGAGGGAGGGATGGAGAGAGGGAGGGAGGGAACAGGGAGGGAGCCTGTGGGTGTCCTCCAAACCTTTCCGCCTCCGCCGCCTTACGGGCGGATATAGCGAGCTGCGGGAGCGGCGGGATTGCCCTGATCCACCTCCGCCGCGTCCTTACCCTCCCCTCCATCACCTCCGCCGCGTACTAACCCTTCCCTCCTCCGCCTTTCCCGGTTACACCGTCAAACGCCACGGTAAAGGCGAGAAAGCAGGCCACGGAGGTGTGGTTCTTACATCACTGAAGTATTATGATGTTGAGAGAACAATTAAAAAAAATACAAACCCGAAATCTAATTACACAAACAAGCTATGAATTAAAAAAAAAAAAATAATACAGGGAAAGGGAGAGAGGGAAAAAAAAACCCAAGCTCTTCTATTCATCCTCTAGATAATGGAATTTGCTTCCTTTCTCCAGCATGTGAATAGCCTAACAAAAACAACTTGAGCTTTATAAATAGCTTTTCATGTCCATTTAATGAAAATGATTTGGGGAAAGAGACGATTGTGCCATCAGTATTCTCCCGAGGAGCCTGGCATGCCGTTGTGTTTAGTTTGAAAGTGTAAATCTCTTTTGTTCCAATAATATATGGCGTTAGCTGCTTGTCCTCAGTCTTTTTCTGTTAGTTCATTACTACACAATTACCATTCACGCTTCATTAGCATCTCTGTCTCTCTTGGGGAGGTTCCCCCCCTCCTTTTTTTTTTAAGGCGAAACTCTGCCCTTTTTTATCATACTAATGCCATTGGGAACCAGGCAGTGTGCTAATTAGCTGTTACTTTTCATGTCTTCGAATTGAATTCTCCAACTTTGGAGGGGGGGGGAAGGGAGAGAGAAGAGATTATTATAAAAAGATGAATACTGATTGATCAAAACTGCATCTGAAGAGGAGCGGTTTTGTTCGGAATCAGAAAAGTCCTCATTTTCATCTCGAGCATAATAAAGCATCTGAAATGATAAAAGCATCTGAAAAAAAAATCAAATGCTTCTGAGCGGAAGGGAGAGCTTTTTTATTATACCTCTATCTTAGCCGGTACGCCTCGCTTTGCCTTTTCAGGCCGGAGACCTTTGAATCTCCCAACAAAACCGGCCACCATTGACCCATTTTCCACATTTGAGTTGATAGATCTAATCCCGGCGATCGCTGCCTGAAAGGGGGCGGCTGGTTAAGCCTAAAGCTCCTTTTCACGGCCCCAGGTTGATGAGTGCCCGCCCGAAGGGCAGGGAGGGATGGTGGGGGCCGGTCCCTCTCTGCTCAGTGTCGTGTGTCGCTCCCACAGCTGCCTCCGCCGTGGTCCCCATCCCTGGCACCTTCTCCTGGCCGCTGGCTGCCCGGGGCAAGCCCCGCCGGGGGATGCTGCGCCGCGCCGTCTTCTCTGACGTGCAGCGCAAGGCGCTGGAGAAGATGTTCCAGAAGCAGAAGTACATCAGCAAACCCGACAGGAAGAAGCTGGCAGCCAAGCTGGGCCTCAAGGACTCACAGGTGAGAGGTGCACCAGGAGGGACGAGGGCAGAGGGTGTGTGGGGAGCCAAGGTTCCCCCACTCCCGGGGGCAGCTGGAGAGAAGGCAGGGAGGAGGAGCTGGGAGCAGGGAGAACACCCAAAGCAAGTAACAGGCAATCAACAGAGCCAAAAATGGCAAAATTCCCAGCTGGGTGAGTAGGACCACAGCCTTATTGCCCCTGAGCTCTCTCTTAGGGCCCTCCAAAGATCAGGTTCTGTGTTTCCTGTTATCTTTAGTGTGGACATGTGCAGGGTTCTGAGAGTGCAGCCAAAACACCTTTTCTGGTCCCTGCTTTACTTAACCATTTCCTTTCTTTGTTTCTTTGTCCCCTAGGTGAAGATCTGGTTCCAGAACAGGAGGATGAAATGGAGGAACTCCAAAGAAAGAGAGCTCCTCTCTTCTGGTGGCTGCAGGGAACAGACCCTACCCACCAAGTTCAACCCTCACCCAGACCTCAGTGACGTAGGCAAGAAATGCTCAGGAGAGGAGGAGGAGGAGGAAGTTCCCCCTGTGTGCCCACCCAGCCCCCGGCACCCCTTAACCTACCACCCATCCCCAGAACATCTACACCTGAGGGACAGACTGGACTCCCAGATGTCTCCTTCTCCATCCCATTCTAGCAGCCCCAGCAAACCTTCAGACTTCTCAGACTCAGAGGAAGAGGATGATGAAGGGGAAGAAGAAGAGGAGGAAATAACAGTCTCTTAGACCCCTTGCCTGCCCCTACTGTCACATGGGGACACTGCAAAGATGTAAATAAACCAGAGTCCTATAAATTGAAGAGGTGCTGTCCCACCCCAATGTCCACATGCTTATTTCAGTGCAGGTTCTTTATCACAATAGCTGCAAGACTTCCTTCTCACTGGTGTTCCTCATTTGTTGCCCCGTGCGGAGGTTTTCATGTTCATAATATCTGCCAAACTTTCCATAACTCTCTCTGCTTAGCAATCAATATTTGCTCAATTAGCTACCTTCTCCCAAAAAACAGAGAGGCAGCTTCTGGCTCTACAGCAGGGAGGAAAGGGAAATTTCCCTGTAGGAAAGGAAACTTCTTCCCCCAGATAAAAAAATCATCAAAAATACAACATAGATGGTGTGACCATTTTTATTGCCTTTCAAGTGAATTTCTGGCTACTGTATTACTTCAGCTGCTACTGAAAACTTGTTTGATGCAGCAACTCTTTCCTCCAAAATAAATAACCTTGAGGGACACAGGCCAAGCGCTGCCTCCCTCCTCACCCCAAATAGCACCATGCTTGTGCAATAGATCCATTGATATCCCTGGAATGGCTCTGAAGGTGTAATGCAAGCTTATCCTGTGTAATGGAGATCTTATATTTATGATTTTCATTTTAAATTGTTCATCAATATTGTGTTCAAAGCACTGTCTAACCCACCTTCTTGCCCACAAGTTTGTGCCTATTTTCCACTTTGCTTCTGCTATCCGTGGTGTGGACAGAGGAAAGCGGATACACCTCTTTGATTTTTAACTGAACTTTGCTGTCTTTGCACAGCTTATATGAACTGTACACTATTTTGTACACTTACTCTGTATGGGTGTTTTATACCAAGGTTATTGTCAATGAATATAACAACGACTCAACAATGCTTCTCTCTTTTCTCTTTTTTTTTTAAATTAAATGGCAGCTAAACTACAGGCAAATGCTGTTTAATTGTGTAACTTATAAAGAAATGCTTTTATTTTGTATTTTTCCATGTACAGACTTTAAATATGTATATATATTAAAGTGGATGATTGTCAAATTAAAAAAAAAGTAGATTTCCAAATTTGATCATTCAGTAATACTTGGTTCTGGTTAACAGGTTGTTGTAGCTTCTGTTTGGGAGAGGAAACTACCTTTTATTAACATAATAGTGATTGAAAAAGAATTTATCAGCTTCAAATTATGTAGTTTTACAAGAATATCTACCTGCCTTTTAACTAGAGGGCAACTCACCATGCATCACTGACTAGGATACTACAGTTTGTAGACTGGGAGCAGGTAATTAGACCATTCTTATAGGGTAGAGAAACAGAAAAAAGGAGATACACTTAACTCTTCTGCCCCAAGTCCAGTCGAGGATCACTACCACAGCATCAGGCAAATCCATAACCACCCACCTGCTTTTTGTTTCTACATTTCTGCTATGCACTACAGAAATGTCAGTGGGTTTTGCCTTGCATACAAGTAGCAGAGTTCTTCTGAAACAGAGATTTCATTACAAAACTTCGTTTGTTTTCTGCTCCGTGATCTCTAATGCCCACCATTCACAACACACTGAAACAAAAGAAATAAATGCAGCAGATGTCCCCCAGACCCAACTCTCCCTCTATGCTCCACTTCACTTGAAAGGGACCTAAAAAATCTAGTCCAACTTCAGGGCTGGCCAAAAATTAAAGGTGTTATTAAAGGGCATTGTCCAAAAGCCTCCTGAACACTGCCAGCCACGGGACAGGATTACCTCCTGCTAGAAAGCCTGTTCCAGGTCTTTAACCTGTTTCCAGTCAGGTAATTGGACACATCTAAGCTGAGACACATTGTCACATTTCTCATCTTCTACCTCTCTGATAGCTTGAAGGCATTAGTAATTAATAACATACACCTGAGATTGGTGGAACGGAAAAAGAGATGGAAAAGGCATGGACAGTGTTTATCCCACAAAATACAGTGACACAGCAAAACAGTTTGTTGTGTTTGGGTTTGTTGTGTTGTTTTGTAAAAGCCATTCACAAAAGTAAAGCAGAACAAGGAATTCTCTCACTGCTTCCCACAGGCAGGCAGGAGTTCAGCCATCCTGGGAGAACAGGGCCCCATCACAGCTAATGTTTGCTTGGGAAGACAAATGCCAGCACTCCAAACATCCTCACCTTCCTCCTTCTTCCCCTCATTTTACACCCTGAACATGTGTTACGATCCAATTATTATTATTATTAAGGTTCTTTATAAATTCCTCTGCCCAAATTAAGGTGCAAACGAGACGATATGCCAGTGACAATAATATGGATTTTATTGTATAGTAAATATGAGAGAAAGAGAATATGGATTTTATTGTGTTGTATAGTAAATGTGAGAGAAATAGAAAAGAAAAGGAGTAGAAAAGATGTGGGGGGGGGACAGAAAGAGAGTGACAGGGACAGAATAAGGAAAATATCACCACTCCGTGGATCCCAACGATGTTCCATTGGTCCTTTCCAGCTGCTCTTCTTGGTGGTGAAGGTCTCCCCGGAGGTGTAGAATCCCATGGGTTTATATCCCCTTAATATGGGGTGCCAATGTCCAGGCCTGTCCCCCTGGGGAGGGGCAGTCTCTTTCAGCAGACTCTGGGTCTGTTGCATCACGTGCAGCCCTGGGGTGCAAGGCCTCTGGGGAGCACTTTGGGGGGTCTTTGATGGATTTTGACTCCTCCTCAGCTGCCTCTCACGTGAGAGTCCCGTGGATGTGGCCTCTGGGGTTGGGGGTTCCACAGCTGGGCCAGTTTGTGTAATCACAGGATGGGTGTCCGGTGCCTCTGGCCAGAGGTTACTCCACGCACCCGAAACCTCCTCCTGCCCCCTCGGCTGGGGGGAGTCTGTGTAAACCTGGCTCCTGTGAGCTGTGCTCTGCCCCCACCCCAAACCTGGCTCCTGTGAGCTGTGCTCTGCCCCCACCCCAAACCTGGCTCCTGTGAGCTGTGCTCTCCCCCACCCCAAACCTGGCTCCTGTCAGCTGTACTCTGCCCCACCCCAAACCTGGCTCCTGTCAGCTGTGCTCTGCCCCCACCCCAAACCTGGCTCCTGTGAGCTGTGCTCTCCCCCACCCCAAACCTGGCTCCTGTCAGCTGTACTCTGCCCCACCCCAAACCTGGCTCCTGTCAGCTGTGCTCTGCCCCCACCCCAAACCTGGCTCCTGTGAGCTGTGCTCTGCCCCCACCCCAAACCTGGCTCCTGTGAGCTGTGCTCTGCCCACACCCCAAACCTGGCTCCTGTCAGCTGTGCTCTGCCCTCACCCCAAACCTGGCTCCTGTGAGCTGTGCTCTGCCCCCTGACCCCAAACCTGGCTCCTGTGAGCTGTGCTCTGCCCTCACCCCAAACTCAGCCAGGGATGCTCCCTCAGCACAGCTGGTGGCTTTGACCTTTTGGTGGATGCAAACCTTTCCCTAGGCCTGAGATGACTGAACAATGGGTTTCCTTTATCTAATCAGCAGTTTGACTTTCAGTCCAAAGTCCCAGGCTTCAGGGAGGTTTCTTGGTCTTAGCTTCTTTATAATGAGCAAAACTTTATACCAATGTCTGAGGCATGAACTATTTTCACTCTCTGACAGCCTGGTGTCACGTGGCCTGGAGCATCCCTTGGGTCAGTTGGGGTCACCTGTCCTGGCTGTGCCTCCTCCCACCCTCCCATGCACCCCCAGCTCCCTCCCCCATGAGACGGAATAAAAAGTGGGGAAGGCCTTGGCTCTGTGCAAGCTCTGCTCAGCCACAACAAAAACATCTCTATATTACCAACATTATTATTATTATCTGTATTATTGTGCATTCAGCACAAATCCAAAATACAGCCCCCTACCAGCCACTGTGAAGAAAATTTACTGTATTCTGGCCAAAACCAGCACATCCAGTAAGCATCAGGCTATAGTTACGTAACTTAAAAAGACAGATCTAATTCAAAACACAATTTGTTTTAAAATTCAGTGGCTACTCCAGAGACAACAGGTGCCATCACACATACTACAACTCCCTAGAAAGGAACATGTCCAAAATAAGAACAGGTGTTGCTTATAGAAAACCCCTCCTGATTCATTGTTCAACAGAAACTGCTGATCTTCTTATATCCTCTGCTCTTTACGTCTTCTCTGCACTAGAAATGCTATAAAAAAAACCTATTTAAGATTACTTCTTTCAGCATGAGGGCTATTACATCTTATACTGCTAGACAAATAGCCTTACTAAAGGAAAAATAACATGGAATTGCCATTTAACAGGGAAAAATTCTTACCCAAAATGTGACATTTATTAATCTTACTCTTTTTTCTTTTCCCCTTTCAGTGTCTTTTTTTTTAATAGGACAAAAAGATTACATGATTACAAAGCATGAATTTGAGATTCAGGGACACCTTAATATGAAATTAAAGAGCTTGTTTTTATTTACTAGCAGCTGCCAGACTGTATCTGTGGCTGCAGGAAGGGGATTTCCTTCTCCAGCTCTTCCCTTGTACACCCTGGATGAAGAGTCCAGAGTTCACAGCTACCATGGGATGGCTCATGAGGCACAGCTGTGCCAAGGGAAGCTCTGCAGAAGCAGCCACCCTTTCTGAGGTCTAATGTCAAAGACATAAAAAGCTTATTCTCTTACCTCAAATGTGGAGAGATTCCAGTCACATTAGGAGGATGTAGCAGCAGCTGGGTCTGTCCTGGTGTGCATGGCATTGGGAGTTCAGCTTGAGTCTATTTCTGAGAGCAAAATGTTCCATAATTTGCTGTGTTGGACGCCACCTCCCCTTATTCCCTGAAATGAGCTCAGCACTCTTTCTCTCTTTCTTCATTCTTAATGCAGCTCTCTGTATGCTTTGGGAAAGGAGGAAAGGTGATAAGAAACCTTTTCTGCCTTCATGGAGATGGAAAGGTTTCCATAATGACTAGCAGCATTCAGAGTTTTGGAAACTCTGGTAATCCCATGTGTAATACATTCCCACAACAACCTCTGCTTTTTGATATCAAAGAGCTCTTTCTAAATACCCAGCAGCCCAAGAGGTCCTGTGTGTCTTTCTTTCCTTCTCAGAGCCAGGAGCACAATCTCTGAGACTGGGAAATGGATAAGGCAGAGAGGGGGATTTAACTTTGGTGACTGTGAGCTCAGGGCAGCAAATTCTCAACTATTTTATCCCTTAAGAAACCAGCTGGTTCAACATCTGTGCCTGCCAGTGTGGGAGAGTGGCTTTTGGACACAGGGAGAAAAGAAAATAAATCACTTTCTCGGAGAGTCTGTACTGTTGCTGCCTGCAGAGCTGTTGGTGAGAGACCTGGAGTGTGTCCCTCTGGTCCCACTCCCTGGTCCAATGGCTTCTCCAGCAATGCTCTGCACAAATGGGGGAGCTGGAAGTGTTTTCACCCAGGCACAGGCAGGCAGACAAGGCTCCTGCATAGCCCTTTACTGGGAGTAGGTTGAGTAAAAATTAAAATGAAATGAAATGAAACGAAACGAAACGAAATGAAATGAAATGAAATGAAATAAAATAAAATAAAATAAAATAAAATAAAATAAAATAAAATAAAATAAAATAAAATAAAATAAAATAAAATAAAATACCCAACCTCTTTTGAAGAACACCTGTCCTCCAGGAAAGTTTGAACATTACAATAACCTTAAAGATGTTAAGTAGAGCACATGATGCAAGGCCATTTTCCAAAGCAACCAGTGAAGGCTGAGGGTGATGACAGGATATTAAACACAGATTGGTTTGAAGAGACCCAAGTTCAGTCCTAGAAAATACTAATGGCATTTAAAAATCTTTGCCTGGGAAGTTCAAGGCAGGGTTTGACACAAGAGCTGTGGGCTCTGTTACTGTGAGGAGAACACGGCAGAATCTCATGGGGTGTGCTCCTTTTCCAGGCCCAGCCATGTGCCAGTGTGTGTGCATGGGCCGGGAGGAGAACTGATCAGGCTGAGGAGCAGAAAATGGATCTCTTCCCTTGATTTGCTTTTCCAGCACCTGGAACTGCCTCACTGCTGTGTCTGAACAGCACCTGGCAGGAATGCTCAGCAAGGATGGGAAAGATCATCCCTTCTGCTGGCCCTTGTTAGCAAGTGATCTTAATTGGACATCTTCAGGGCTCTTGTAGTTTTGAACCAAGGTTGAACCTGATATAAATAAGTAAAGTCATTCAAGCTCCAAAACCCACACCAGCACCACTTTCCCAACCCACTTGAGAGGGATTTAACACCAGGGAAGCCCAGTGGAGTGGGCCCTCACAGGAGTGCCTTTACTGGACATGCACAAGTGCCAGGTGCTTTCACCTAATTTTCCCTCCAATGTAACCAGCAAAGGGTTAAAATACTTCATAAAATCATACAACAGCATGGGTTGGAAGACACCTGGAAAGATCCTCCAGTCCAGCCTTTTGTGGGAAAGGGAATCTAAGTGAGAGCTATTACTCTGATCAACTATATTTTGAAAAACCTCCATCAATGGGACTCCCCACATCCCCAAGGAGATTGTTCCACAGAATGATGGTCCTTTCTGTAAAAAACATCTTTGTGGTATTGAGATAAAACCTCTCCTGGTGCAACCTGTACCCATTGTTCCCTGTCTTCTCCAAGTGGCTCCTTGGGAAAAGAGAGCATCCATCCTCTTTGTGGCTGCCCTTGAAGTACTGAAGTCCTGCAATGAGGTCTTCCACAAGTTTTCTTCAGGAGGAGACCCAACTGCTCCAGTCTTTCTTCACAGGGCAGGTTCTTATACCCCTCCTAGGTTTAGCCAAGCTTAGCCTTCCTAAACGCAACTTTCATGGCCCAGCAAGGTTCTTGTAGTCCTTGATGGGTATCTGGCCACCTTCCTATGGCCAGTATTTATCTTCTTTTCTGGTGTTTAAGCACATCCCAAAGCCCAGTGCTATGCCAGGCTGGTCTCTTGCTCTGCTCTCTCCCTCTCTCTCTGTAGGGATTGGACTGTTCCTGAGTAAGTCCCAGCCCTTATAAGCTACTTGTGCTCTCCATGGATGATTCCCACAGACCCTCACAGCTAGGCTCTGAGCATATGGAAATTTCAGGAATGCCAACCCTTCCGAAATCCAGGGTGTTTGTCCTACATAGAAGTCTTCAGTGTGCTTAGCAGGATCTGAAACTTCACTATATCCAAGGCCACCACTGATAGTTACGCAGTAAAGTAAATATTACTTAGTGAGCACTCTATCCAGGCAGCAATGTGCTGTTCTGAGTCAGCAGGTCCAGTATCTGCAGCAGGACGCATTTCTCAGCATGTTCCAGGATCCTTGTGGATGACTTGGGCACGGCTGTGCAGAAATAGATTGTTTAACAGTCAGGACTGGTTTGGGGCCAGGGCAGGGGTATGGTCTGGCAGAAAGTGTGAAGCTGAACATGGTGCAATAACATTGTCAGAAATCCTGTTGCGGATTTAGTGTCTCACAAAGACCTGAGCTTATGAGGTTTCTCCTTCCTCAAAGGGCTTGGGCTTTGTGTCCTAACTCCTTTTTTGCACTGGGTGGTGCTGGTTCATCACGATCCCAGTAAAAAGGCACTCAGACCTGCTGAGATATCAAATACTATTTGTTAGAGCTAACACTGCAAGATGGGAACAGCAGAGACAATCTTCTGTCCCTTTAGATGCTGAGAATGCCCAGCAGAGCAGCATCCACGCGCAGCATCCTGGCCACACCCCATCCATGGGTGTGGGCATCTGAGCTATTACAAGAGTTCCTTTTCTTTTCCTACAGCAAAAGAACTCCATTAACCATTTCTGCTGTCAAACACAAAGGATGTACCCATGAGAACTCCTTGCTGCAAGTTAGACAAAGCCAAGGTCACACGGGTGGCTCAGCCCCTTGGTACCCAGCAGGAGCTGGAGGCTCCTCTGCTGGAGTGGACTGAGAGTATCCTGTGGACAAGGGGTCTGTGCATCACAACCCAGGCCTGAAGCCAGCCTGTCCTCTGGCACAGGGCAGAACAGCACAGCAGTCCTGGCCATGCTCAGGCTCATGGATATGTGGATCACCAGCTCCACAATGGTCTTTCAGTCAGGATCTCACACGAAGCACAACCTCTTCCCATCTGCCTGTGGATCCCATTTTATGTAATGTCCTTCAGGTTTCCTAATTGCCCAGCCCCATGCGGGTGAAATTCCTGGAGGAGTAGGAGGAATTACCCATGTTTAGCCACGGCATGGTCTCCACCCCCTGTGACATCTCTCCAGCCTCCAGCAATGGAGCAAATCAGAAATACCCATGACTGAGTGACCTGCTCTTACTGAAAATGTCCCAGCTCATTGCAGAAGTTTGGATTAGATGACCTCTGAATGTCCCTTCCAACCCAAGGCATTCTTTGACTGAGGAAGGAGAGAGGAGCATGGATTTCTTTGTGTGGCTACGCCAGCAAAGATGATGATGGGGAAAGATTTGCCTACAGTCCACCCCACTGCCAGGGACAAAGATCAAAGTTGTTCTCAGCTGCTGTGCTCTGCTCTAACCCCCAAAGCCCAGAATAAACATCCACATTAAAAACCAAAGATACCCCTTGGTTATCACATCTACTATAGAGATCAATGTCAGAATCCTGGGCATCAGCAAAGTGGTGAAATGGACAGAAAATGTGGAATGGAGGATGGGATCCTGCAGGGTATCAGGAGGAATTTCCTCTCTGGTTCTTGAGGCAACTACTCCAAAGTACCAGTGGAAAAGGTCAGTGGAATGAGAAGGGTGTAAATATATGTCACAGCACAGACTAAGATTATAAATTTACTCAAGAGAATTTCTCTTCTCCTTTGCAGGAAGGAAGACAGCACTGATCCCATGGCGCTGAGAAATGATGAGATGGATCCAGGAAGGACATAAAATGAAATAGGATGTTGGAAACAGAAAAGTAGGAAAATAAAGGTTAAAGAGTAGATGAGGTAAAGGAGAAAAAAGACAAGATAAGTGCACAAGACAGTGTGCATAGAGCAAAGAATAATGTGGGAAAGGGACATGGCAGCCAAAAAAGGAAAAGAAGAATTCCTGAGATAGTAAGCATTTTGGTGGCAGTCCAGTATGGATTCAGAAATTGTCCAAGATCACGGCTGAAGCATTTTCCAGGACCAAGCCTAGGACGTGCAATTCTGTGAATCAAAGGAGGTTTAAAGATGAGCTCTGAGCTACCATTCACACTGCTGTGTCACTAGGAGTATTTTTAGATTGAACAAACTTGAATTCAGATCATCAGCTTTCAGCAGAACTCCTCTTTCTAAACTTTTTCTCTCAAGTTTCTTACGCGTGAATCTGTCCTACCAACATTAATAGTTCAAACAGGTGATAAGGGGACAAGGAACTCCCAAAAAAGCAGAAATATGAAGAGAGTAAGTCTCCAGGGAAAACACCTTAGATTTTAAGTGCAGAGGTGTTTGCCTTTATTCTTTCTGGATAGAGAATTTAAACTCTTTTTAAAATCAGAGTATTTTCTTGCCATGAGGGATAATTGTTTCCTACATGCTTTTACCGACCATGTATTTATTACTGTATAACCACAGTGTCTCTATCAAATGGGTGAAGAGGAAATTGTAATACTGTGTGGAATGTGAAGGTTGTCCAGAGGGGTGGGAAATGCTCCTGGAACTATTCCAGGCCAGACTGGATGGATGAGTGAGGGCTGTTGGCACCTTTTCACAAGCACTGACAAAAAGCCAACAAAACTAAAGGAGTGAACCCCACCATCTTCAAATGAAAAATTATAAACTGGTGATTAAGAAGGGATAAAAAGTTCTGGGAAGCCACAAATCTGAATAAATAAGCATCAATTTTATTGAATCATGAATAATTTAAGACTGGTACAATCATCAGCTTTATTCTCCATGACACAGGGTGGGGAAGGGGTAGAAATGGGGGAGTGAGAAAGGGAAGGCATGATCTCAAACAGACCATTCACAAATTCCAATCCTAAATGAGAACTGAAAATTAAATAGGGAGAGGAGCAAATGGAAAACATCATAAACGTACACAAAATACTCAATTCCTAGTTTTCTCTTTAAAAATGGCTAGAAAAAATTCATCAAAATGCAGCACTTTTAATCAAATATTTACATTTCTATGTTACAATGAAAAAATGTACATCTTATAGAACATATTTCATTAACTGTTCCACTGGAAACGACTAGATCAAAACAGCAACCTTCCATTTAATATTGACAAAGATTTTTTTGCTTTGTTTTTGTATATTATTTTTTTCTTGAAAGAAAATTGCCACATTTAGACAAGATTTCATACACATAATATCGAAGTTAAGCATCAACAATGAAATATCAGTTTGCTTCTTTCAAAATGTACAAAAAGGCTAACCAACCCCCTCCCTCCCCTTCCCCAAATAAACCACATCTCATTTATGGCCTGTATCATACTTGGCAGTTCTGAAGGAAAGAAAATGGTTTATTCTCTCTCAATTTATAACTCAACACGAATGTTGCATAGAATCTTGCATTTCTTGATTTTTTTTTAAACGAGCCAACTTTGTAAGGAGGAGGAAAAAGACAAAAAAAAAAATAAAAGGAAGTGTTTTGAAAAAGCCTTAAATGAGAAGGAAGTCACTTAAAGAAAGACTTAATCTATGAAAAGTCTTGAAAAAAACTAAGACGTGCACAACAGGTAACCCTGCTTCCCGAAGTTTCAGAAAAGACACGGAATATTGTGATGCTCAGAATGACTAGCCTATTCAAAATTGCCTCTCTCACTTTAAGCCAAGCTAGTGTCAATAAAAAATAACAAATAATAGAAATTTCTTCCTGAGCTTAAGCACAGGATTAAACATGAGAAAAAAAAAATACCCCGTTCCCCACAAATAAAACACTACTTTAAACATGTCTTTTAGCACTCAGTTAAATGGCAACTGAGACATTTTCTAGGATATCAAGTCCATTTAAAGCCCTAGCCCTGCAACTGGATTCTTTTTACAGGCACATGCTCTTTCTGCACAGATTCAGTTGGGGGATTAGGTACCAAAATTCACAGTAGTAGCAGGTATAGTCAGTGCTGGGAAGCAGAATTGTCAAGACTACTGGAAAAATTAACTTCTCTCAAACTCATCATCAGCATGCTATGGATTTGATTCCACACAGATCTATCCCATTTTTTACAGTACCAGGAACTGGATTAGGAAAATTGGCTGAGTAACCTTTGTTATTCCATTCACTGAAATAATGAAATCAGAGTTCGTAAGATTAAAACAGTAACAACACCAAGCTCTTCCCCACAATCATTAAAATATTGAAATTTTTCCTTTTACAATATTTAAAAAAAAAAAACAACAAGTCATCAGCACTTAAAAGTTGTAAGAGGAGCAGATTCAAGACCAGCTTAGTAAGACAAAGTACAGTTACGTTACAGAAAGTCATGAGGTATAATAAAACGATCCTCTCAAGCTGAGCTACAGAAGCATGAACTTGTCTGTTATGGTACTTTAAACCCATAAGCTCTTAAAAAGTGTTTGTAATAAGATTTTTATCTGTACATTGAAAACCCAGCATATTCCTGTAATTTATGATAGTTGAAAAGCTTTTTTTGTCCCTCCTGCGTGGATAAAACCACTCTTCAGTGATTTATTAGCTGCAGATTGATATGAACCTGAAACGTTATCTCATTTCCCTCCTTTTTTTTTTGTCACATTTAAACAAATTCTAGTATCTCATACAAACAATATTCACAGCAACTTATGATATTTCAAGAGATGACTTTAGCCCTGTTTCTTTAAATAAAATCCCATAATATACAGCACTAATTTAATCAAACACAATTAGTACAAAATAAGGCATCGCTTTTAAAAGTCAGCACCAACGGAGAGCTGGAAAGGCTCGTACAAATCCCTACTGAGGAGTGAGGTGTTGGCTGAGGTACAGCTGATGTGCTGGGGATGGTGGTGTCACCAGGAAAGTGCAACTCTTTGGGAGGTGTTCTTGTTCCCCAACAGAAGTACAAGCCTTAACACTGATAGTGTGTGTCTGTGTGTGCGTTCACAGAGGAGGAGAAACCAAAACAGGTTCACAGCTCTGCCACAACTCAAAAGCGTGGCACAGCTAAACTCAAAGGACACAGTACTCAGTTCCTTATCTTTTTTTTTTCTAGACCTGAATACTGCTAAAATAGTATTTTTTTTCTCTTTGCAATTAAAAAGAAAAGTCATGGAAGTAAGTATTGTCACCAGAGTAGCACTGGAACTGCCACAGAGCTGAATTTTAATTAACCCCCTTATGGTTGTGCTGATTGGAATGAAACCTCTGAACAAAACCCAAAGTTTTTAGAAAACAGCTGTAACATTTCATGGCAAGAATTAAAAACTGGAAGTCTGACTCGTCCCTTTGCAGGGGTGTAGCTCACCTCTGTGTACAGAGCTCACGTGCACTGCCAAGGGTCCTCTGGAGCTGCAGGACTTCATGGGGCACGGCCCTTCCACTGACTTCTGTGAGGAAGGGAAGCCCCCTCTCCTCAGGGTGCATCAGTGGGGTGTAAACGCCACAGAAGTCAGCCCAGCTGGTGGTGTGGATGTAAGTGGAAAGAGAACTGGGCCCTGACTGGCAAAGGGCTACCTGATCTTTCACTTGTAGCAGGATTGATTGTTACACAGTGTTTGAAAAAAACCTGATTTGTTCAGACTGTATATATATTTTTATATATTCCTATTTATATATATAATCTTTATAAACACACAATGAAAGAAAGCCAAGGTCTCAGACTGGCAAGGAGAGCAGCGCTTTTTGTTTTCGTTTTTTTTTTTTATTTTCTCTTTTTTAATATTTATTCAAACTTCCCTGTTTTGCAGCTTTGCCTTCATTGAGTATTATTATTGAGGCAAGTAATATTGTTATAGCACCAGAACTATATGAAGCTGAGTTTAATCCACAAAGCTGATTGGTAAAAGTCCAGCCCTCACGTAAATGTGTTTGGTCAGAAGCAGCATAGGCAAATATTCCCTCTCCCCTCTCTTTCCAGACAGTACATGGCACAAAGCTGTTTGCTTCATAGCTGTGAAGTTGCCCCCCCCCAGTCCCTTCAACTTAGTAATGATGATTATTTTTAACATCTTCAGGATCTTAGGCATGAGAGCTTTTTGCAACCAAAAAGAAGGAAACAAAGGAATAGTGCAGTTCTCATCATCGTCAAAAGAAAAACAATACAAAGGTCGCTTGGGTTGCCTGCACCCAGGTTCAAGATTGCTCCAAGAGTCTTGTTCTTGCAGCTCTAATACTGAGATCCCAGCCCAGGAACATGTTCTTTTTGTGAGTCTGTGATCAGGGCTCTCGCCAAGTTGAAACAACCTCTCTCTGAAGAAGATCACAACGTTGACTCCAGAGACGAATCCAGGATGTCATCATGATGGCTGTTGCTGTTGGAGTCGCTGTCATAGCTCTGGGGACTGGAGTAGTTGGCTGCCTCCTGCAGTCTCATCAGCATGTTCATCTGCAAAGGCAAGGAAGCTCGTGATTGTTTGTGTTCTGAGGTAGGAACATTAACTCCACATGACAGCTGCAGCAGCATTCGCTTTTCCAGCGGGCAAGGAAGGAAAGGAAGAAACAAAGCGGGGTCAATAATGCTGAGACTCAGAAAAGAGGTTTGACTGTAAATCATAGCAGCATTCAAGTTACTGATAAAACACAGGCTTTCCACTAAAGGAGAAAATGAGATGACTAAAGGGATTAGTCTACAGCCATAGAGCAGTTCCTGTTTCTAATCCCTAGAAACAAGGGACACAAAATGGTTCTGCTGTTCCAGACATGAGAGCTTACCAGAGGATCTCCTTCAGCATCACTCACTGGAACTTGTTTGCTGGTGGAGCCTTCCCGGGACACGGAATAGCCATCAAAGCCCACATCCTCGGGCCGCAGCTGGAGCAGTGGAGGCCACTCATGGTGCTGGGGGGTGGCTGCCCAGGGGTAGGTGTCCATCACCCACTTGGCAGGATCCTCCCAGGGCACTCTCCTCCCGTACAACTGAAAGAACACACAACCATGTCAAATGTTCCAACCATCTCATCCCGTGCCTGCCTGACTGAAATGAACGTGTCATGGTTCTTGGGCTGCAGAAGCACTTTGCAAGCAGGGCTGAACGTGACATTTTCCCTAAACAAATGACAGAACCCTTTGTCATGGCACTGATTTGGAGGGAGCTGACCACCTTCTCTGAGACTGCAGTGCCTTTCTCTCGGCAACAGCTGAAGGAAGAAATGCCTGAGAATAACATCACCTAATAAAGTCAACTTCAACAATGTCAGCACACAAAAGAAGCCATCAGTGCTGACATCTGGATTGCACTGGCAGCTGCCTTACAAACTGCCATCCATGGAATGTGGAGGAGGAAACCTGAGATCTGTCATCAGGCAATAATGATGGATGTCAGGGCATAAAGTTTTCATGTCAGACGTTTTTCATATTCAACCGAGAAAAAGCACCAGCAGCATTTGTCTATGGTCAGATTCCTAAGTAAGCAAGCTCTGTTTCAAAAATGGGTTTTTTATATGGAATAGACTGTGTTACTGAATCCCAACATGTTCTCCCTATTATATTCCATTTGCCTTAGCTAGACAACACACTCATTTTTATGCCTTATGACTTCCAAAAGTATAAATATGACTTCAAGTGGCTTTAAAACGTTTATTTCAACTTTACAAATTTCACCAACAACATCCTTCAGCAACTCGAGTTTGTCTCTGACATTTTGCCACTGGAATTCAGAACACTGTCCCCTTCCTTTATCCCCCTGAACAAGGGGAAAAACAATGGTGTAGCAAAGAAATTCACCAGTTCTCTGATGGATCTAGGACTACCTCTGATGGATCTAGGACTACCTCACTTCCCTCAACACTATTTCTTCTTGGTGTGTTTTTTGTGGGTTTAAATTTTGCATGCACAAATACTAAACTGCTCTGAATACCAACACGTGGTGTGCTGTGAAGCAGGAGGGAACAGAGGCGCCAGCAGATGGTGCTAGGCAATCTGAAACAGTCTCCTCCACAGCCCAAAGTTTTCATCCTTCAGCCCCAGGATGTTATCTTCCCAGCATAATGGCTTCAAGATGTGGCAAACCAGAGTTCCTATTTTAATCTTGTTCTCAAATTTACAATGACAGATGTCATTTGGTAAGTGGTGAGGATTTTACATTTTTCACTTTCCTCCCTCAAAAGTCTGAGTGGATCTGAGCTCAGGAGAGACTAAATGACTCACTATCCTCTTCCATGGCAACCAGGTCTGTCCATCCCTCCCACTGGCATGTTTTCCAGGGAGCAAGTCATGGGACAAGGATGGAACAGGTTGATCCACAAAACATGAAAGAAAAATCACTGGAGTATGAGTGATAGTGGCAGGAAGCCACAGGAACTCTGGCTCCTCTTTTTGCTGGTGCTGCATTCTGTACTGATACACCAAGTAGGAAGAACTCGGGTTTTATACAACCTTCTAATTTTCACATCCCTGTTTTGAAGAACAAAACAACTCAGCTCCCACGGGAGCAATTATTGTAAGGATCTATTTGGTTTGTTTGTATTTGACCCAAAATAATTCTCTAAATGAGAAACAGAAATATAAAAATAGCTCAGAGCAGATCCACAGAGATCAGAGTGAAATTAGGAGTCCACCTTTCTTTTCTGGCAAGCAATTTCAGGAAAGAAGATGTGATCTCAGAGGAGTCTTCGTGGGTGTGGGGAACAGAAAATAGCCCCAGATGAAACTCACATTTCTAGCATTAGCTTGTTCATTAGCACCACTCTGGCTACTCTTCAAGTACTAAAGCATATCTTCTTATCCATCAACCAAACAAAAGAGAAATTACTTAAACAGAGATGAATTAGTGCAATTTGAGGAAATAGGACTGAAGGGGATAAAGAATCTTAAAGCACAAGGTGAGAAACAGGAGTCCTTACACCTGGAACACAAGTAACTTAAATAACCTAAGGAAAGATGGAGATACTGGGCAGAACAAGCAAGCAAAAGGATGGTTCTATCAATTGTTCTCTCTCTTTCTCCACTTCCATTACTAATTTTTTAATGCTTTCCACTTGTACTGAGCAGTGATATGAGAGCTTCAAAACCCAGTACAAGGCACCCATGCATTACTGTGAGTGCCAGCTTTCTCCACTTCAAGAGCAAACGAAGCCATCTGCTCTCCTTCCTCTAGCTTTAGGTTGGAAAGGCTCCTGGCTCCCATCACCCTCCTTTATAAGGAGTTTTATGTAAAGCTGTTCTAATTCTAGCAAAGTTCCTGAGTGTGGTTTGTACTCCAGGACCTATCGTCTTCCTCATGCCTAAGAGTCTACCACAATTGTCCCAAAGAAAATGAGGTCTCCAAGTACTGACTCCAATTTTCAAATGGCAGTTGCTGTTTGCCTGGATTTTAACCAAGACTTGAAGAATTAATGTATTTCATGAATTTTTAAGAAGCCATTAGTAAAAGCTTAGTTCAAAACCGTATTTTAAATTAGGTGTGGCTGGGCTTTTCCTGTGAACACAGAACTGACTATTAAAAAAACTCTTTTTTTTCTCTACTTAAATGTAAGTCCATAGCAATTCTCTGCTGAACACTCCTCCTGATTCCAGCAAACTTCATAGTCATACAGACATCAAAAATTGCATGGCAATGCTTAAAACCATTCCAAATTGCCAGAGTATGATCAGTTACTAAGCACAAGCAACCAATGATGATTTCACTACATCTCCTGAAAGAATTATGAAAGAATGTACTAAAAAAATCATCTTATATACTGAGAAGTAATCAAAATGTCACTGATATGATCCTGTCACTCACGAATACGTTTCTCTCCAAACACAGCTTTGTTCCTATGATAGAAGATTTGATTTCCAAAGGAAAATCCTGTGTAACAGAGTTAATGACCACAAGCATGTTTTTCTGATGCATAGGATAATTTTAAGGCGTGCTTCTGGAACACAGTATTGAAAGATATTTGTATGCCTAACTCCCCCAATGAAAACATCAGCAGTTTGGCATCTAATCACTTCTTCCACTCTCTGTTTCAAAAGTGCTTGAAAAGACTAACTCTGCCTGAAATTATTGGCAATTCTGGTTACATATTTACAGAAAATGCTGCCACTATTGAGTTTTGTTACTTTTTGAGCAGATGCCATTCTAGACCTATGGTTTTATCCTTTTGCCTTCTCACCTGCAGCCCTTCTCTCACTGCCTCCAGAAGATATGGAATGATGGAGTAGTTCCACAAGTCAGTGAACCAAACTCTAGAACCATCAACATCTATTGGACAGGAAAGGAAGAGCCGTGGACCTGGAGAGGGAAATTCAGGTATTACACTCAAATCACAATCATGATAAGCATCAAAAATAGGACTGATAACATCTAAAAGTAGGGTTCTAAAGAAAGCCTTTTTTACTGGATACAGCACAAGGAAATGTACAAAGATACACCTGATATACAAGGAAATAAAACACATATATTTACATATGTCTGGGCAGAGCACTTACCAATAGTAACATCAGAGGAGCTATGAGCCTCCAAGAATTTGTTCAGATGTTGCCAGACCTTGGGAATCCAATCAATAATCTTAACCAGCTCTGCATTCCTCATCCTGCCACTGATCTCTGTTTCAATTAGTTTTCTCCTCAAGAAACGGCCAAGAAAGCCTTTGACTGGCTCAGTGTGGTTTGCACATAGCACCCATCTACGGCAGAACAGCAGAAATGGCCATTATTTCTCTTCCATGCTACTGAATGTAATATTCTTGACCACATTTCTCTTCGTATTTCCAGATTATCACGATCAAATGGGTTATTCCAGTCATACATGTTTTTCAGAAAAAGTTACTTTGGAATATTTTACTAGATGAACTAATTTTTATTGTGCATTGTTTCAGCTCATTTGTCATTAATCTGCTTTGCCTAAATATTGTCTTACTGAAAATCTGGTAGAAGATCAAATATCTTAACAATCCTCTGTAAAGTGAAAGTTTTATGAACCCCATTCCTTTAATGACAGCACCACAACCAAGCTGCACATGTCAGGGCAGCAACCAGGAGCAAATGGCATTTCTCTCTCACTTTGCTATTTCAGCTGATAAGAACAATTTCAGATGACTCAGTAGCCAATACTCCTTTGCCAGCCCACAAACATAAACGAGAAACATGAATAAACAGTACCTGAAATTATGGTGAAGTTGAAGATTAGGTGTGGAGGAGGTGGCTTGGTTCATTGTGCCAATAATATACGGACTATTGGAAAAAAAACACAAGCAAATCAAACTTGTGAACTTCGAAAAACAAGTTTTAAGTAAAACCTGAACATTAAAAAAGGTTATTCAAAACTCTTCTCTCAAAGAAGGTTTTGTAGTTACTTATAACCAAATTCTCTACTGAGATTCTGACATCAAATTCTGAAAGCAAACCAGAAATCCCAAAACAGGACCTTTCACTACAAATGGGGTTTTACTACTAAAGGTCTATGTCATGAAGCAAATACAACTACTTTTTAATTAGTTATTTCAGAAAAATTGATAATTTTATGAAGGAAAAAGATCCTTTAGAAGCACCGTGCACGATATGGAACCCCGGTCATGTTCCTCCACATTACTAAATTAACTTTAGTTTTGTGATTGGATTTTACAGCTGCAGTGCTCTGAGTAGAGGATTAACATTTGCAATGTGTTCTGATACTATTTCTTTACCATTTGTGGTACTTGCAGTTTAGGAGTCCATTAAAGATCTCTCCTAGGGAGCTAACATGGTGTAAATTATCCAAAATGATGACAAGAGGCATATCCACAGCATTATTTTCACTGTTACATTGGTCTGCCAGGTTGGACAGGTACTGGCGGAGCTCCTGCAAAGCAGATACGAAGAAAAGAAGAAAAAAACTAAAAAAAATTTCTTCACATTCCTTAAAAATTCAATTAAGATGAAGAAGCTTGGTAAAAAAATCTAAAGCAAAAGAGTCTGACATCTAACAAATCACATATTTGCCATGAGTAAACACAAGATACGGTTTTCTTTCTCTTTTGTAGGTTATGCTGAAGACTCAATGACTGTACCAGAAATCCTGTGTGAGATAAGGGCTTAAAGAGGGGTAATATTTCGTAATTTAGTTTGTGTTTTTTATTCATCAATGTCAGACCTAAGAAGTCTGAAATATATTTTTCTTTCTTTTCAGGAACTTGCTCAACTCTCCCCATACCAAACCAAACTCTGCATTCCAGTTAGATTTGTTGTATCATCTTACAAGTGCGTTTCCATCAAAATACAGCTGACAAAATTAATCTGGAACAAAGGATCCCTCGTCAGAGACTGAATTTGGACGCCTTCAGTAATGCGGTGAAAGAAGGATGAGCTTTTGGTGCTGCTGATGAGTGGTTGAAATGCTCTCAGCAGCTTTAAAGCATGTCTGAAATCATACCAGTGGCTCACAACCACAATTTCAACCATCCCTTTCCTCCAGAGGAAAATATGCCTAAGGCCATCAAATATACAGCTTTTTTTTCCCTTTCATTCTTTTCTTTTATCTAGATGATCACTGGAAGTATATTCAGCAAAACCAGCAGCACATAAAAAAGCAGAGACATGCCTTACCTGCCCAGGAATGTGTCTGCATAACAGCCCCTCCAAACCCAGCAGATGTTTACAACTGCTGATACTTGCAGCTGCAGAAGCTCCTGACAGCCTGGAGATGCATCTGAGGGTTTTGGGAAAAGTGCCCACATGCAATAGGGATTGCTTAAGTCTCTGGGAATTTTATGCAGGTGTTTAACTTCCTGGGCAATTCTCCGGCTCCTGAACACTTGAAAATCATGACGGCTTTAGGTGTTGAAATACACACCTGGAAGCCTGCTGTTCCAGGCCCATAATCAGGTGAATCTGAAAACCTTAAATACTGTTTCCTTCAGCATCAACATATTGCTTTGAAAATAAAGGGAAGTTCAAAATGATGTACTAAGAAAGGAGTCTCTCACTTTGGATGCGTCGTAGGGCGGGCTGTGCAAGGTTGGTTTCTGCGTGCTCACCTTACTGGATTTGTGGTCGACATTGAAGGTGGCAATGATGCCCTCGGCCAGCTCCCTGCCCTCTCTCAGGACCATGTACTCGGACAGGCGGTTGGCCAGGTAGGTTTTGCCCGTGCCACTGGGGCCGGACAGGATGATCCGCCTGTGCTCCATCAGCAGGGACACGTAGCGCTGCAGGATGGGCTTTGGGATCAGCGACTCGAACACCAGCCCGTCCAGGCTGTTCTCGCAGAGACCTGCAGCAGGGAAACAGCTCTCATTCACAGGCAGTCCCAGCCTCTACCCAAACTGGCCTGATCAAGCTGCTCTTCACTTGAGAGCTGAACCCCTTCCCCACTCTGGTATCCCTCGTAGCTGAGAGAGGCACACATAAAGCTGGAAAAACAAGTGCAGGGGTGACCTGTGGGTTTAGCCTGGAGCCCTCAGCTGCATCCCTAAGGCCCTTTGAAAGCTGCCACACCAAAGGATTCCAGGCCACACTTTTCATGCACAAGCCATCCATTTTACAGCATTTCACCACGCACTCACCCAGAATGTACCTGTTTACTTTTGGCTCACCAGACAAAAAAAACCCCAGCTATCATCAACTCCCCCTACTTTCCCAAATGCTTGTAATTAAACTCCTTCTCTGTATGCTGATAGTTATCTCCTCTAACAGAAAACTCCTTACTGATAAGCATTTATGCCATGTCAGCAGTCACTTTAGGCAGAATTGGCTCAGGGAAAATACACAGTGCTTCAAAATAAACAGCAGGAAGGGAAGTTGGCAGATCACCCAGAGAAATGTTTGCACCTTAGTGGTTACTTGGAATATTAAATATTTATATAGGCAGCTTTATACCTCAAAGGTATATGTAAGTGATTTTCCATAAATTGATTAAACACATTTCTATTTTATTGAAAACTGTTATCACTTATGAACCTTCAAGGCACAAGTCAAGCCAATGCAAGTTAAACTCAAATTGCAGCTTTATAGACACAGCTAGACCTTATGCAATACTTCAGTTAGGATTTATGACTGGACAATGCATTCTATATAAGTAGAATATCCTGGGTTCATGTCAAGCCTCAGTAAATTGTTGTATTTCACTGTTTATTTTGTCCTCCTGCCCACTGGTTTGCTATACAAGGTAACTTGGTTTTTACACCAATATGCAAAAATCTGCTTTCAGTCAAATTTCAAAGTTCATCTGAAGAATGTTTGGCACTGCCCTCAAATACCATCCGCAGATTTCACTGGCCTAACTTTGAGCAAATTGATACATGTTCAAAATGCAGCAGTTGAGGGTTTTACTCCTCAATTTAGTTTCACAGTTTAGTTTTCATAAAAAAGTGCTTCCCTGAGAAACCAAGTGAGAAACAGAAATATTAAATTTTTATCAGTATTACAGAATGAAATTGAAACCCTGAAAACCATACATTTTGAAAAATCCCAATTTTGAGGTGTTTCATAAAATTTGGCCGCCCTCCTTCCTGGTACTTAAGGAGGGACTCTTTGGTCCAATCAAGCAAATAAGTCAAGAGTTATTTTCTTTTACCCTGCATGAAGGAAATAAAAACTATAGCTGTGATAAAGAGGTAATGAAATTCTGAGGCTTGATTCATTTAGAAAGTATTTTGCTGCTCAAACAGCTCCATTGCATCTGTTGTGGTGTGAGGTCTTCTCCAGGACAACTCAAGATCTGTGGGTGTAATTATTCCTACAGTTACAGGTTGAAAACTTACTGAAATTACAGACTTAGCATACCCCAAGTGCTGTGTTTATCAAATGAAAACAGAAGGAAGTAAATAAATGGTAGGAACAGGAAAAGCAGCACAATAAAAAGTTTCTACTCCGAGTCTCTTGACACAGCACGCTCTGATAAAACTCAGTAGTGAGAACTCCACCAGGCAGGTCAGGCGAGATTACCTTTGATGGTCACTGAGATAGTGTTGTTTTCTCCAACCAGGTACCCACAGGGCAGCAGCTCCGGGGTCTCTGCACTGTTGGTGCGTTTGATTTCCCCAATGCTGTAGCCCAGAACACTGTCTGAGTTCAGCCCCAGCTGGCTCACAGGATCCACGTGGATGATGTACTCCTGGGGTGGGAAAGGGACATGGAAGTCAGGCAGCACTGGGAGTTTGTTCTCTGCTGTGACAGACTTAAAACACAAGGTTAAATACATCAAAACCCCATAGGAGAACTTGAGCTCACAGCATTTTGTACCCACTGACCTTAAACAGGCGTCTTACAACCCCATCCAGGACATCCCACTTGGTCTTCCCACTGACTCCAATGCAGCCTATGAGGAAGGTGCGAGGCCTGGAATCCTAAAGGCACAGAAATAACTCTATCAGACAAGTGTGGTTAATGTAATTAAAATGCTGGCTTCCCTGCCCCCTCCCCTTCTTATTTTTATATAATGGTGTATCCTTACTACTCTATATGGTGAATTCTGGATGGTGTATGGAATCCTTTTCACATGATAAACATTTTCTACAGTGCTGTAGTCACAAATCTAAAGGATACTTAGGTGGCTGTGATGTCAAGCTAAAGGTATTAATCAATCCATGAAGAATTCAAAAATCTCTGAGAGGATTACAGTTTAGCAGAGAGACAGAAAGACTCTTAGGAATATTCTAGACAGAAAAGTAGATGTCAAGTTCATTCTTCCATGACTTCACAATCAAAGATGTTACGTTTGCAAGGTTTATCCTATTTATTTCTAGAAACTCTTCTGTGGGCATAGAAACCTATATATATATAAATTATACATGGCTATATGTAAAAGTAGCAATATAGAAAGAAAGTTTATATTTATAAATTATGTTTGATGTATCACAGCATTTTGAATTTTGTAACTGATTTTTAAGGCAGACAAAAATAAATCAGAAGAAATGTAATTTTTCTGTTTTTCTATAGCTGTACTCACTGTGAAATATTAATTGAAGAAAAACTAATTTCTATCGTAAGATTTAAAGTGTTACTAAAACTTGTTCTGATTGCAGTCAATTAGCAGCAGTTTTACTGTTTATCTGGAGTTGTAATAATTAATGCAAAATTGGTATTTAATGGAAAGATCTGCTGAGTTCATTTTACTTCTGATCATTCAGATTTTCATCCACCCCTCAGAAAGACATGAACTTACTTCTCAAACACACTTTTACAGGTGCTCAAAAATGTGAGATTAAGGAAGGCCATTGCTTGGCAAAGACTGCATATTACATTCATGCATGCAGTACATCAAACACACAACATGGGATGCAATTTTACAATATTTGCAATTTATTTGGGTATTTAGGATTCTTTCAATTACTTGTGGATGGAAAACATCTGAAAGATGCCATTCCAAGCAGGATACTTGTGCCAGAGAGGACAATTTCAACTGGGATGATATGATATAGATCTCCCAGTTTGGATTTGTCAGGTTCTTCCATAAGATTGGTGCTCCTGGCATTTCAGTCCCTCTCAGCAGCTCCAAGGAAGCTGGAGGTAGCCAATTGCCTTCTCTATCACTATTAACACACCAGTGAACTGTCTGTCTGAGAAAATTCTCGCCTGGCCTTTGCAAACTCGAATCCCCTCGAATCCCCTCACACATTCCAAAGTCACTTACATTTCAAAGCTGGGGATGAAACACAACTCACCTCCTTCCATTTCATCTCGTCCTGGAAGTTGACGACTATTTTGACGTGCCTGCCTCCTTCTTTCCGGGCAGAGCCATCTCCGGTGTCATCCAACAGCATGTCTGCAGACAGGAAACATCAACAGCTTCACAGCTGGAGCTCAGCTACAATGGAGGTTATTCTGGTTTATTGCAGTCAAACACAACATGTCTGGGCTTCCTCGGGCTGCCCCGAGGTAAAACACAAGAACCAGGCTGACTGACTTCCCTGCCATATATCCCTCTCAAAAAGGGAAGGTCATTGAAAATTATTAGCCTGTTACTCTGTATTTTCCTTCCTATGATATATCCCCTGGCAAAAGTGCACCATTAAATGGCTTTAAACATGACTTTTCAGAGCTGAGGTCATAATTGGACACCTCTGACCGAGGGTGTAGCAGACCTATGATGATATTTAAAAGAAGGCTTCGTGCCAGCTCGTGACATATTTCCACACCTCAGCTGTTAATAATCCTCAGGCTTTCATTTTTCCATGGCTAACCAACCCAAGCCTTCCAAGTGCAGGATAAAACCTGCCCCACCACCCTTCTCATTAAACTCACCGAGACTGGTTGACTCCGTGAGGTTCAGGCTGTGTTGAGAGAGACCCACTGAGTGTCTGGGAGAGGAGGAGATGGAAACCTGAGACTGAGCCCTGCTACAGCTGCCGTGGTTTTCAGATTTCAGCCGATCGTTCTCTGCCTTTAACTTTTCAATCTCACTCTTGAAAAGACAAGCCAGACATTAGAAGGCACAGTGAAAACATGATTATAAGAGAGCAACATAAGTAACTTAAGTATAAATGGTAGTTTAGTAGAAATGCTGTTTTCATAATGTTTTAATTACAGATTTTAATTATTACAATATCCTTTCTGCAAAACTTTTCAAAGTACCCTAAAAAACCTGAATATGTGGGAATTCACCAACACTGAAATGCAGAGAGCATGGAAACATTTTGACAGTCAACAAAATGATCTCCCCATCTTGGGGTTGAAACAGCTGCAGCTGAGGGCAGCAAAGTCAGTGCTCACACTGACTTTTAATGAAGGTTTAACACTGGCACAAAGCTAAACACAGCTTTCAGCAAGCATTCAGAAACTTCACATCTTTGCTGTGGGGGGGTTTGGCCAGTGTTTCCCACGTCAGCACAGGCTGCAGGATCTGGGGTGGCTGTTGCTCACTTGCATCCTGTTCATGGCCTCCCGCAGCTGGTCCAGCTGGTGGGCAGAGCTCAGGGCTTCCAGGCGAATGTCCGTCAGCTTCATCTCCTTGTCCCTCAGCTCGTTCCGCAGCTGCATCACCGTCTCAGCCTCGCTGTCCGTGCACTCGGAAATACTGCAGGACACAGACACACAGACACTTGTGCCTTTGCTCATCATGCTTCTCCGGGATTTATTAGGAGAAGAGGAATAAAGCCCTTTTTATTCTGCTTGAACCAGGTAGCAATTTCGGCTTATTGAATTAGTGATAACACAAATCAGATATTAAATGGGTTACGGAAATTTTAGAGACTAATGAAACAAAGATGTCTGAGGGTTATTTTTCTTTAATCAGCATTTGAAACAAAATTATCTGAAATCACCTACTCTTGGATAGTCTTTGTTATTTTCATGGTAGTTGCTATAAAGGAAAACTTCTAAAGCCAAAATCTAAATAAATTAAGGGGGTGCAGGCATTTAACAGCAGTTGGTTGGAGATTGATGAGTTCACAGAAAGATTTAAAGCTCAACAGGTGTGCACAGCTGGGTTTCCCTGAACTGCTCTGGAGGGCTTTGGAACTCTACACCTATTCAAGCATGATAAATTCCTGCTTGCTTTAAAGAACTCACACTTAAAAAATTTTTGGTGGCATTTTTCTTCCCTCCACCCACAAAAAAAAAAAAAGTTTCTGAGTAAAAACGTTTCAGCACAGTTGTAACTGCATAAAGATTAACCACACAGCTGCACACTTTAAGGGAGATTTTACCTAACATGTCTTTCCCTAAATCAGGTTAATGAGAGATGTTGTCCCCACCAAAAAGCCAATAAGCCAAAACACAAGTCTTACTTGTGCTCTATCCTTCACCCAGTTAACATATTTACTCTTTTCTCGCATTCATCCTTTTGGCTTCCATGGCAAGGTGAGATGTACCCACACAGCATTTTGGCTGATGACAGATGGGATCATCATTTGACAATTTTCTGGCCTGAGAGTTCTAAAGTACAACTTGCTGTAGCCACCACAAAAGCACTGAGTTAGGCTCAAGAGACAGAAGAAGCTTTGAAACAAAAATCATGGGGGATTATCTTCTGCTACTGACATTTCATCACTGTTATACAGCTGGAAACTATTGCTATTGTTTTCACCTCTTCATGTGAAAATAAGTGGAGGGGAACTGCTCCAGTGCATTTGTTCTGAAATCAGGCTGGAAGCTCTGCATGACCTCTCAAGGTCAGGAGGCTGTCTGGTAATTACACGTTTCACAATATTGCCTGCTACGACTTTCTGTATTAATTTATCCTGCTCAAGTGACAAAGCTACTGATGGAATTAATATAAAAGTTGTTCTACTAAATTTTCCATGCACACTATAAAATGTGAGTTCAGGCCCAAAGCAGCGTGGCAAGGGAGTTGTTTAACTTTATTTCACAGGTGGCCATGGAAAGGACCAGGCACAGGTGCTACAGGGAGCTACAGAAGGAGAGGGAGGTGGATCAGCTCCATTCACCAGGCACAAGACGTTAGATGAGTTCATCTGTGTCACTAAACCACAGTGTTTGATTTCCTTACCTTGATCTGATTTTGTCAATATAATTGGGAATTTATCATGGCAGATTAATACAACTATGTGCTCTGTTTAGACAAGAGAAACAAAATCCCAGATTTGACCTGGTTTATTTAATTACCAGCAAGAGATCCAATAAAGTTGGCACCTCAAGGTCACCCTGGCTATAAATATTCTTGATATTCAGTACATTCTGCTGAGAGAGCCACCCAATGAAATATTTACACTTCAGTACTGACACAATGATTTTTGGCTTCCTGGACACTAACGCAAAGGTGCTGGGTTGGGAGTCAGCTCACGTATCTTTAAATCTCCAAATACATAAATTCAGCTTTTCTGTCCTCTGGCTTTCCTCTACCAAGGCAGCAAGACGCCTTCCATGCTGTTTTCTGTCTAAAAATTACAGAAATCACTTACAGGGAATTGGAATGGGAAGCTCTCAGCAGTGGTGTTGAAACAGTGGTGGTGTGGTGTGGCAGCTTCGGTGAGGAAGGTAAGGAAGAATCAGTCATCTCCTCAATGTCTGAATGAGAAGATGCTGACTTGGGAGACTTCTTTTTCCCAAAAGCTTGCTTGAAGGAGCTGCGTAACTGGAAAAAACAAGACCACAGCAGCAGGTCCATCATTAAGAGTGAAACAAGGCAAAAAAAGCCAGAGAACAAAAACTCTTTAACATGCAAATACTCCAAATGCTACAGCCATACTCACATACATAATAACACAGGTGAAAAATAAAAAAAGCTCTTTTTTCCTTAACTATTTTATCAGATTAATAAGGTCAATAGGAGTGGCTATGAATGCTTCCTATTTTTTAAGAACTATTTGACAGCAACCTCTGTTCAGTGCAACAAGCTTTGCAGCAGTGTGGTGACAACTTGCAGCTGTGCTGGCACACGGCCCAGCCCAGGTTAATGATGCTGGAAGGGTTAGTGGTGTCAATGGGTGGGTTAGCTTTGTACCTCCAAGTTTAAAGTAGGTCTTCCTTACCTCATTGACCTGCCGGAAGAATTGCAAGCAAAAGGAAGTGGAGGAAGGAAAAAAGACATGTTTTAACAGATAAAGCCACCGATAAGGGAAGTTTTGGATTTCTAAGACAAACATGACCAATGATTAACAAAGACAAACAGTTACTTTAAAACCAGAACCCTGTATTTTCCAAAACCAGGTGTTTCAAACCACATACTCCCATTTTTTGTGTTACCTGAGGAAGACACCAGACTCAAACTCTCTTAACTACTTAAATTACATTTTCTCCCTAGCTCAGGCAGAGTGCTTTGGCTAAGAGCCAAGTTAATAATGTATTTTATCTCGCAGGAACAGGTATTTCACCATTTGAAAAGACTAGCCTCTCTACCTACCCACAACTAAAAGAACCTTCTGTAACATGACTGCCATTTTCCAAACAAGAATTAATACTCATGTAATGAAACTGATGTTACCCTATAGTTACAATTCAACAGGTAGTGTTAAAGAAGGATTTGGACAATGCTCTTGGATATATGGTTGCACTTCCAGGTAGCTCTAAAAGTTAAACCCCCGTGGTATCAAGGTCTGGACTTGATGATCCTCATGGTTCCCTTCCCACTCGGGATACTCTATGTACACCTTTTAATGCCATTGCAAATTACATACTGTACACAGGCTGGCTTAATACAAGCTGAAAGCTGTTTTAAAACTAGACAAAGACTCCTAAAACAAGAAATGTTGAAAATCTGATGTTTCAGCTCTGAATGGACAGCTGCATTGCTTCTACACAGAACACAAAGGCTGAGAACTTCCACAGCACTAGTGGAGTAAAGAATGTGTGAATCACATTCAACTCACATATTTTTCTCATATTTCTCATTTTTCTCAGCATTTTAATATCCAATCTTCATTTCACAGCAATGATGTACTCATTTTTAATAACAACATAAAAATACTGTCCTGTTTCTTTTACTTCATGAAAACTTAATTTATTTACCTTTGTAATAAGGAAGTGTTCCCTTAACCTTTTTTAAAAATAGTTATCTGATGAATGAGAAATGTAGGCTGATGTAGGACCATATCCACTAGGTTCCAGTAACAAAGAATAGAAGCTAAACAAGGATTTTTAAAAGTGTTTATCTTAACCAAGGCTTAATGGCTACAAAAGTTTTGTGTCACAAACTAAGAGTTGCCAGAAATTTAAAAGTTACAGTCATTTACTTTGTCTATAATTAATGTACAGCACAAGAAGGATTTAGAGAAGATGTTTCCATTCAACCAATTCTTTAAGGGGCAGAGTGGAAATGCTTCTTTTGTGAAGCAGCTGATAATATCAAGAGATAACAAAATGAAACCCCTGAGATAAGAGAGAAATAAAAACAAGAACCTGTTCAGGAAGCTGTTTCTTACAGTTCAGGAGTTTCATCAACACTCCTGAAAGGATATTGTGCAAACACAAATGAAGCTTTTACCAGCTCTAACCCCATTTTGCATCTCTACAGATTTATCTGTACACCCAAGAGGTCCAGGGAGACAGTGGGAAGAAAGGGGTGGATTGCTTTACTGGCTACAATAAAGGATCTAGGGACTTCAGTCCAAGCTACAATCAGACTAGGTCACTAAGGCTGTTATGGTCTAATTGAAAATGGAGTGGAAGATAATGTACCTTTCCTCCAGTACAGGGTACCTTGTACATAGTAGGTGATGAGCAAAGAGGGAAAAACGGGAAATGACAGGTAAATATTGTAAAAACTTCCAAAAGAGATGCCCATCATGAAAAATTTTTAAAGATCAGTATTTTTTTTATATTATTCTTAGAACTCCAAGTTAATGATGGACAAAGAGTTCTTACAGTGTTTAGTATGTTCACTTATAAGAAAGCCCTATGAGACAAAAAAAAAAAAATGCAAGAATGATCTTCTCCTGTGGGTTTGTTTTACTTTAATGACAGATGTCACATTTTCCTTAAGGGGCTGGACACTCCTTTAGCCAGAATTAATCTTTGACAGCTATTTTTAATTTAAGACTGGCCTTTTGGCTACCAAGCTAAAATTCAATCCTATGCAGAGTCAACACAAGGATACACATCCCTTACAACTCAATTAAGCCTTCATAGGAGAGCTTGCCCAGGATTTAGGCAGTGCACAGTCCTTGTGCTGACCTGCTGCACGAGGCAGGAAGGAGCAGCTGGGCAGATTTCACCGTGCATGTCCTGACAACTTCATATAAACCTCACACAGTCTGCTAAAACACACTCACCCAGTTCTTCCTCTTCTTTTTCTTGGAGTCACTCTCGATGTTGCTGCCCACACTGGAGTGGCTGGTGGCACTGTTAATGCTGGAGACACTGTCTGAGGAGTGCTGCCTCCGGATCCGCAGGTCCGTGGGCTGAGCAGCTCCAGGACCTGGATATGAATGGAAGCAGTGTCAAAATTACCTAAGAAGTTTGATGTATTGAAGTATTTGATATTGAAGTGTTTGATGTTTGAAGTATTAATCATGCAAACATGAAGGCACATTTAGGGAAATCAGCACTCTGACAAACTCTTATCCCAATGGATGTACTGCATATTTCAAATCCTTGTTTCTTGTGACAAGATTAAAATCTGAGATGCTTCAAACTTTTCCTTCAACAATTTATCCCAGTGTAAATGACTGAGTTATTCTGGTCTCTGGGTGACTTTGATGGTTACATCAGCTATTACCCAGAGGACTGAGGTCTCGCTGGAGAGCCCTGGAGTCTCTGTATGTGGTGCTTGTCTCTTACCTTTGCAGTTGAGCTCAGGTGTGTTGATGACTCCATTGATGGCAGCCTGAGCAGCAGCATTTTGCTTCTTCAGGAGTTCAATTGTCTTCCTTAACTCATTCAGTTCTGAGTCCTTGAATAAGGAAAAAGACCGTATGATGGTACATGGGAGAAGAATTCCAAAGAGGCTGCATTTCCATCTAAGTATTGGTAGTTAATAGTGAATTTATGGACTATATATGTACAAGGAGGTGAAAATGAGATTTGGGATACCAGGGGAAGCACACCCTCAACAGGGTGCAAACCAGCTTGAGTATTGTGATACAAAAAAATGCATGTACTCTGTAATGCAGAAATAATGTCTATTCAAGCATACTGTCCAAAAACCAATGCTGCCAGTCTTGTAAGTATTCTTCTTGGCGCTCCTCTCCATGTCCATGTATGGATCCATTGGGATGAAATATATTACAAAAATATGCAATACTGAAGACTTGTGTCCAAAGCAACAATTAGTTGCCCCAAACTGATCAGTTGCCCCAAAATCCCAGTGCAGAAAATGAGTGTTTTATATAAATTTTTTATTACATTTTACTCTGTCACCACAAATGAGGGAGCTAAGGCAAATTGTATATGTGACTTTTTCCCCCGACTCAATTACAAAAGGAGCACAAGCAACAATGCTGGGAACAGAAATGAAGACTTCCCAAATCCTTTTGAAGCTTACCTTTTGTTCTGCTGTCATGGTCAGGCTCTGCAGTCGGATTGTCATGTTCCCCAGGCTCTGCTCAAACGCTGCCACCAGGTGAGCCTGAAATCAAACCACACAGGAGGAATTTGTTCTCTTCCCCCAAAAAGGAGTATTTCTGCAGGTATTTAATCAGTCTACCCAGTGCGTGGCATTGTTTGTTGTGTAAATGGTGCAGAGAAAACAACACTGCTTAGAAAAGGTCAAATGAGTAACGCACACACTATGGAAATGCTTGCCAACAATAAAACATAAAACAAGTTTTTATATTGAGAAAAGTCAGGCAGAAACTTCCCTCCATCTAAACCACTGTTTTCCTTGTGGATAATTAAGGCAAAAGGATGCTGGCAATCACAAGGGTGGAGGTTTTCACTGTGTTTATCCCATCAGGAGAAGAGATGCTTTACCAGCCGATATACCTGCATCGAACTCAAGGACTTCTCCAATATTCGAGTGCACCTTGTTTCCAACCATGGTCAGCTTGCTACATATCATCCAAAATTTCTGGTGCTTGGCCAATTACCCATTTTTCTTTTCCCAAGGCAAGAGAAAATGATTTCACTGTGCTTCTTGGGAGAAGAATGTCAAATCTTTCCCCCAGGAAGCATGGAGAACACAGTGGCCATTACACAAAACACATGAGCTAGGAATTGAAAATGACTGAGAAGCAAAAGAAAGGAAAAGTAGAATGAGAAGATGGAAAAGAACTTAAGAAACTGTATTTCTAGAGCCATGACATGGCACTGTTTCATGGGTATTCACATGCATATGCATCCATAACTGATCCCAGGCATATTTCAACATATATTTGTCTCATCAGCCATAATAATGGCCAATAATCTACACTAACCATAGAAATCAATAGTTTTATTTATCTATTAAAAATAATTCCATATGCACAATGAAAAGTAAAACTAAAATCTTTCCAAGCAGAAAAGGACATTTTCTCACCTAAAAAAATACAGAATAGCAAAACCTTTCACAGAGCTATTCCAGACTCATTCAGCAGCAGCACACAGTTGACTTATCCTAAATAACTGTTCTCACATTCACAATGAAAACAAACATGAGCAGTACAATAACATGGGGATGAGCAGCTCTCATTCCCATCAGCCCCTATGAAAATAAGCAGAGCTGAGACTGTGAGAAAATGGCAAAAAGTAATTCAAAACCTAACACTACACACGTAGGAAAATCTAAATATTTATTTTAAAAACACAGAGTGCACAGCTTCTGTTGGGGAGGATGAACAGGGAACAACAAAGCTGATATTCAGGGATCCTCAGCAATACTTTTCAAAAGCAAAAAATAAATGGGCAAGCAGGACTGCATGGATTAGTAACAGGATACAAACCCTTAATGCTTTGATCTGAGCCTTAGAAACCAGTTGCCCTTTCAAAACCGGATCTTGCAATTTTTCCTATCTCGAAATTGTTCAGTGAGCTATGGAAAAAAATTATCTTCACTTTCTATAGCTGGAGCAAAATGTTTTTAAATTCATGCCCTTGATGGGTTGAGAAGCATCAACAACTGCAGTGTCTATGCATGGAAATTTCGGAAAAAAATTGTAAATTGAAGAGATTAATTTGAATTGTCTAAGTTTTAATTGCCTTTTATTAAAGGAATCATGTCTAAAGGAAATGTCCAAGTGTCTTAACTAACAGCATCTACTAATCTCAATCTTTTTGGAAACAGACCTTGCCTCTAACATGGAAAAAGGGCATGTTCTCTGAAAAGAGGTGGCTAGAGACTGAAATTTAATACCAGGACAGTTATAGCAACATCTCTGGTGCCGATTTATGGACAAATCAGGGACAGGCTCAAGTCTAAGAAGTTTAAATAGCATGAATAAAACACTGCAAAATTTTAGCAAAGTGAACTAAGCAAAAATGGAATATTATCAAAATAATAAATGATATGCTTTTTTTTTTTTGAGAAATGCCCACAAGAAAAAGCCACAAAAACCCAAATGACCCTAGTCCAAACAAAAAGATAAAGGAGTGTCCATTAACAACTGTTCTCCACAAAGAGTGATAGTAACCACACAGAAATTCTTGGGCAAATGAAGAGCAGCTGGGCCAGGCAGTGAGCAGCCTGGGCTGAGCACCAGCCCAGTGACCCTGAACTGTGCACAGGAGAATGCAATAAAGCCAAGGCAGAGCCAAATGAGCTGCTCAGCTGACAAGTTCTTTGTTTGAAGGACACAAGCTGGGTTATTTAACAACATCATTAAAAATGTAAGCAAGAGAATCTGGCCCTGCTTTCTCACACATAAAAGAAGCTTCTGGGGGAAAACTAACTCGTGTAGCCATCCCCTTTGTATTTGAAAGGCAAGTGTAAGATTTAACTTTTGAAAGATGATTAAATTGTTTTCTTTTCCTCTCGGGACAGTGACTAAGTGGTTTCATGCAGTCAAAGCCTTTTATTTGACTCCTCTGTTATAACTGCTCTTGGTTTTCCTGCTCCATTTTCAAGCTGGATGAAGCACTGTGATGCCTGCAGTGGACAGCACAGACTTCCCCTTGAACCTTTCCAGTAATACTGCTCAGGTGAAACCTGTCCTTTACTGTCCCAAGCTTTGCATTCCCCCTATTCAGAGAGCTGATGGACAGGAATGTCCCCTTCAAGCAGCACATGTTCAGATGTTTATTCATTCCCATAAACCAAGATGTCAGTATGATCTGATCTGCTGACTATTCATCTGCAGCTTATTTACTCTAGAATTGCTTATTTTCCTTGCAAGCTTCTGTGTTGCAGATTCCTGCTATCTGTGACTGTAGTACAGAACACACAAATAAACTTGCTCAGGGTCACACAGCATTGCCTCAACACCTCCTGGATTCCAATTATTTTTTTTTCCTGAGTGTCTTAAATTACTTATCCCTCAAATTCCTGAAAGGAACAAGTAGAAGTATTGTCTACACTGACAAAAAGTCAGGTATCTCCATTCTTTAGGCTCAACTTTAATTTAGTTTCCAAAGCCCCTTATGCCACTATTATCTATCATGCCATTAACCCACGCCTTTATGCAACAGAAAAATACAATGCATTTCAGTCCAAGTTTCTATTAACTTTTATTCCTACCAATTATAATCTTTATCAGTATCTCATCCCATCCAAATGTCAAAGCAAGACAGTATTTATAAAAAAAGACCCTGTCTTCAATGATTTTCTCAGGGCTATAAGATGGCTTACAAAGCCAAACTAATATTATAAATCAGTTTTTAAAGAAAGGTGTAAGGTAATTTAGAAGGGCAGAGGATGTTATTTTTGGACGTGTCCCACACATGTATGCAGTTATTTCCTTAAACACATCAGTAATACAAACCGAATGTTTTACACACGAAATCATTTTGTCACTTAAAAAAACCTGGGTGGTAATCGTTGCATTAAATGCATTCCAGGTTAATGTTTGTTCTCTGAGCTGTACTCACATTAGCAGTCAACTGAGTTGTCAGAGCTGACACTTTTTCTTGGGATGCATCCAATTCTCTCCGTAGCTTGCGAATCTGTGGGTTTTAAGAGAGCACTTTAGTGCATCATAACAAGGAGAAATAAAACAGCATGACACACAATGCAGAGTGTCCTTTATGCTTGTCAAAGGGGATGTGCTCTTACCTCTGACTGGCACTTCTCTTCAGGCTGTAAAATAGAAGGAAATATGTGAGGATATTACAATATAACCAGCCTGACAAATTTATGCAAATTCTCTTTTGGTATTTCAAAAACTCTAATGTGAATTCCTTATTTTGGATTCCCACATCCATATTCAGTCTAATTTAATTTCCTAATTTATTTACTCTTCAAGAAAAAGAAAATAGGCTGCTGGTGAGGTACTTCCTTCTGCAGGAAGGAATTTGGGCTCCACCTCCCAGCCTGCTGACCAGTGCACCTCTGATCTGAATTGTGGAAGGGTGAAGAAGCCCTGGCTCTGTCCATAAGGGACTGCATGGGGCTCTGAAGAACCAGGACTGCCAGAATATGGCTGATCCTAGGCAATTCCCTTCGTCCCACACTCAGCTCTCCATGGGAAAGAGGTCACATTTTTGCATTCCAAAGTGATGTGAAAAGGAGTTTAGAAATTCCTGCTGCCTGGGTGCTGCCTAGGCGCTGTGATGATGAAAAAGTGAGGACACAGCCAGTTGTGAGGATGCCAAGTGCATGTACTGACCATCCACTGTGGTCAGCATGATAAAATCGTGGCTACTACGGCCTGTTTCTAACCAAAGTTATCAGCTAAGGAGAAGTATGAGGTAGGAAGTCACACACTATTCCTAAGTAAACATGCCCACTACCAGGAAAATCACCATCCAAACACATTATTGGGGCCACTTGTGCAGCAAGCCCAGAAACCTGAAGCTCTGAGTACTCCCATGTATTTTCAAACTCCAATAAGCCTTATTTTAGGATCAAATAACCAAAATGAATACATACTTGTGGAGAAAATGTTACTGGCACAGCGAATAAATGGCCTTTTTTAGAATTATTATTATTATCTGTGCATTAAAAAGTGGACTTAAGCTTCTTTAGTAGCAAATCATTACTATAACGATGAGGTGACTTTATTCAGCAAATTTTGGGACGCTTTAAGTAACAAAGTTCAAATCTTCTCATATCTACTGAGGCACTTTGTGGCAAAACCTGCTTTGTACAGCATAAAATACAGACTCAAAAAATCAATGGCTGTTTTTAGGCCATTGAAGTCTGTGTTTAATGAGGATACTGCTAGATATCAACAGGCATCCTCATGAACATAAACATTCCTTTCCTGGCTAGCATTCAGAACACAGTCAAATGAAAACTGCTTTTTTCCTGCTCCTTGAATGGCAAAATGAACACAGTAAGACCAGTCAATTCAATAATTTTGATTAATAAATAAACTCTTCATTTCATTATACTCACTGTGGAATAAATAGATGACGTACTGGACACCAAAGAGAGAGAAGAACCATGCACTAAAGGAAAGAAAATAAACACAATGAATATAAGTGCACTAACCACAGAGTGGAATCATCATAAATCATCCACTGTCAACCACCAATCTGCTGAAGAAATACTCTCACAAATTTCATCATCCATCCTAAATAATTGTATTATTCAATCCTAAATAATTATATTATTGCACCAATAATGAATGGTTTGAAGAATGCATGGCCAGGTGATTCGATCCATAACCTTGGATTTGGTAAAGCTCTTATAAAGTTCTCATAATACTTGTTTGTTTGGGAAAATGAGGTGGGGCCAAGAAAGTTTAAAAATGTTTTGATGAAGATCTGTTCAGAAATAAATATTTCTCTGGACAATGTATCTTAAAATTCTTGCTAAAGGGCTTACTCAAAATTTAAAAAAAACACCTCCAAGAAATGCAGAAGAGATTACAAAAATAAATCCAAGTATTTAATCTTCAGTTTTAGGGTTTTAGGTTAGATTGAGGGGGTTTGCTGGTTTTTTTTAAGCAGTAGACAGAGATGGGGATGTCCTGAGAAGACCATAACACCCAGCTCCAGTTTGTAACCAGATGCTCCAGGAGAAAATGTGGAGGACCCAGGATAAAAAAAAATTGTCTATTTTTGGGGCTGTGAATTGTCCTCTGAATGCAGCTCTATCTTCCTTCTGCTGACTTAAGGGAGCTGTATCAGTGCATCAATAAGCCCAACATTCCCTTTCTCTGCAGTGTTTCTTGGCCTTTCTTTAAAGCAATGACTTTTTTTAACAAGGCAAAATTTGTTCTCTCATAGAGAAATTAACAGTGAAAACATGGCTACAAAACTTCCTGGAAAAGGATTAGTTTCAAGCAATTTTTGCATTTAAATTCAGTAAAGGATAAACATACACACTGATGGCCTCTCTGATCTTCAGAGGTCCCTTCCAACCCTAACTATTCTGTGATTCTCAAGGCTGTTACCATCACTCAGGCATCGGATTTACATATAAATATAGCATCATTTCATTCTTTATTACACTACTGAAAAGAAGTACCTGAAGCTATTCTTTCTGCTACTGAAACATGCAAAATTACTCTTCCTTTATTTTTATTTTTAAAAATAAAATGCACTCAACTGCAACTTTCATTCAAAACTCAGGTAACAGAACACAAATAATATGAAATAGGATAAAGTCACATTTTCTTTCTTCTAAATCCTCCAGCCAAAAAAAAAAAAGTTTAGAAAAGATGCCATTTTGCTCTAATTACCTACTGCAATTCTACATTCATAATAAATGGGTTCTGCTTTCCCACTGACATTATATCCCAAGGCAATACTGGAAAGAGAAGTAAACAAGGTCTAAGCTGGCTTCTGAAGGAATTTCAGACAATTTAAAAAAACCACAAAAAAGTAGAAAAAACCTCACACCCATTCGCTTTCTCTGGGTAATCATATTTTCAATTAAAATGATCTTTCTAGCTAGGCATTAAGGACTATACTACACCAAGAACATAAAAATAAGTGGTGTGAGTCAGACCCAGGCTTTGTCTAATGGTGTGCTCCAGCCCTGGCTGCAACCACAGGCCATGTTTACTGAAAAGAATGAAAAGAGGAGACAGATACACAGTGATTCTTCCCCAGGTACATCTTTGAACCTTCTGGGAATCAGCAGAGATGGAAATTCCAGGGATGGAAACTGCAATCAGACATTACTTGGCCTGCTGTGACCTCTGTACCATTAACTTGCTCAGCTGCTGCTGAATCCACTGACGTATTTTGTCTGTAACAAAAAATTCTCTTGTGTTTAGAAATGTAATTCTTTGCAACTTTAGACCTGCTGCTGGATCAGTCAGTAAGTTCCTTGAGTGTCTCCACACTGCTGTGCTATGAGAAGGAATGGATAACCAATCTCTTGATAACAAACCAAATTCCCTTCCCTTCAGCCATCATTTTCCTAGCTGAAGATTCCTATTTTAACTTTGTATCACGGATGTTCTGCGCTTAAGATCTCCTTCTCACTTTCCTTTACTTGCATTTTCCCCTTAAGATTTTTAAGACGGAAAGTCCAAAGTGAGGCAATACTGCACGAGGCCACAAGTGGACTCATACAGGGAATATAATATTATTTTCTGGTCTGCCCCCCTATATTCTTCCTTGGTGAATTTTTTTCCTAATACAGATGTAACAAAAAAAAGCCATACCAGCTCACCAGAGAGGAAACAGAAATCTTTACCATGGATTTGGTCACATACGTCTTTGAGTTAGCATCAGCTGGAATTTTTAAGATCACACTGGGACTTTAATACAGAAAAGAAGACTCAAAATGAGAAAAAAAGGGAAAGAACATGTAACTCTGGACTCCTAGTCCTGCCTAGTGAAACATCACCATCACACAGAATCACAGATTTATTTAGGTTGGAAAATACCTCTGAGATCATCCAGTCCAACCATTAATCCAGCACTGCCAAGGCCATCACTAAACCATATCCCGAAGTGCCACATCGGCATGGCTCTTAAATTCCTCCACAAATGGTGACTCACGTGCATCATTTGAACATGTACATAATTTCAGAGTTCTCATTTTAAGGACAGATAGGGAGTTAATATATTTGTGCAATTTCTTTTTAAAGTATCTGCAGATGGCTACTTGAAGGCTATTTAATTAGGAGCCTGAAGGCAGTTATGCTCTTGATGCAATTCCTGTTTTTTGCAGCCAGCATGCATCTGCATGCAGCCTACAAACCCAGACTGGTCTGGAGCTACTATTTTAAAGCACTGTAAGTGCACAGACAAGCACCTATAATATTTAATGTTAGAAAAGAAAGGCTCTACCCATGATCATCTGTCCAGAGAGCAGAAAGAACAACTGGTATTGAAGTCAGTGGCACAAAAAGGAGTAACAATTTATATCCCAACGATAATGAATTTAATTTTTTTTTCTCTTGGAGGCTGAAGTGTCAGAGTCAAGCCAGTGGCAGCCCAGCTCCTGGGGAAGACTGCTGGCTGGGGAGATGGGGAAACTGCAGAGTCAAGAGACCACTCAATTTTTACACTGTATCTTTTCCCAAGAAGTTCTGGAGAGTTTGGAGGCTGCTCCTGCTGGCATCTCCCCAGCCCTGACACCCTGTCTGTCACAAGAGTTATGTACTGCAAGGCTGACCAACCTTCCGACCTACATGCTGTGCTGTGAGAGAACATGACTGTACTTCACACCCGGAGACAAGAGAAAGAAAAGGCTTTTAAGAATAAATCCTGGCCCTGCTGACGTTAATGAGAAACAAATTTCTTGTAATCTTATGTGCTAGGAAATAATTAAGAAGTAGGTTAGTAAGCTTTATTTAAGACCTGGATTTATGCTTCATTGACACTGGATGACTGTATAAAATCAATTTGTTCATTAACCACAAATTTAAATTTCTATAATACTTTTTAATCTATTCTCTTAAAGTGAAGGTGAATCTCTGCTATATTCAGAACCACTTGATCACTTACACCTTGTGATTCCCTGAGAAATAAGCAGGAACTAATAAGTAGGTGACTCCTGCCTTCTCTACAGCCAGTGAAGTGATAGAAGACCTTTCTCCTGAAGACAAAAATACAGAGACTACACCTAAACATTCAGTCCATCTGGTAAAATATCATTATCTTTTTAGGTCTGAAAAATTGAGGAAAATCTGAAAGGGCTTTTCAGCATGTCTGAAAAGCTGTAGAGACTCTACTGACTGTAGAGTCAAATTCCTTCCTCAGATACAAAAGTGATATTTTCCAACTACTTTCAAGTCCATAACTTAGTGGATATTTCTTGCACTTCGTTTTTATTACTTTTTTCAAATTAAAAAGCACTTAATAGAACATTTCAATTAACTATTTTCAAACTTTCTTTTTTTTTTTTTTTTAAATAGTTTGTCTTCAAACATGCAGTATTTATTAAATGTTTATCCAAACTAGCCTCTCTGTTGGACAAGAATTTCTGAACTACAAGAGAGAGTTTAACCTCCAATGTGCCAAAATGGTTTTGCTGCAATCTTGAGCACAGTTAAAAGACTAAGGCTACAATTTCTTAGAGGATACTCTAAAAAAATCTAGAGGATTCAATAAAATCTGAGTAAGTTTTGCTGCAGTAGCTCTTCCAGTAAATCACTGAAGTGTAATACAGATGCAGTGATTCAAATTCCTTCAAAGGTTATATTAGGGGACAATTTAGTAAGAGCATGACTGTTCATCACAGCATGGAACTCGACTGACTGAGCATCTGGCAGTCTTTGACTGTTCATTCAGCTTTCTGAGAGCAAACGAAGGTTAATTCCTGCAATGACCCAGCTTTCAGCCCTACAGCATTATTCTAATAATTTTCAACCCCCCAGTGAAGATCTTCAGCCATAGACCTCTAAAATACAATTAAATGTACTGAAGTTAGACTGATTAAATCCAATAACCAATTAATTAATGAATCTTTCCAGAGCCATATCCAATACATATTTTCTACCTCTTCCAATGGTAAAAAAACCTGATGGGATAACCAGAATCACCAGGAAGGCACTTTGTGGCTCTCAGAGGCTTCTGCAAAGCACTGAAGTGTGGCTCCCATGTATGCCTGGCTCTCAGGAGCCCCAACAATGGGGCACTGTTATTAACAGTGCTGAGTAAGTGCAGGTCTTCAGAAGCAGAGGAAAGAGCCATTAAAGGCTTGTGTGGCCTGTAAGTACAACCAAGCTCCCAACCCTTGACAGAAAGAAGATTTAAGACTCAAAGAGTTAATGTTGAAAGAGTTTTCAATGAACCACTCTACACTTGAATTCTCAAAGTGCAATGCTCGACGATTTTAACATGCGCTCACAGCTACTCCTGCTACAGCCACGAGGATGCCTGATCAGCAGCAACAAACTAAAAATTCATTTACAGGTAAATACTTTTTCTTATTATATTTACATGGGTTCTTTTTATCAGGTGCGGTTACATGTTTGAAAAGATGATGAAGCACTAAAAAGACAAGCCTAGACGTTTCAAAGAACTACTCAATTCCTTCCTTCGGAAGATCTTTTGTATCAAGCCAGGACATTGAGCAGAAATGAAAAGCAAAGTCAATTTGAGTAGAGATTAAATACTGGAAAAATTACAGGGATAGAAACTGTCCAACTGGTATCACTTATCTATACTACAAGCAGATCTGCGGAGGTGCAAGTTCAGAGTACCTGAAGGAACACTAATGTGTTGACTCTAAGCATGAATTACTCATTTTGAGAGCACTAAAAATGAAGCACACGATGTGTTTAAGCCGTTTCTTGAACAGTCAAGGTCTAGGTACAACACTTATTTCCTGTGTCTGACCAAAACAATCACTGAATAAACATCGTCATTCTCTCTGGTGACCAGCGACAGCACCCAAGGGAACGTCCTGCGGCTGAGTCAGGGGAGGTGTAGGCTGGGTATCAGGAAAAGGCTCTTCACCCAGAGGGTGGCTGAGCACTGGAATAGGCTCCCCGGGGCAGTGGTCACAGCAGCAAGGCTGGCAGAGTTCAAGGAGTGTTTGCACAATGCTCTACGGCACATGGGGGGATTGTTGGGGTGTCCTGGGCAGGGCCAGGAGTTGGATTTGATGATCCTTGTGGGTCCCTTCCAACACTATGTCCCTTCCTACGATCAGAACAACCATGACTAGGACTAAGGTTTTACCTAACACCAACAAAGCCGTGCCCAGAACGACTCCTGCGCTGAACTGAAAAGCACCAAGTTCACGTGGAAACACCACATTTTGATCATTTCCAGCGCCACCGAACTTTACTGACCCTCCTCGAAGCCGTCACGGAAGGAGCCGGAGCGGCTCATGGTCCTGCTCTTCTCGTCCAGGGACATGGAGCTGTTGCGGAAGCGCGTGTCGCCGTAGGGGTCGTAGGGCCCGTCGGCGTTGGACAGGCTGTGGGTGCGCAGCATGCTGGGGTTGGACAGGCTCATCTGGGCTGCAGTCGTGGGGCTCGCTGCAGAGTCAGCAATGAACACCCAGTTAGTGCTGGAAACACGGATTTTCACGCTTGTTTTCTGTGCGACTACCAACAAGCCTTTCTTTCTTCCCCCTACTTTGAGACGCAAATTTTTGTTGTCATCATCTCCAGGCCTCGTTTTTCTAAATGCAATGAATTCAAGTAAGGGGTATGCAAACCAGGCTAGTGAATGTGAAAACGCAAGTAAAATAAGGTCATTTTAAACACTGGGTGATTTGTCTGTGCTTCTACAAATAAGCTCAGTCACCTCACTAACACCTCCTAGGCATGAACTAATTAACCCTCACTTAATTTGTAACTGTTCTTCCACAAAAACTGTAGTGTTTTGTCTATATAGAGCAGGACTTACCTTCTTCAAAGCCTTCAAGTTCTAAGAAAATGACATTTTTCTATGTATTTTAGTCACAACTGTAACGTTTCCTAATAGCTGTATATATCAGAACTTTCTTTCCACTATGATGTCCTGAGAACTGTAAAATATTAATTTTGCCTTAAAAGCCAACATTCTCCCAGCCAGTGTCTAAAGTACAAAACTACTCCAATCTCAAATTTCTTGAAAGAATTTTTGTGCTATAATTATGCCTGCTATTTACTCAGAATTACTTGATTTGTGAGTAGAAAAAAGAAAAAAAATCACTGTTCATCTTGCAGGTTCCTCTTGGTGTGCTGTCATTGCCTGTTTCTACAGATCATCAACTGATACAGACTATTGTAGAAGACAGAATAATTCAGTTTAGAGGTGCCCAACTTTCATATCACGATTTGCTCTTAAATTAAATCCAGTGACCCCTCTTGACTCCAGTATCTCCAAGCTCTCTTCTTAAGAACATAGGAAAACATATTTTCTTCTTTTTTTTGTGTTCATTGCTGTTTGTGGCCAAATATCTTTTGAAACTAATACAAATAATCTCCAACACTCTGCATAAAGATTTACGTTTCTGGGCCTATGACAACACTTCTTGGTGATTTTAATTTCAGAAACTTTCCTGACAGTTTGCTAGCTGTTAGAAATGTAGCTACGCTGTGGGTATATTCAGCTGAAATTTTGCTGTCAGTTTATTTAAAGACACTTATTGAATGTTTCTTTACAGAACACTCAAAGAAAGGCTCTGGAATGTCATTACTGCAACTCAAAACTACACTAGAAATAAGTGACTGTGCAATCTGCTACAAATTCACACAAGAAATTCACAAGTACAAGTGTAACTATTTCACACGTAAATATTATATATAAATTAGTTATTATATAGAAGTAATCGTATTTATTTTAAATAATAATATTAATTATTATGGAGGGGCTTCTGAAAATCATAAACAAACAGAAAATGCTTGTTCAGCATAGTACTTTCCAAATGTCACTTAAAGACAAAATTTACATACCTGAAGAAATTGCAACTAAGACATATTTACCCAGCCTGCCTGAGATGAGCACCACTAGCACTTTAAACTAGGTTATTTCAACTGCTGATTGGGTCCACTAAAACCTGCAATGCTTCATGGAGCCTACCAATCAACTTTTATTGTTTCCTTCATTTAAAATGTGTTTATCAATAAAGTTAAGTGAAGGAATGGCAGTTTTTCTGACTTGAAACTCCCTTGACTTTTATATATTGCTTCAGATTGAGCTTTCTGCAATTTTCCAACAAGCCACTTGAAAAAGACAAAGATAAAATACCAAACTGATGAGACTGGCATATAGAGAAAGCAAAATGCTTGGATTTTAGAGAATTATTACTATCCATCAGGCAACGCCTTATGTCCTCTAAGCACCCCAGTGTGTGATATTAACCTACAGCTCTACTGAACAGCCCACGAGTCGTATTAAGGAATCTGATTACTCCCAGAGAAGCAGTTTCAAAGTTACTGCAAGTATGGCACCTTTGGGCACACGAGATAATAATGCTAATTAGTCACACTCATTGCAATGCAAGTGCTTCCTCAGGTTCAATGTGGGCCTTGGAGCTGCTGGAAGAAAATCATCTCGAGTAACACACTGTTTCCAGCACATACAATGCAGTGCTGTGATTATTCAAACAGATAATTATTCACCAAGCTGCGAGAAGTTAAATCTAGTTCCAGAGGGTGATGTTATGCTGGATCCAGATGAAAATGGAGAATTGCCAGCAGTATCCTGCAGTCCTCCTGCTGAATGGGACCGGAGCCATTCCTTTGCATCCTCTTGACTACGGAGCTGGGAGGATGGAGTATACCTGCAAAAGCAAGCAGGTTTTTCACCATGAACTTTGATATTTATTTGACTTTTTTGTTTAAAAAAAAAAACCCAACCATGAAATGTCACAAGACTTGGAGTGGGAGAGAGAGAAAGAAAAAGGGAAGAATCCTCATATGAAATTAAAGGATTAAATTATATAAACTAAATAGAATTCTGAATTAAGGAGCTGCTCCAAGCTCTTCCAAGATGTTCCTAATTAATTTCATCTCTGTTTGGGGGGAAAAAACCAAACCACAAACTTCTTTCCTATGGCTTCAGTGGTAACCAATCCAGAGTGAACCAAAGGTTACAGGTAGAAGTTGTGCAGGTAGAACTGTAGGATAAAATGTAGTGTGTGCTACATCATATGATTTAAAAATAAAACTGTAACTTGGAAAACCTTTCCTTAAGTTATGCCAAAATTCTAACACAATTTAAATATTTTGGGACATGACTAATCTTAGCTGACTTTTTGTGATATTATAACCAAATTCAAGCAATAAAGCCATTATCAGGATTTTTTTCAACAAGCTGTGACCCAATATTTCATCTTCCAGAGAGATTCATATAAGGCCTGTGGAGGTGTATCCCCCTTAGCTCAAAATTAACAGCATTAAAACATCATAAAGGAGACTATGTTTAGCCTTTTCTGAAGGCAATGAAAATACAAGAAACATGGTCTGTGCCAGCATCAGTGGAAAAATACCCACTAGCTTCAGCTTAGATTGATTTATTGTGTATATGTGTGAAAAACAGGTATGTCAGGACAGGTGTTATCTGAGCTACCCTGAGTGACAGGGTACAGGCATCAACAGCCAGAGCATCACAGAAACACTTGTCTGCTGATGGAATTCAGTGTCTGTCTTAGGCTATGCCATTGCCTTTGGACAAATATTTATGAGTTACTTGCTCTCCTTCCAAAAACTTGGAGCCTATTATTAGCTGATATTATCTATTTAATTATTTGACTCCCTTCAAGTAAATACCCTACAGTAAGATATCACTTATTAAGACTATTTTAAATCAATGGGAACACTACAATAATTTAAAAAGTCAAACTGCTTTCAAAAAACACATTCATTCTTCTGCTTATGCCTCAACACTTCAGCAGCAGTCCCTGACAATCTGCATCTCTGCAACTTTGCATATAAATCAGTTTATTTAGAAAGGGGCTTTGAACAGTCATGTTACCTTAACACACTGCAGATATATTTTTATTTTCAGCATTAATACCTACCTCTTCAGCACTCAAATGTTTTGGACTTAAAAGAGAGTATTTATTAGAGACATGCTTGAGGACCATAGAAACATGAAAACAAATTGCCATTTTAAAAAGGGCTTTTAGTACTCAGCTTCATGGGACAAGGCTGCTGTGAAGAATAACACACATAGCACAGAATAAATCACAGCTGCAGTTCCAAGGCATCACCCCAGTGATCCCAGAAGCTGCATTAAGCAATTCAGAAGCTGCAATTTCCTAAATTGTCAAAGATACCTTCTATAAATTCTCTAACACTTAAAGCATTTAATTAACATAGTTAATAGTAATTCTGGGTTGAATTGCTTTTATCTATGGAAAAAAAAAAGTTATAAAAATCACTACCTTACAGATGTACAAAATACATGAGAAGACAACGGCTGAAAGTTTGTTTGAGGATTTTTTCATTATTTTCTATGAAAGTAGAACTGTATAGATTTAAGTATTCTGAAGCAGGTTTTTTTTAAATTAATATGTCCAATTTAATCCTGAAAGGTTTGGCATGATCTTGCAAATCTTTTCAATTTATATAATGACATCAAGGTCCCCAGGGTTAAAATTATCTCAGGTCATTCCATGTAACAGCCACAGAAACAGCAATATTATTGCTTTTAAATCAAGCCCACGGATGGTTCAAGATGCTTTTCAGCAATTAAGCCAGCAAAAGCCACAGTTCTTGCTCAATCAGAGAAGCCACTGGATGAAAAAAGCACAGTTGTCAATGTCCTTCTTTGAGGATTGAAAAAAAAGATAGCAAGAAAGAAAGAAAGCAAGAAAGAATGAAAGAGAGAAAGAAAAAAGAAAGGAAGAGTATTGTTGCCACCTCTTGCAAACTGCGACCATCACCACCAGCCACAACAGAAACACAAAGCAAACTCCAAAGCCACCACAAAAGATGTTAAACCATGTGGAAACACCAATACCTGAGTCCCTTCTTAGGCAAAGTGTTCCTATCAAGATGTGGGTCGCTGCAGAAAAGTTAAAAGAAAAGAACTTCAGAGAAGAACAAAAGGGAAGGAATAAGATCAGGACGAAGGACGCACAAACATCTGCATCACCTTTTCAGAGGAAAAGGTGCTGGGGCCTCCCTACAGAAACATGCACAGACCTCCTCACCCAGGTGGGGTTTGCACAAACATGCAGCTGGTACCATGCCAATGAACCACATCTGTTCACAACCTCATTTCACTGCTTCTCCTACACACAAAGAACAAAAATGGCTTTTTAAACATCAAATGGGTGATTAAAAATAGGCTTTTCAGCAGCCTATTGGTAAAACCTGATAGGAATCTTCAAGTCCAAACCACCTTCCCATAATTTCTTTCAGTAGACACCATTTAGGGAATGCACCTAATTACTGTACAGAGGTATTGAGCCCAGACTCTTCAAATTTCCAAATCTTAGATTAAGTTTCATTAGCAAAGTAAAATGGACCAATCAGTTGCCCAAAACTCAACCATTTCAGTTTATGTTTTTACAACTGATGCAACTGATGAACAGAGCCTGTTAATTTATTTTTAAAGAAAATATCCCCATGCTTACGTAAATTAATTAAGGGACAATCCTTATAGTTAAGTTACAGTATGAGACTGATTAAACTTAAATCAGTGAGCAAAAGTGAGCTGGAATGTTTAGATTTGTGTCATCTTTTCCTAACTTTAGCATTCATTTGTACAAGGATGAATGTACCTAAGTACTTGGAAAACACTCATGAGCCAAGCTGCAGTAAGAGACTGACGACACTGAATGACACAGGGACTTCACGACAAAAAAGACAGGCCAGAAAGGCAGTGGGAAAAGCAGCATGCCAGAGGAATGCTGAAATGCTAGTGAGAGTTTAGATTCATAGGAAAAAAAAAAAGGCCATGATTTTCAAATTGCCTTTGGCAAAGATATGATGGGGAGGAAAAATACCACCCCAAACCAAAGGACATTCCCAGAAACAAGAGCAACACCAAAAACATGCCAACTCTGCTGTATGCCCCTCTCCAGCTTGATTTGGGTGGGTAGATGAGTGTTTGCAGGCACTCTCACTGGCATGTCTTTGTGTCAGTTCACACCCGGATGATGAACACAGCAGAGCACTCAGCTGAGCACAGTCTGTCACAAAACAATTTGCTTCACTGAGATGGGCAACAAAACCTACAGCCTTGAGCATACTCCTGTCCTGAGACAGCATTACCTGTCCTGTCTCCTGGGCAAAGTATTTCGGCAGAATTTGGGGCTAGCAGCAGGGGAAGAAAGAGGGCTAGAAGGAGCAGTCCAACAAGACAGAAAACAAGAGAAGGAGTATTAGAATGAAAAGATGAGAGAACAAAAAGGAGTTATAATAAAACACAAACAGAACCCCAAACTGTCAGAACATTATGTTCAGGTGTAATTTTCTCCATTGAGACACAGCTACAAAGATTTTGCTACCTGAACTCATCACTACACACCAGGACGTGGCTGATTTCCAGTGCTTGGAAGGATTCTACTGTCATCTAAAAGGGTCCCTCAGAGACCACTGCTGAGTTTACCCAGCTCAATGTGCCACCAATCCAGCTCTGATGCTGAAAACGCCCTGGTCCCTCCTCCCTGCTTGGCCTCCTCCCAGGTCTTACCCTGTGTCCACACAGATACCAGTGAACCTCATTGTATACAGAGCTGGGGAACTGATCAGTCTGAAATACAATTCAGCTGATTGTTTTTCACTTGGATCCAGCTCCCAACAGCATTCACTAAGCATTCACAGGAATGCTTGGACTGAAACATTGTAGGGAGCAACTGGAGATGGGACAAGGCAGCAGGGAGAGGATGAGAAGAGATCAAGTGACTATGGAGATGGGGATTTGTCTTTTCAGCATTACCTCCAGTTTAAAAGTCATCAAATTCTATAATCAAAAAGTTTAACAGGAAACAGCTGACTTTTCAACTCAAAATTGGAGGGTTTTTTTAAATATCACTATCAGCTAAATTAACAGGAGATCTTTGGAAGGATAACATACGATGCAAAATTCAAATATTAGGTACCATCTGGTAGCAAAAAAACGTTGTCACACTGGCTATGACAGCAAATTAAAAACCTCACCTGAACTCATCCTCTTGCTCTGAACTGAGCTTCTTGCCTGGAATAACTTATCTGTATGTTCTAGTAGCACCTAGAGTTATCTGCACTGTCTTGTGAGAAGCATGACTTGATCGGTATCTGAAGCATTGGCTACTGCTACCAGGGCTTCATTCCCACTCGAGATACAAACATGGAATTAAGAGAAAAACCCACTAACCTTTCAGACAACGTAGTCTTAACACTGTTGGTTCGGACGAAGGGAGTCAGAGAATCATCCTTGGAGGCTGGAATCAAGCCACCGGAGGAGTTATGGCTCAGCCCACCTCCACTGCTCAGGGAGATGTCAATGGATTCGCAGCTGGTGTGAAGGCTGCTCACAGACTGGTATCCAATGCCATCCTTGCTAACTGCAGAAGAGCTACTGGCGTTGGTGCCCCACGTCAAACTGTTGGAAGGAGCGGAGTGTGCAGAACTGGGGCTGGACGCCAGTGGAGACTGGTTGAGATCTGTGTTTTTACCATAGAGGGGACTGCTGCCCCCACTGCTCAGCACACCACTGCCAGACGGGGAGTCAAGGTTACCCTGCTGGTTCATGGTAGCGTGAGGGTTGGAGATGACTACCGAGTTTTTCATATTTTCAGCTGTTGTGATGGGAACTTGTTTACTAGGCTTGCCACCAAAAAGTCTGTAAAAAAGAAGACAATGTGAAAAATACATAAAATGGAACAGCAAACACGAGGATATCTTATATCTACACCATATATATAAAATCAGCTTCAGAAAACCAGTATTCAGTACATGATCCTAGATTGTACATAGGCAACTATACATTTATAATCTCCTTGTATCACTGTCCCTTTCAATAAAGCCCAGAGGCAATTACAATAGCTTCGCATCTATCTCAAGTGTGTCTTCTTTGAATCATCTAATCAACTAATACTGTCACAAAGCTAAAATACAGCTTCACAGAACTAAGATACAATCATATCATCTTCCATTCCTTAAGGAAAAAGGACACCAGAGAAAAAATCTGATTTATGGAATACTAGAGGTTGAAAACTTACTGACCAGGTAAATTCTGAGCAAATCACCAAATGCTCTGCACAGAAGCAGCATTTACTGGGAAGCAACAATGTACGCATACCAAATGTAGGCTTATTTCATTCCATGAGCCAAGCTGACTGGAAACTGTATTTTTTAGTGTAGAATGTGATGTTACCTGCTTTTTGGCACCTGGAACTGGCTAGTAAAAAACTAAGTGAGTTTCAAAACTGAGGGAGGGAGGGGATGGAGGAGGCTGACTGCAGCATCTCTTGCTGCCTGTGATGCAGCTGCACTGCCAAGGAAGAAAAGACTCCAGCTCCCTCATAAGAAGTCAATTGGAATATTCTCAGAAGTGCCAAAGTGACTTAGTAGCAAACACGCTTCAGACTAAATTATCAATCATTCCAAAACCCATCTTCAAAATTAGGAAGGAAGTGTATCTTCCACTCGAGCTTCAAACATCCATCCCCAAACACTGCTTTTGTTCCTGCCACTTAGCTCCTTTGGACCCTCAGTTTTCCTCACACGTACCTGTATGGATTTGCTTTTTTATCATTCACTGTGGAGTATTGTGGGTGAAACCTTTAAGGATAGAGGACCACAGCACTTTCACACTAGTGTCCCTTAAGACTTGGGGGTGGATCTGCACCAGGCAGAACTTTCTCTGCTTTTGAGTATGCCCAGGTTGCTCCACACATGGACACTAAGTCACTCTGTCCAACACTTCCCAGAAACACAGGCTGCATTAGAGCTGGGCACCTGCAGCACACCTGGAGCAAGCCCAGTGCTGCCCAGAAGCAGTGTCCATCCTGCACAGGCGCTTCCTCCAGCTCCAGTGCCCAGAACACACCTGAGCTGGGCAGCTACTGCTGTGCACTTGCCACAAGGCACCTGGACAACACTTCCAACAGAGAGGGCAGGTTTAGATCAGACATAAGGAAGAAATTCTTGCCTGTGAGGGCTGTGAGGCCCTGGCACAGGTTGCCCAGAAAAGCTGTGACTGTCCCATCTCTGAAGTGTTCAAGGGCTAGGTGGGGCTTTGAACAACCTGGTCTAGTGGAAGGCATCTCTGCCCATGGCAGGGGGATCAGAATGAGATGATCTTCAAGGTCCCTTCCAACCCAAACCAGTCTATGATTCTATGGCCTTCAGCAGCAATATCAGCTTAGGGTATTCCCTAAGGTATTCCTGTGCCAGAGCATACAACCTCTTCAGTTGCACTGGGGAAACCACTCTTAAAGAAAGTATTCCAGAGCTTAAAAAACCCAAAATACCCACATAACAGTTTTACAAGCTGTTTTTAAGCTACTCCCTGTTTATGACAACATGGAAGTTACGTATATCCACAAACTTATAGGTAAGTCTGTATCACGACAAAGGTATGGATTCTAATTCACTGTGTAACACCAAAAAAATTTACAGGGCCAAGAGGACATATGCAAAAAATAATGTCTGCAACTCAACTGACTATGAAAATTAAGCTCAAAAATCTTCTTTACCATCATCCTAGAAATCAGTAATAAGCAGAAGAGGCCCAATTCAACTCTAACGCATTTCAACACATGACAACTTAAGACAGGCTGATGAAAACTCAAGTGTGAAATTGTAAATCAAATGAGGGAACAGTTAAATTGAGCCTCAGTGTCTGCTCTTTAAGTTTCATGTATTTCTAAATGTAGCTTTTCAATTACAAAGCCAGCGATGTAGATTTTTAGTAATAAAAAAATTTCCAATCAAATTCCTACCAATGCCTGAGGCACACTGAAATCACTGAAAACACTGAAAATGTGCATTTCTTATTGTGTATCCTACTGAATGAAAGGCCTACTGGAGTTAAGTAGCCATTGATGAAAATTATATGTTCCAAAGCACATGGCTTATCTATTGTTAACCAGGTACAAAATAAAATATCTTCAATAATCCTCACACAGGCTCTTCAAATAAAACCACCCATCTAAAAACAGTTCATAGCATCAGCCTAAGCTGCCATCACAGCATTATGCTTGCACTGGTGCTTCAGATGGAATGTGGCTTTCTCACATCACTGGAAGCAGGATGATGGAGCATAACTGCATGGGTATCATGGGCGTCACGACAAAATGAAATGCAAAACACTGCAACTTGAAGCAGACAAGCTACTCAAATCCAATTGAAAAATAATATTAACAGAACTTTTCACCAATATCAAGGCTTTGATATATGCTGCGTCAACAGATTAGCTCCTCACCCTCATTAACTATAACTTAATGTTAGAATAGTGTGTGGGGTACTCTTGGAGAAATAGAAGACAGATAGGATTTTTGTCCAAAAAATAGTATTAAAATAAGAAAATTTAACCCATCTTAGATAGTAACTTTTTTTAGGGTTCTTCCACACAGGCTAAAATGTAGAGTCTTTCAACATACTGGGCTAATCCACACAACTTATAGTAGATTGCTTTGGGTGAATCTAAGCACGGCAGATGAAGGCCACTGTCATCATGAAAATCTGAGATAACTCTCCTGTTGTTGGCTTAGAAGTTGATCCACGATTGGAATATTTCTAGGTTTGTTACATATACATCTCTGCAAGAACTCTTAGGTAACCTTCAGTAAGAAAATTCTTATTCCTGTGAAATCTGTATAGATAAAAGCCTTCATGATTTTTGCAACAAGGAGACTCAAATTGTAATTGCCAAACTTTCTGCCAGACGGGCTTGTTTTTTTTCTAAATGTTAAATTTTTACTGCTGTCGCGTGATGTCCTAAGTATCCACAACACTGGCCAACCCGTTTATGTGAAATTAAATGTAAATACAAAGACCTTGAAGTCGGACACTAAATAGTAAGTGCTGCACCAAAGCCAGCCAGGCCTGGCTGGAAGAGTCCTGCTCATTCAGCTCCCACTAACACCACTGCACAACCGAGGAATTTGTTGCCTACCTGCGCAGAGTGGGAGAGGCCACATCAGGGTACTTGACTCCTTGCTGGTGGGTACTCTGAGCTCCGCTAGCAGCAGTCTGTGATGCAGGGTTCACTTTAACAGAATTACATGAAGCCACGCTTTCGTTGTCAGACGAAATCCCTTTCTCTTTATCAGTCTGATTGACTAATCCTGGCAGAGAGCTTCCAAGGATTACCTTGGCAGGCTCTCTGATTTTAGGGACTGGCAACCCAGCTGACTTGCTGCTTATGTTGGAGTCTATGCTACTCGTGCTAGATCTATTCCCAGCTCCACTTCTGCTACTGGATTTACTGGGCCGGGGTAAGCTACGGTACTGGAGATTAGTTCGTGCACTAAGTGCTAAGTAGCCATCATCCTGGTTCTGGGAGCCATCAACACTAGTCTTCCGACCAGTGGTCCTACCCATGAGTCCAGATGACTTGGGGATCTTTCCCAAGGTAGCCGATCTACTGGTGAGAGTTGCCCCACTGGCAGTGATTATGGTCATGCCTACGGCTGACCCGCTCTGTTTCTTAAATCCAAATGTATTAGCATTAGCAGCAGTTGTCCTAGAGTTACTTGTGGGAAGCTTTTTGGATTCATCACCACTGCTGCGTCCTGCATCTGATGGGGAACGTTTAACATGTCCAGCTTTAGGAGATAGTCTACCCTTTTCTGATACCTTGGCGTCATCAGTTTTCCCTACAAAAATAGAAAAAGAATTCTAATATTTAATGACTTGAAAACATCAAGCAAATGATGAAACTCAAAGCAGCATGAAAAGCAAAAGCGTGTTAGCCACTGGAGTGGGGTTCAAAGTTATGATCTAGTCTGCACTGAACTTACATGCCACTCTAGTGAGTTACACATGCAGACTTGCCAAAGAAAGAATGTGGAGTCTTTGCCCTCGAGAATATGAAAAGCAGAACAGTCTTACATAATAGTGACAGATAAGAAAAAAAAGTTTCCCTCTGTAGCTACCACAGATTGATCATTTTTATCATTAGACACTAGTAGTGTTAGGCTGTTAGTATAATTTCCCTAAAAGGCATCGTTCAAGCATTTGTATTGTTCAAGACAGTATCTCACTTTAACTTTTTCATAAGCAATTGTGTACAAGCCCTAATAAAAGGAGAGGTGTTAAATTACATTGCTCAATTATGCAAATTCAATCAATTTTCATTCACACATCTGCAAGTGCTAAAATCATTAATACACTTACAAGAAAAGCCAGAAATCATGTTTAGTATAAACGAACATGCTTGCTTAGTAAGGGGGAAAAAAAAAATCTCCTTGTCCATATACATTGTATGTTCTTGGTTAACAGTGACTTCAAAACCGAAAATTATATTACTTATTCTTCACACAGCAATACTGTGCCAAATAAATAGCTTGGCTTAAGACCAGAGTTGCCATGAAAACAACTGACAGGGTGCACCAATCTGAAATAAGCATTTTCAGACAGAAATAGAAATATGGACATATAAGTAGATGCTACTTAGGTTAAAGCAATGCCTAAAAATACAGACAGGATTACCTGAAGTTCAGGTTCTGCCTCTGCAAAGTATTTAAACTGTTTTCACACCGAACACACTTTTTGGCTTGTTTACATCTTACGCCTTTTCTCACCTGTTCCAGGTGTCTTTAATGTGCCTGAGGTGGTTGAAGGTTTAGGCCTTGGTGTGGTAATGCCAACCTGAGCTGACATGCCCCGTCGCCAGGAGCCCGTCTGGGAAATAACAGTGTTCTTCCTACCAGAAGTGCTTTTATCAGATTCATCTGACACATCAGAGGGATTCCGCCTCCATTTAGATCCCGGCTCCATTTTTATGCCGCTATCAGATCCCCCGTCGGATTTTTTGACTTCATCATTGGACCATAAGGAATTCCGCTCCACTTGGGAATGCTTTTCTGCATCAGTCTAGGACAGATAAGGAATTGCAAGACAACTTTCAGACCAAGTCTTTCTTTTAAGAGCTTCATAAGTAAGAACCATTAACCTGATTAATCAGCTCAGCAGTTATCTCTGAGCACCAACAAACAGGACGTGCCTTTGATGAAGAAATGTCATAGCAAGAAATTAACCCCAGCAATGACATATTTTTTTAACATGTGTTGTGAGAAAAAGTCAAAAACCACAACGGCCATGCTCCTTGGAATAAAGAAAGGAAAAAAAACCCTACTTGTTTTATAAAGGACATATTCAGCTCCATGACATTCATAATCCTCCATCTCAAATTTCTGAGAAACCCTTTTACTGCAATGCCAAAAAAGCATTTCAAACCTGTGCAGCCAGCCTTCCTTTGTTCCTGCTGCTTTCTTATCTCTTGTCTGGCAATATGATCTCCAGAGCATGAGCAGGCAGCTTTTGGAACAGATCTGAATATGTGGAATGCTGTTAATTCTAACCTAACAAAGTAGAAGGATACCCAAGAACTGAAGAAAAACTTTCTAACAATACTCAAGACCAACTTCCATACATACATGATCTTAGTCTCTCTTGCAGATTCTTTTTTCCCCTACTCCCGGCACAGACTGATTGTGCTACCAGTCTTTTATGGAGAATTTTGCTAAGTTCAATGCCAAATAGAAAAATTTCTCATTAGTAAACCTTCATCAAAATTTCAGAAATGCTTATTTTAATCTATTACTCTATATATATGTGTACATTTTATATATTCCCCACACATTAACATTTTCCCCTGCTAACGACTACTCTTCCAGAATTCTAGTCCTCCTATCAAATGCTGTTGATTAAATTGGATGAATTTGACAACACCACAACCAACCATTTTGCGATCAGGCACAAAGGACAAATATCCACACATTTGGTTCTGATCAGGATAAAAAATTCATAGCTGAAGTGTTCTGCAACCACCACAGCACCATGGAAGAGACTGACAATTCAATACTTGACTGTGCAGTTCCCAAGTACGGGCTGAAGGGTTTTGGTGAGGTGGTGAGTGCCACCTCTGCCCTGCAGCCTCAGCAAAAGAAGAACGTGCTCAGAACTGTGCGGTAGGCAAAAAGAATAATTTATTTAACAGGAAATGGTTTTAAAGATTCCAAAGCATTATAAAGCTCAGTCTTTATTCCCTTTGGATAATTGGAAAAACACAGCACAGGAGAAGTTGCAAGATTATTTATCATGCTTTTCAGCTTTTATTTTTAAGTTCCTAAAGCACGTTTTAAGTTTTTGACTTTTCCTACCAGATCACACCACTAATATTAAAGAATTTAGGGGAACTGTGGTTGAATTTCCTCTGCTTTTTACTGTAATTACTTTTTTTTTAAAGCCTGAAAAACTAGTTAAGCGATCAGTGTGTGAAAGCTGACACCACATATCACAGTGGTCTTTCTTCAGTCGGGAAACAGGGCTTGGATTATTTATGTACATATTGAGTCAGACTAACACACATTTTGAATTATGGATTTAAATAATATTATATTCTTGTACTTTCCTTGTGCTATGCAAATGTTGTTTCCCTGCCTCTCCATTCAAAGAGAGCAACCCAGCGTAGGCTTGAGTGGATCTCTGCTTTCTAACTCCCTTCTCTTCCTATGCCTGCCAGGTTTGGGGCTGATGGGTTACTCTTCTATTTCTGACCATCAGTAGGTGTGTAAAAAATTCACAGTGTGACTGTTCCTATGTCCCATGCCTCTCCAAAACCTTTACGCAAAAAGCAAAAGCTTTACGCAAACTTGTCCTACATGCACAGATCTTGGAAGACAGCACAGGCAAGAAGTACCAAATAATCAACCAACCACCTCAAAGCCACTATTCTTCACATGGTCACTTCAGTATCTTGTTCCAAGCTCCTTGTCTGGAATTGTGTATATGCACTGTTAGTGTTCAAGAACAAAAAATACACCTACTTGCTAGAAAAGGCCCTATTCTAGTTTTGGTTGACTAGGAAATATTCCTGTACCTTCTATTTCCCCTCCCCTAATCTGTAAGATTAGTACAGTCTCCACAGGGAGAACAGCACTGCAAGAAGTCCTCGACCTTTGCTCTCTTCCATTTCATTCCACTACTACACCCACAGCCAAAGTTTTCCTGCAGCCTTTGAAATGCTGCACCTCCACCTTTGAAGGCCTCTGACCAGAGATGTTTCTGTTTAATGGTAAACACTGAGAACAGCACAGAAACATGACTAAGGAATCAAAACCAAAACACAGTGAAACCTGGTTTGGAGACTGCAGCTGAAACTCCACCCGCCCAGAAGGGTGAAAGTGGAAATACTCTTTGCTGGAGGTCATGGCAAGACATAGCGAGCACAAGCTGAGAGCAAAGCCTGAGCTGGGAGTAAATCACCAGGATTTCTCAACTCACTCCTCCTAAGGTTTGTAAATCTGAAGCTGTGAACAGACCAAACCCATCTTTGCTGAGAAGCTGATGCAGCTGCTTAGGGATGCTGCTGTTTTCTATTTAAAGGAACTTTTCTATCTTCTGATCTTTTTACTATCACATGAATGAATTTATTGGTCTCCTTCTCTCATCTTATTTCAGTTAACTAAGTTGTTTTCAAATGCCTACCAGGTCTTAATGTCTCCTTAAAATATGTAGATAATATGACTTTAAAGGCACACTATACGTAGTACTGTAATAAAGGTAACTTACTTAAGTCTGTGCAATACAAAGGAAAAATATTAGAGGGTCAAAACTCATGTAACTACATTAAGAGTTTTGGTACTTGACATAATCACAGCAGGACACGGGAACATGGTAAGGCAAATTCTTGATCCTGTCACTAGCTTGTTCAGAGACAACTTGCAAACATCTTCATTGCATTGCTACAAAAACAGGCTACAGCTATGAATGTCTCTTAGGATGGAGTTCATATCATATTTAAGTCCCCTTTCTCAAAGACGGAGAAACTACAGCTTCTGGAGTATGGGGTACTCAGCAGCTCTGAAAATCAGCTTCTTAACAGAGATTTTTTCCTACTGCAACTATGCCTTTCTTTGCAGAGATGATTCTGCCTGAGTTACTGATTTTATCAGCAGACACTGACATGTTCAGGCTCTCTCCCTTTGATGTTGCTGTGTTATTTGCCTGGACTCCCAGCTGCACATGTATTAGCTTCAAGCTCCCTCCTTAATTATCTGAAATCCAACTTCTGTACCCTCTCTCAAAAGGATGTGACAGAACCCCAGCAGCTCAGAAGTGCCTACAGTTTAGGAGAACCAAAGCCACGGGACACTGAGAAGAAAAGTCCACATCCCCCTGCAGATGTGTGCTAGTCCTTCGTGGCTCACCACCCCAGGGAAGGCACACCTGAGCACTGGCCATTACAAAGTCCTTCAGGTAAGACAGAAGATGTGTCTGTGCAGCATTCACTGCATAATGAGCTCTGAGGTCTATTCTGGGCAGCAAAAAATTAACCCTGCAAGCTACACATTCCAGCACTCCAAACTCTTCTCATTCCCTTGGCTGACAAGATTCAGGTAGTTTGTTCCACTGAAGATGAACTATTTTATGGGCAATAATTTGCAGATAACAGGAATACCTGGAATAAAGACTGTCATTCATGAAAACTGATGAGAGAAGCGGGTCAGAGACACACATCACACCAAAAAACTGCAAACACGATTTGTATGTTCTTGGCTCCCAGCTTCCTTTGCCAGTAACTAACTCTACTGCCTGAACAAGCTCCAGCTGCTTTTCTTCTTGTGTCTGTCTGCACCCTCTTGGATACTGTAATAGTTGTGGAGGAGGAAGAGGAGTTTGTCAACACAGATTTTGATCTCTCAGAGGTGTTTCCAAGAATCTGATCCATCAGAAGATAAAAGTCATATGAGTTTCTATTTTTTTTCTTAGGTTAATGTTTAGTCACGTCTTCCTTTTTTCCCCACCAACAGTATCACAATGTTGAGACAGTAAAAATTGTCCAAAAATACTTCTAGTTGCCCATCTTACTCTCTGTTAGGTACTGACAAGCATGCTTGATAGATCTTAACTCCTTTCAGCTTGTATGGGACTTGCACTAGCAGTTCCAAGTGCCTGTGCAATCGCTGATAGGCAAGCAGAGGCTACCTGGAAACCCTCCGTGTAGGCTCAAATACACACTGCATGGCAAGGGAACAAAGACTACTCTGTGCTTGCACCACAGCTCTGGAGACAGAGCAATACTTCACAGCAACCACACATCTACACCGAAACTGATGTCAAAAACAGATTCGGGGTCCACTAACGAAAAGGACTGCGGAATATTAAAAGAGGAGAGAAAGAGAGGAGCAGGTCATACTGACATTCCTCTCCTCTACCTGCGGCATAGCCAGGTCACCACATCCCAGTGCCTTTGGCACACAGCACCTGAGTCCCTCGAGCAGAGTGTACAAAGAAGAAAGCTGGACTCTCTAGTCCTGCACTTTTCCAAACAAAATTCTATGCAATTGGTAAAAAAAACCCCGTTTATATTAGTTCTGTGTTACACAGTTTATTTGGTCAATGAAAAACCGTTAGATGCCTTCACTTGTTCTATCCTCTCTGGATGTGTGGTGTCTGAGCATAACATGTACATGTATCCTGCTGATGGAGGCAAAGTTTATCCTCCTATGAAATGCTGCCAAACACAGAAAGCCTTCATTAACCACAGCTCTGGAAATTTAATAAAATCCATTTAATTTGCATAGCATGCTTACACTTCTGATGGAAGGGTAAACAACCTTTAAATTTTCATGTTGACTTTAGTGTATTCTATCAATTAGGAGAAAAACATAATACCTTTTCTAGACCTAAAAAAAATACACATAAAATCGCATTTACGTCAGTTTTCTGTGCAGCAGTACCTCTAGGAAGACAAGACCCCTTTGTTGTGACACCACCACAGCAGAGATGCCACGGGGTCCACCCACAGAGGAAATATTTGTAAAAGCCACGGATGACAAGGTGGTTACCATTGATACTGTCTATAGTGAAGGCTGGCTGTGTGTTCCAGTTCAGCCAACCTGAAACAATAACACCTCCAGCATAGAGAGAATAATAAATATCAATGTTACAAAGCTCTTACCTGTGCATCTAAGTTCTTGCGGGAGGAGGCAGGTGTGTTGGCATAGGAGCTGATAGAGGAGCTGGTGTTAATGTCATCAGTACTGAGATTATCTATGGTGTCACTGATCCCACTGCTGACAGAGCTGCTGTCATCCCAGCTGGAGAAAAAGCACAACAGAGGGAGAAAACAAGGGTCAAAAGACAAGACATCATTCAAAAGGAAAAAAGTATTATTTCTACAACTCTTAGCCCACTTGTGGCTGCCAGAAAGGCGAGTGTATGCCATCACCAAGCCAAGGGTACCAGTGACACAGCTCTTCCTGACTCAGCTGAAATGTGTGCCTGCAGTCCCAGAGCAGGGGAAGTAGTGGCATGAAGGGATATTAAGAAGAAATTCTTGCCTGTGAGAGTGGGGAGGCCCTGGCACAGGTTGCCCAGAGAAGCTGTGGCTGCCCCATCCCTGGAAGTGTCCAAGGCCAGGCTGGATGGGGCTTGGAACAACCTGGTCTAGTGAAAGGTGTCCACATGGCAGGGGGATGGAACAAGATGATCTTAAGGTCTCTTCCACCCCAAACCATTCTACGATTCTGTGATCTCCAAGCAGGCATAGCACTGACTTGCTAAGCTGTAACACAGAGATGGAACTTAAATGGAAGGAAAAAAAAAAATTATCCTGAAGCAACCTCTTGTACCTGGGTGTTCCACAGACCTGGGCAACAACCTGGATCTACCATCGACAGCATCACCAGCCTCAAAAAACTTTAGTAATTGAAAGTTCAGTCCTTCAGATGGCACACAAGCCCCCCGAGCTGCACCACACACCCTTTTAAAGGAGAGTTACTGTTCAGGACTACCTTCTTCCACCAATAGATAGCTGCAACATTTTCCAGTAAATGAGAAATGTGTAATTGGAAGTTCAAGACAAACAAAGCACCACCAAAAAAACCAAAACAAAAAAAAACCCAAACAAAAAAAAAAAAAAAAGCCTTGCCTGAAGCAATTTGAGTGTTAGAACAGAAAGAATCAAAATTATCTAAAAATGGAGCCAGATGCTCCAACTCCTAAAATGCCTGTAAAAGTACACTGCTCAAGGAAGAGATTTATAAAATGGCTTACAAGTGCTCCATCTCCAAGAACAATGAATCTGGGACTGAAATATTGTCCTGGAAGGAGCTCTGTGAAGACATTTCAGTCCACTGGATAACTATTGCTAAAAATGCAAATATATATATATACACACACACACATATATCTCATAGCTCATTCAGAAAAGGTAAGAGTTCATCACCTGGCAGCTCTCTAGCTATTTATAACCTCAGCTTCAGATTTTGGGAGCTCCAGACCCTCCTCCCTATTGCACTTCTGTTTGCTTTACAAACTTGTAACAAAGAGATTGAAGTGAGGTTTTTGGCTGGGCAGTGAAAGCCATGTTCACAAACCAATATATTGAGCAGTTAATATATGCATTTAAACCCGTACTGTGCATTAAGAGAACTGTGTAAAGAAAGGCAACCTATCTCAGTTTGCTTGAACTTTATTCATAGCTTCACCACTGATTAACTATAGCCTTACCACATAAACTTTGTCAGCTTTGAAATGAAAAGCATTTCATTTTTTCTCACTTAGCACTACAAAACACCTACCTGCATGACTTTTAATGATGCTTTAATAATTTTAATTGCTTTTTCTTACTTGGGAGTATTCTGTTCACCCACATCTGTGCAAGGCCTTTGAGGGAACTGAGCACAGCTTGAAGAGCAGCACAATTTGCTGAACCACAAATGAAGCGTGGCCACAGGGACATGCTCCTCTGCATGTCACAGGAAGGGTTACTGCTGGCAGCTGCTCCTTGCTGACTGCTCTGTTCCCAGTGAAGGTCCTCATCAATGTGTCAGCACAGTCAGTTGTGCCCCTTCTCCCGTATCCCTGTAGATAAGCCTGCTGGGAAGCTCAGATCAGCAGCTTCAGCAAGCCAGGAAAGGAAATTTGGGATGCTGAGCCACACTGCTCTGCTGGCAGAGAACAGGGATGGGGAGGGACAGGGAGAGACCAGGACCCACCGCTGGCCCCTGCCACAGGCTCTGTTTGATGGAACCTTGGGGTCATCTGGTGCTCTCCTGCTCATGAGAACTCACTCCTGCCAGCTTGGATCAACATTCAGGAGTGTCCCAGTTACATAAAAGGCCTTGGATTTGCAAGAAGATATTCCAAACACTGTTTGATAAACTCACAGACACTCTGGTTCTTGTGACTGGAAGGGAATGCTGCAGTCTACAGTGTTGGGGATGCTACAATTTAAAGGAAAGAGAGAATTTTTTCCTAGATTTGCCTTCACCTGGATAAAAGGGAATCCACTGCAATACAAAATAGAAATCCATGTTAAAATAAAACTCACAAAGTGAGACCTCCTGAGTCTGAGAAAGCCTGACGGGCAGATTTGACACACCAGTTTTATTTGCTATTTTGAAAAATCTTTTCCAGCATAACTAAATGAAAGATGTGCTACCCATGCCAAGAAATGTTAGTGGGGAATTGAAAATCTGGAAAAGGATTGAAAGACTTCTTTGAAACACCTTTTTATTTAGAGCAGGCAATTAAATATCATAAGGCAAAATATTGAAAGCCATATTACTTCTAAATTTCACTTTTGAAAACAGATCCTATAACTGATATTTATTTCTGTTTCCAAACCTATAACATAAAGCAATTACATTTCCTAGATTTTATAAGTCTACAAATAAGGTTACAAAACAGTTAATAAAATTACTGAATTAAAAAAATGCTTCTCATTTTCCAAAGTTTTGTGTAGCAACAAACTTATTTTCTATTTCTGAACCTATAATACAATAACAATCATAACAGTAAAAATATCAACAGTGTCAATGCCTTCTATGTTTAATAATTTGGTTTCCTTCTTATGGAGTTATGGCAATGGGCAAAAAAAAAACTAAATATGAAAATTTTCCTCTGTGAGAGTCTTAGTCCCATCTTAAATGTATAGAAACTAAAACATTTTATTTTCAAACACTCACAATTCTTAAACTACCATAGGCATCAGCATCTAAAGAATGTGTTTAATGTTAACCATAAGCAGTCTTTTTGGCATCAGCCAGTCCTATTGGCTTCAGTTGGGCAATCTAAAGCATTATGAAAATATTTGAGTGCCCTTCTGAACTGGGACATGTGCCTCAGGACAAAGGTAGAAACATGCACCTGAATACATTGATGGTTGTGGCTTCCCCTCGTGTGTATCCTGGGTTTTAGGTCCTTTACGTTCTGATGGGAACTATGAACTACTGCAACTCTGTATTTTCAATCTTAGTAATCTGTTACTAAATTTAAAAAGATTAGCTGTTCTGAGGTCTGAAGAAAGATGTCTGGATAGATTTTGGGTGCCACAAGCCAAGCAACACAGCTCTCGTGGGCATGCTGGTGACATTGGTGCTGAAGCAGCTCTGACAAGGTAGGATGTGTAAACCCACACATCTGTCTAAACCCAGATAGCTTTAGCTTTATTTAATAAATATCACTTCAGTAGAAGGGTGGGAGTGCTCAGTCTCTAGCTAGAAAAAACAATAGGATGTAAGAGAACATAAGAACATCTTAAGAAACTGAAAGTAATTTTGTAAACCCACACGAACAATTACTGATGCTGCCCTTTGCAGTAGCACTAGAGAGGGCTAGTAGAATTCACTAAACTCTGTAAACCAGAGGCCAATGCAAGCCACTTTATCAGCACTCAACATATACAGCTAAAAAGAACTGCAGTGAACCCACACATTCTGTTTAAGGCTGCGGCTCCTCCAGGGGACAGTACCTGTCACCAAACTGAGGCATCTGTTTTACACTTCTTGAAACCACCCCAAGACCTCCACATAAGTAAGTTCATTTTTACCTTGATCCAGTGCCTTGATGGTTAAAGTCAAAAGCGAGGAAGCAGAATGGGGCATCTAAAAGCCCTAATTATGGTGCTCTTGGCTCCCAGAGCCAAGATAGCATCTTTGTAATTTAGCTGGTGCAATTAATAATTTCTGATGTCAGCAAAAGTCTACTCAGCCATAACCTGAAGCTGAAATGTTTGGGCTTTCCTTTCTCTATTTGATCAATCACCTGAAACTTTACTTTGATTACTGAAAACTACAAATCAAATTAAAAAAAAAAATCTTAGAAGTGTATTATATATGAAAATTATACCACCACCCACTTAAAACCCATCCCCACCATCACTTAAAACTCCCACGATGCTGCCTCCTGCTCTCTATGAAACCAAGCATCCAAGCACCTTCCTCTGCCTCCCCACCTCACTCTGCTCACCCTAATGCAACATTGCCACTACAGATCGCCCACGTACAGTACCAGATCAACTGCTCAAAGCTGCTTTTTCAAACAGGTTTGCAAAGCTGTTAGGCTCAGACTTGTATTTTTCCACAGTCTATCAGCACTTTTCCATCTTGCATAATCATCATCCACAGAATTGGCTCTTCTTTGTCAACTTGGACAGCATGCAAAGTCATTCTGTGACCCTCAGGACAGCCCCACTCGCTGCAGAAATCTTCCCCCTTTGCAAAGGAGTCATTAAAATATTTCTAAATAAAGCTATTGTTGAAGGCTGAAAATGCACCTTCTCTACAGATGGGTGTGGATTTTAATTTTGTTGGATCTTCACTCAAAACCAAAATTACAATGAGCTGATGAAAAATACATTTGTCCAAGAAATGGCCTTGGGGTTCTACAATATTTCAAGTGGAAACATGGCAATTATCCTCTTCTATTAAAAAATTTAACTATTTATGAGTTGATAGGTGAACAACAACAACAACGATCAAGGCACAAAATGATTGAAACTTCACAGCATCTTCAAAGATTTAAAAGGAAAAATTAGATGTGCTATAACATGAGATAGTAAATACCGCAGTTTCCACTGTTTTTTTCTGGAATTTCCTACAGTAGTGAGAACTGGGCCAGAAATCCAGAAAGCACACACAGACCCTTGCACAGTTTTCCTCAAACTGTTCTGAAACTGAAACATATCCATTTGCAAAATAATGGATGGAAATCTACTTCAAGAAAAGTTAATTTAATTAATGTGTTTTACACTGTTATTAATCACCCACCTCCCCCTTGTCTCCAGTTACTCTCTTCTTACATCTCACTATAGGTATTTGAACATAAACCACTTTGTTTCTTAGCAAAAGAGGAGCCCAGGGACAGGACTGTTACCTTGAAACACTTTGTAAAGCCAAACCAAGAAAAGTAAACCAGGAAAAATGAATACAGAGCCTTTCCAGTTGTTCTTTCTGGAGCAGAATCTAATCCTTTTAATGACATTTTTTGGTGCAGAGTTAAAGTGCTGGAAGTGTGCTGTGAGCCACTCAGACATTTTCATGTTTAGTGACTATTGGGGTTACTGCCAGCAAGCTGAACTGCAGCTCTCTGTCAAGCTCTGTTTAGAATTCATCCAAGATAAGGTTTCAGGATTTACATTTAAAATACCTATTTGTAAAGGGAATAACTCACAGAAGAAAATTAATCAATGCTGAAAATATTTGGGTAAGAAAAGATTTGGAGAAGCTAGAAAACTGTACATGCTCTTTTCATTTAGTCTTCTTAAATAACACTGGATTTTATTTTCCCCCTTAAAATCTAACCAGGAATTTGACCAAGCCATTGACAAACTTGAACACAGCTGAGCGCACACACAGAAGACCTGCTAAAAATCCACCTGATCTCAAGGAGTTAAAACACCCTAAATTTTCACGAACCAATTTGAGTTTCCACAGAAACTCATTGCATCCTGTTCTGAAGCTGAAATTCCAAAGGCCCCTTCTTCACCTGCTCGCTTTGCCCCTTCAGCCCATGCCTGCCTGGGGTCACCGAGCCAGCAGCCAGCACAACTTCAGCTGTATTCAGTTGCAAAATGCCTAACTGGTGGAACTTGTTTTTTTGGCCATTGTTCACAACCAGGGTTCCTCTGGTACCTCCACAGCCTCGGGGAAGGGGAGAAAAGCTAGGCACTGCATGTGACCCAGGTGCTGGAGGAACTCCCAGCTAAGTCTGCAAAATTTAGTGTACAATTCTACAACCAGCTACCAGCCCCTTTTTCTTGCACTCACAACCTATAAATCATATTTCCCCGTTCTGTCTGAAGACTTCCTGTGTTTATAAAGCTGTTTACAGACCAGCTCTGCATTGGGTGCACAGAGCACCCACTGGCCAGCTGCACTCTCACCTCCCTGCTTTGGAAGCCATGGGATTGATGCTCACCCCTGGTCATGTCTGTGTCACTATAATGACTCCAGTGAATGCTGGAAATAAAATCAGTGTCTTCATATCACAATAAGGTCAATGTTAAATCTCAGTCATCACATTAAAAAAACATGCTTTGTTTGTTCTGCCTTTGTTTCCATGACAGTAAGAAGTGCTGAGAAAACTCTTCTAATCAAAGTCAGAAATCCTTGTTTACATACAAATCCTCGGGTTCCTTCCAGAAAATAAATCCCTGTAAAGTGCTCATGTGACAGCAATGGACTGAACAAACCCAGAGGTCAGGCCCAGGGATGTGGCGATGGACTGCCCCAGCTCCCTGCAGTCCCCCGGGAAGAGGGAATGAGGGAATGGGGAGGAGGCCCCTGGCAAAGATCTAGGTGTAGGTCACCACTGCAATATGCCTCCAACTCCCTCTCAGCAAGGTCCCAGCCCAAACACATCCTCGCTTCACGCAGACAGAGAAGGTGGCCTGCCCAGGGAATGGAGAATTGTGAAAACCAAACACTTGATTGTGTGGGTTTCCTATCCCTGCCTTACTTACTAGTCCTTCTTTCTTACTACTTACTTACTTCTCCCCCAAAAGTAGATACTCTGGATCACATCACCTCCTCGTCCAAAGACACAATTTGAGACTTAGAGAAGGGGGAAGTCTCCACTGAACATGGTGACAGAGTTTCTGACACCCACCTCAAGCTCCTCCAGCACTGGGCTGAGCTGGTGAAAGCTCAGCAGCTCACCAGTAGTTACAGGTACCTGGCAGCTGCTTCCAGAGGCTCCGAAATGTAATAAAAACAGGGTTAAACACCCAGAAGAAAAAGAATAGATGAGCTAAATTCTTACAGGACTGACGTAACAAAAATATGGAAGGAAAGGAATGAAGGACAATTTGGAAACAAAACTATGCAAGATGCATTTAAATTCCCCACTGCTGAGTGTGCTTTTCAAAGACTCAAGGGGCTGGACCCACCTGCCCCGTGGCCATCTGCCTCCTGATCAGGGGTGCTCACCCACCCACTCCCCCAGAAGAAGTCGCCAGCTGGGACCACTGGACATCCTCACCCAGGAAGAGGCAGATACCGAACGCTCCCAGAGCCAAAACTTCCTGCAGCTGGCAGGTAGAATACAGCTCCTTTGCTTCCCATCTTCTTTTAATCCATCCTAACACTGTAACTCCATCACTGACACCAGTGCAAATCTTTTAGGTCTGCAGACTGTAACCCCAAGCAAGAAACACACAGGCACAAACTGAAGACAAGATACATATGCATGAAGACTCAGAGCAATTCCCAGTCACTATTATGCTTTTCCCTACTCAGAAGACACTGCAAAGCTTCTACATTAATTGATCAAGGCAAAAACCCGTGCACAGCAAAATTGATTTCACACATGAGAACTGCTCCTGTCTCACTGTAGCATCAGCTGTAGCTGAGCACATGGAGACAAAGATAATGTACATGGTTCTCCAATCAGAAAAAAAGGATAAAAACAAGAGAAATTGTCTTTCTGAATGCATGACAGCCTGCTGAAATATGGCTTAAAATAAAAGCTGAACCTGGCAATAAAAAAAGTGTTAATTTGATCACAGGGCACAGCACTATCCCTCAGGGAGCCAAACCACTGAAGAACAACAGCTGTTATCACACCAGCAATTTACAGAACAAACAGATACGTAATCAAGTAAAATATTTTATTCTTTGTAAAATGGAGCTGCGTGGAAGATGTCAGCTACTACCAACCCTGAAAGCAGTTTTTTGTCCTAGCAGAACTGCAACATTCTAAATAGTACCAATAACTCCTGGTTCATGTGAGCCTTTAAAATTAGGCTTATTTGGAAGGAACTACAGAAAGGCAAGGGATCTTACAACCTTACTCAGACAAACCAGGAAGCCACCAGAAATTTGCACAGGAGTGAGAATAAGAACTGGATATTATGCACTAAAAAGCAAGTGCATTCTGGGGTGGGATCTGGCCTGAAACAGACTCACACACGCCTTTGTTTCCCTGCAGAGTGAGCTCATTCCCACAGAGGTTCCTCCTTTGCACAGAAAACAGACTTACAGTGCTAAAATATAACAAAGCCCCATAGTTTTCTGAGCCTAAAAGCCTGCAACACTAGTGGAAAGATAGCCGGCTAGATTGCAACCTTTAAGTATCAGCAAACCTCACAGAATCACAAAATTAAGCTGGAAAATACAAACGCAGTAATAGCTGTCAGTTCTCACATAGGAAATTTTCCATCATGTTATTCGAGTATTTGCAATCTGTTAAAAATATATTGATTTTATGCAGCAAACAGTGATTGAAAAGAAACAGTGCAGGGGAAAAGCTGCACTGCTGCCAGTATTTGTAAAGCTAAACCTACTTAACCAAAGGTGTAACAACACACTCCCGTGCTTTCAAAAGTGCAGAAAATCTCTTACCTTGCAATACTGCCTGGCCAATGCACTTCTCCACCTTGCTGCCCATGAAGAATTCCAGGAAAGGGGCTCAGATTTATTTTGCAGGTTGATACCTTCATTAGGCTACCATCCAATACCCCCCCTAAATAAACCAGCCTGTGACTTGACTATCTAGGAAGAGACTTGGAAAAAAAAGTTGGAGCGAGGCTGTTTTCCAACAGTCCTCCACATTCAGCAGCTCTTAGAGACACTGGAAAGTAAAGCCTAGCTAGAAGGTGATCATCAGAAACTTCCCCTGGAAAGAAATCTGATCCCTCAACAAAATTAACCTCTGAAGTGCTGAAAAAGCAAGAGGTCAAGACTTTCTGCTGGGACTGGGTCATCTGTGAAAGCTGTAAGCTGATGGCAGTAAGCAGGCAGACTGGTGCCTCCAGATCATGTACCGTATCCCACCAAGTAAAAGCTCATGTCAGCAACCCTGCACTTGGAGGTACTAAATGGCACTGTTTGATCTCAGCTGAAAGACTGCAATCTCTAAAAGCATTTTTTCTACTCTGCTTCTATAGAGGGGTTCAACAATGTGACTGCTGAAGCAAGAATTGTTTTATGTGAATGCGGCAGAAGACACACCTAAAATGTTTTAATACAAAATATTTGAAATACTGGCAAAATTTTTTTTTGGGGGGGAAGAGCGGGAGTGGTGGTGTAGAAAAACATTTTCAATAGGAATGGTAATAAAAATAGCAATTTATCCACTGGTATCTCCAGCAAAGACCTTAAGAAACTGAGGTAAGATATGCAATCTTAATCTGACTCTCCTTATTTAGCACTGCAAAGTAAGGGGGGCTCATTACTTCCCTTTATTTCAAACTTCATAGAATAGAGATGGCTGTTTATAAATATTTGGCTGATAAAAAATTCTGGTGGTTAACATTCAAAACTGTGATTTTAGTCTATTTTCTGAAAGGATTCTTCCAAGATTTCTGCATTCTGACAGATGTGGATTTTTTTTTTTTTCTAATATGGGAAATCACACCAGCTCTATTTACCATGAGTAGTAGTGCTCAGAGGCAGTAATTACCCTCATTCTACACAAACAAAACCTGTAAACCTTAGAAAACCGGTAAGAGACAGTGAGAACTGGAAAGCTGGTCACTTACAGTCCATGTGGACTCATCACTCATGGAGTCTCCTGTGCGCTGAGGGACACTGAGTCAGAAATGACACGTGTACCCCAAAAGGAGAAATACCAGAAATTGAGGAAAACACAGTGGTGTTGGACAGCCATGGCTAGTTTGGCATGGAAGGCAGCACTAGAGCTTGGAGTAGAAGACTATTGTGAAGAGTCAGGGAGCCCAGGGGAGTGTGGAGAACCAAAGGACTGGCTCCAGGTCACTGGAGCAGAATGGCATCGGTGGGAGGAGCGCTACAAGTGTGAAGAGTCCACGGAATATGCAAGCCCATCTCCACTATTACAGAGAGATCTGTTCACTAAGCAAGAAACTACACTTCTAATCTAGCCAAGATAGATTTCTGTAGCCAGCAAGATCACCAGCAAGGGATCCTGTTATGGAAAGGAGATGTGAAGCCTTTAGGATGAAGGAAATGGAGGGGACATGATGCTGTTGCCTTAGCCTCACCTCAAAAAAATTATGAATAGCTCAGCCCAAAACCAAAGAGTAGGAAAGAGAAGTGAGAAATCAACTATGCCATTATATATTTATTAACTCAGCTTGAGTATTCTTGTCTTAAATAAAACACATCTTTTAGCAGAACACTGTAATGTTGGTTGAAAGAGTTAAAATGCAAGAATTCAAAGGTTATAAAACAAAGGCTTTGTGGAGATATTCTGCTGCCAAAACCTTCAAATAAATGAGTCGCAGTCTGAGCTTGCCTTTCTACGCTGGAGTCTGTATTTTAGTGGCTACTGTGTAACTATGGCAACACAGAGGACGGGTAATTTAGAGGCTGGTGGATGTGACAACTTGCAATTTAGAACAATTCTAATAAAAAAAAGTGGCTTGGGAAAAGCATCATTTAACACAAATGTTTGTGGTTTAAAATTAAAAAGGCCCATTCCTTTAATTTTTTTTTTCCTTCAGCTGGATGATTACCTATATTATGTTAGTCTGGTAATGAGAAAAAGGTAGAAACATGACTGGTGCTTTTTGGTTCACCTGCACCTTAGAGTGCAGCCAACCCACCTCCTTTGTGATGTGCACACGTACAAATGCAAAACTACTGATGTCACGAACTTTGCTGAAGATTAGACAAGAATCACATGGCTTTTTTAAAAGAAAGCTATGTATTATCCATAAAGAAAGAGGGAAAAGAGCCTCATGGACTATTATTACTCTTTTTTGCCTCTGGTGCATTTTAACTGCTATCCTTTATCAAAAAATCCTGCAAACTGCTTCTCATTCCTTATTTTAATTGCTGAATAGTGAGTAGAGATAACTCTCAGATATGACAGGTACTTGAAAGAATCACAACTGCAACAGTAAAGCTTTCTTTTCATCCCTAACACCCTCCCTGTCTTCCTCCAAATACCTCTCAAAAGTGATGTTTCTCAATTATCTGCCCATGCAGTAGTATAGGAAATTAGTGACTGACCCAATGCTAATGGTAAGTAAGAATAGTCAGAAATACTCTAATTTAAAAAAAAAATCAAACCTGAAATTGTAACGTAGAGGGAAAAAAGAGAACCAAGACACTGCATCTGTTGAATCACCAGCTCCAAATAAAGCCAAATTCACAAGATTAAGGTACAGCACTATACTCACACCCATCTACAGCACCATTGTCCTTTCCTTCTCTGGCAGCCCTTCCACTGCAAAGGAGGGATTTTGCAATGTAATACCCATAACGCTAAATACAGAGGGATATTTCCAGATGAATTTTACATGTAGCAATAATCACAGTTTTATGGGTCAGGAAGTTCAGAAGATTAGTGTGTTATGGCTGCAGTGTATAAAAGCGTTTGTGTTAGAAGTTTCACATAGCTATGGGGTGAGATAATCTGTGAACAGCTTTACATTAAGTTCTTTTATGGTAGTTAAAGTGGGGAGAAGTAAAGAGACCCCAAGTATTAACTTACCTAAAGAACAGCTGCTTAGAAAAGGCTGCAAAGTGTCCTAATACTCATTGTCATAAAATCACTGCACCTCCAATCCCTTGTCCTTCCCCCCACGCCTGTGTGCTATTCCCATTAACCTCAGGCACAGCTGTGATCCTGGTCAGAAGTGAACTAAATTTGCTTGCAGCAAAAAAATACTTATCAAAGAAATGCTTCATTCCATTTAATTTGCCAAGGCCTAAACCCACAATTACAGGTTTGCATTCTAGGTTAAGGCAGCTCAAATCTTGCTTTATTTCAGATACTCCCTTGGAGAACACCGAAACACCTGAAAATTGTGGGTGTACTACAATACGTCAATTTCCTTTTTATTTTTGTTTCTAGGTACCTGAGATCTATCAGTTAGGACCTTATAAAATGTCCTCATTTGATAACTGGAATGATTATAGAAGTAACACAAGCAGCATAGGCTGTAAAGACATCCCACTTCACAGTCTTTGGAAGCTGCTGGATAATGTGTGGCGTGAGGGATTTGCCACATCTTGCCCTGGAAGAGACTCCATTACCACTCACTAAACCAATGTCTTAAAATAATCTCAGCAGTAATTTTTAAAGATTTATCTTTCCTTTCTTTCCTCCTAAAGGACACTAAGATTATTTAAATGAGAAAAAAGTATACTTGTAACACCAAAACATATTCTGAACAGACTCAAACATGCTTTTGAACACAATTCTATCCTTTGAACTTGAGGATATGGAACAAAAATACAGCTTTTTAGAGTATTTTCATTGATTATCTGCATGAGAAAATAAAAGTGGGACTACAGCAGCTTTGCTGCACCATTACAACTCTTACACATGATACCATAGGGCTAAAATTCTATGTATCAACCTAAACAAATGAACTTTGTGTTAAAGTACATTTAAAAAAAAAAGCAAACAAAAATAACAAAAAAGCCCCAACTTTTGAACTCATATTGAACTCATGTGTAATTGTTAATCCTAGGAAGGTATTTCTAGCTAAAACCAGAGGAACACTGTCAGCAACATAAACCCTCAGGAGAAGGTACAGGAGAAAATGAACCCTAGCTGCTACAACCCTGTGGGTTTTCAGTGAGGTTTCAAAGGGAGCTTGGAAGACAGGAAAAGTCAGACTGGAAAATGAAGATCCATTTTTTAATTCCCCTTATTGCACCGAACGAAAGAGGTACTGAGTTTGCAGACTGATGAGGGATATCTGCTCCGAAACATTCTTAAATCTCAATGGGAAGAGTCCTCTGTTGCCTCAGGCTTTCCTTTTATTTTACAGTGCTGTGTGGATGTATTTATTTTCATAAGTGAACACACAAAGTGTAGAATACTTTGGGGTTTTGTTTAAATCAGTCAGATGGTATCACACAGAAGAAAGTAAAAAGGAACCATCAGTGTGTGCTGCTACATGAGCACGGAACATAATGCACAGGAACTGGGCAAGGAGATGTTTAGGGAAAGGGGATTCTGACCCCCAGGAGACTGTGAATTTGACCAGAAAACTCAAACACAGGGAAACACTAATGATTATTGCATAGGATCAGACAGACTTAGCAGCCACCTCCAAGGAACAGCTTTTCACTGAGCAACCATTAAGGAATGCCCCAGCTTCCTCTGACAAGGTGAGATGCATGTCTGATGGAGAAGAAAAGACTATTTGTGTGTGTGTGATGATTAAAAATGGGTTTATAACATTTTAACATGTACTTGAAAGATTGTTTAAAGAATGCCAGTAGCCACCACGGAGCACTCGTGTTGACACAGTTGTGAGGTATGCTTTTCACTATGCCCACTTCAACTGAGTAAGCGCATCAGAGTGAAAAAACACAAATGGCTACTTTCTAGAAAGAAAAAAAGGCAGGGAACTGGAGAAAATCCAATTAAAATGGGGGATGGTGAACAGCAATTTAGCTTGCACATTCTTATCTGAGAGGAATTCCAAATGAACGCTGAATCCAGGGGTTATACTTGGATGATCCAAAATGTTTCTATATTTAAACACATTACCAAGTCTCAAACTTCTTGAGTAAGAAATATTATGAACATATGAACTATATACACGTGTATTTGCTTTTGTATCTCCAATTTCTATACTAATTTTTCCAGACATAGCAAATAAACCCAACTAAAAATATATAGGACAAACAGCCCATTAGTAAGAACAGTCGATATAAAATGGAAAAAAAAATCTGATGCTAAAGTGCAGTTAATGTGGTGAAACACAAGAATGATGTATCATTCCCATTATTTTAAATGCAGTTTTCTTTACCTCCTTGTCCAAACTATAAAAATCAATCCTCTTTCCAAAGAACATAACACTGCCAAGGAAGATTTTAATACAAATGCCATAGACTAAGGAAAAAAATGTAATTCTTCCAATCTAGACTGCTGAACAGAATAACAGAAACTGCTACAATGTTGTAAGACTTTATTGTCTCCTGCAACCATTTTCAGTTTGATCCCTACCAAATGGAATTGCAAACTTAGTGCAGCTCACATGAATTCTTTCTTCTCAGGACTAGGAAAAAATGCTTTGGGGTGAATCTATGACAGATGTCCATATATAATTTACAGTTTGTTTTCTGAGCTTTCTGACATCACGTCTATGTCAACAAACAACACAGTGGAAACAGAAACAGATATGAAAGAAACTATACAAATCATAATCTAGGAGCAACACTGGGGTAAAGAACGGCTCAGAAAGAGAGAAAATTTGAATTACAGTTCTGTTTTGGACACCAGGTACTGTGGCAGTGTGTCAGAGGATGCATTCAGGCCCCAGAAGGATATGCCAAGTGTGATATCTACATAACTACACTTAGATATTTCTGGCCGAACAAGCAGCTCTCCAAGTGGTTGTAGTATGGTTTTGAAAAGTCCTATAAAACTTGATTTAACCTCCCCTCCCACACACCCCCAATAAAATACTAAAATCATTACTGTTTAATCCATAGCAGTCATTAACCATGTCAGGGCACCCACTGTAAAACCACTGCTGTCATTTATATCTATCTCATTCAGTTATGATCAATAGAGTTTACCCATCTTAATTGCTTCAGCATTCCCCTAATTAGAGCTATCTTTGAATTTACAGTTGTTTATCATTGCTGTGGCTGTTGTAAAGCTCACACATCCCACTAGAAAAGTAAACTAATTTATTCTAATGAAAATACAACTACTAAATCAAGCCAGCATCATTATAGTGTTTGCAAATCCTCTGTATCACTGAGCCTATAAACATTCAAACCATACAAACACTTCAACTGCATAATCAGCAAAGAACAAAGACACCAACTCTCAACTTGAACAAAAAATTGTTTTCCTTTATTTTTGACAGTCCATTTCTGTTTTTTCTAATAAACCAAAGGGATGTACTCCACCCATACAACACAAGGATGTTCCAAGGATAGTATCCAAGCCAAAAGACATGACTCTTTCTCAGGTTACCTTGCAAAGCATTACCACTCTTTTGGATGTGCTTTTCCATGCGATTTTTTTTTTTTTTAATTTTTATTGTTTCTGTCCATCAAATGGACTAACTTCTCACTTCACAGTAGACTCTTAATGCAATATAGAATTCCGGACATTTCTCCTCCCTACCACTGTTACCTATGCCTGGTTACAAAAACTAAGGTTTTTTTACATTTATTATCTTCCTAACACAAAATGTAACTGAATCAAACCACTTACCTACAAGACAGCAGCTCTAACTAGTCCTCACTTTTAAACCAAAGTTTCTCCTAGCTCTCAGGTACTGCTTAAAATGCTGGCAATTCTTACAGACTCATTGCTCTAGAAACAGAATAGAAATTCTTAATTAAGCAGTAAAAAAAGCCCAAGCGTGGCAGTCAAGGCACTATATTTAAACGAATATGTTAAAAATTGAAGCTGATGAGGGGTGTGTCCTCAGTGAAACGCCTTATCTCATAAACACCTGTGGTAATCACAACTTGTCCAGGTGAACTTCTGACCTCAGCTAAGCCCTAATAAAATCGTAGCTGAAAATCACCTGCGAATGGTCCTTCAGATTAGCGTGTGTCAGCTGCGTTTCAGAGAGCTATCGTCAGCTTCACTGAGGCTTGACTGGAGAAAAATTCAGCTGGTAGACTTGCTTTTAACAGAAGGTCAACTTTTTAGCTCCTCCATCAGTTCCACTGCTCAAAGATTACTTACATATAGAGAAAACACTCTTCTTGCAAGCATAACAACGAAATCTGCTTTTACTTGACCAGAAGATACACACATTTAGACTCTGCAGGGAGACACGGGATTTCTGATGGCAATAGCAATAGCAATATTGACGTGGCAAGCTACTGCATGTAACTTGTTTTCTTTTGAAACCGAAGTACTCATTCCAAACGCCTGTGCCTTGTAGGGCCCAGATTATCTGATGCCTGACGTCGTTATCTGATACCTGAAAAATTAACCTGGTAATGAACTTTTACATTACATTCTTACAGTTTCCTAAAAGGTAAGTATTTTTATCATATACCTTATGAACTACGTTAAATATTTAGTCTGGAATGCCATATAACCATATATGCATTTTTTCAGGGAGTAACTGCCCACATTATCCCACCTCTCCAAAGAGCCAGGTCCCACCTGTTTGTCCCCCTCTTAAATCAGAATAAAACTACTAAATTCTGCGCTCTAGTAAAAGGTACAGCAATGTTCACAAGCATGCACCTAGTAATTTAACAACAAGGGGTTAATTATTATCATGCCTCACGGCATTATCATGCAACCTTTTGTTTAATTTTATTTTCTTTACAATCAGGTGCAAGGACAGATGTTGTCAGGGCCAGAAGTGATACTAATCCTGGGCTTCTTCCACAACTGCTCCTGGTATTCCTGGTTATCTCAGGGCTATCGGGCTCTTTATTCTATCAGCTATTTATTTGCACGTGAAAACTCTGCAATATTCATTTCCATGCTGCATCTTTTTACACATGAAAATGCTGAAGACAAGACCTAAGATGTGCATTACTGGCTATGTGCACAGCGTAATTAACATGTATATGATCTGTATGCAAATCATGTCATTGGAAATAGTGACTATTAGCATAACAAGCGCTTTTTATTTATTGAGATGCAACTCGAGCAGGCATCCTGCTGGGGTCTGACATCCTCCCTCGAAACAGCACCATCGTTTCTTTCTTCGTTTACACATTCTTCTCCCCTCTTGCTGATTACCAGCACAGAAAACAGGGAGACACCCTTCTGTGCCTTTGTTTAAGGAGGGAAGTCTTGTGTGGTTAATTGCCCCCGAGCATCTGATGCAGTTCAAAGCCCTGCGGAGCCTCTCCCCTGAGCCGCGCTCCCCTCCCGCCCCAGCGGCTGAACCGCGGGCTGCCCGAGCCATCCCTTCCGTCATGCGAGCGACTTCACCTGCAATATCTCTCTAATTCCTAACTGATAACAAGTTTAAAGCACCCAGGCTTCTTTCTCCGCCTTTTTCTTTTTTTTTTTTTTTTTTTTTTTAAAGGAATAACGTGTGAGAAAACAAAAGCTCAACTGTGTAAAGTCATAAACCTTTCCAATATCATGCCTATCCCTCCTATCCTGCTTCACAAGAATTTAACCTTTAAATCGTTCCAGCCATGAAATGTAACAGAAAAACACAATTTTACTATTTTTCAGCAGGTGAGCACGGCTTGCTTGCTAGAGCAGTTCATCAGCCATGCCTGCTGAGAGCTCTAAACCACTGATGCCAGCACTGCTTCCCTGATTCACTCCTTACTCTGCAGAAACCCCGAGGTCCCAGGGTCTCTGCAGGACTCCTTAACCTTTCCTAGCATTTCTGTGACAGCAAAAACTTGCAAAACTGTTCCTTGCCCAGTAATACCTTCCCCAGCCCTGCTGGGTTTTACGGTGCATGTTTGTTCTCTCAGAGGCTACACCCACTGCTTCAGAGATGGCTGTGTTACAGTAATGAACTAATTAGCAGGGGGAATGAGTTCAATTATTTATCACTTTGCCAAAACTGAGCTGTTTGGCCTGAAATTTTCCAAGCTCTATGCCAACCTAAGGATGGACTTTAGTCTTGGTTAACAAGAGCACAACAATTCCTGGAAATCGTTAGAAAATAAGACACGATTTTACTACTGAGTTGTATTGATCTTCCCTGAGAAACCTTGTCCTGTAATACAAAATGTTTATTTGGTTCTGGAGGGCCCTGGGGAACAGAGAGGGTAAGTCATGAAGAAAAGCCAAGAATATATGTGAAGAACAACTGGAAAAAAGAAAAAGAAAGGGGAAAACAAATTTAGATGGAAAGTCTGGAGCTGAACATTGGGGCCTGCTGGAGGTGGTGAATCACTGCTTACAATGATGGCTGTGACCCAGGGAACCAGCACAGAATCATACAACACTTTGGGTTGGAAGGGACCTTAAAGATCATCTCATTCCAACCCTGCTGCCATAGGCAGGGGTTCTTCTTCCACTAGACCTGGTTGCTCAAGGCCCCATCCAGCCTGGCCTTGAATGTTTCCAGGGTTGGAGCATTCACAGCCTGCACCAGGGCCTCAGCACCCTCACAGTAAAGAAATTCTAACAAAGATCCCTTCTAAACCCACCCTGTCAGTGTGAAGCCATTGCTCCTCACCCTGTCACTCCAGGCCCTTGTTCAAAGTCCCTTTCTTGAAGTCCCTTTAGGCATTGGAAGGGTCTCTCAGTTCTCCCTGGAGCCTTCTCTTCTCCAGGCTGAACAACCACAACTCTCTCAGTCTGTCTTTATCAGAGACACCTTTACACCACAGTGGTGGCACAAAAGCAGCTGGGAAGTGACCAGAAATGTCCAGAAGTGACTGGAATCCTGTCAGAAATTTATTTTGTTAAGAAGAAGCTTTAAGGCACTGTCCCCCCACCTCTACTTTGGCAAGCTTTAGCTAAAGCTCTCCAGCTGCCAGTTCTGCTACTGCTACTGCAAACATCTCTGCTTCAGAGAAATTTGGAATTTTTAAATTAAATATCCTGTTGGTTTATGAAAAAATGTAACTTCATAACACTAAGACGACTCCCTTGGACCCCTTGTTAATTTTCATAGTTAAATCAGCTGGGGGAGATGTGGGAGTTCAAGGACTTCAACCTTAATTCTTTCCATCCCACTTCCTGTCCTGATAGCTCCACAATAGTCAAGAGTCAAATCAACACCTTTCAGTATCCTATGTTGATATTATTTCCAGCAAATAATTTGGCAGGAGAGACAGGGAGAAATATTCTTGCAGAAACAACCCTAACAAAGGAAGCCGAAACAGAGATCCTTGCTCAGAGTCAGGCACGGCAGCAACCTCAACTAAACCTTGTACATTATGACCTTAATCACTGCATCACTACTCTGAAAGGGAAAAACAAGAATAAAAAACAAACCCTTATTTTCTGTTTTATCCATGTGCAGTAATGAAATAATTCTAAATCAGTCTCTTGTTTCTCTATCCTATTTCAACATTGGTAGAGTGTGGCCATCTAGTTAAGGCTGAGCTGTGAAATGGTGTCTCACTTTGCTATCAGAGACTTAAACTAGGACTGATAAACACAGCTCTGTTTCAGTGAATTCCTCTAGAATTAAGGAGTGGTTATTGGATATATTTGTTTAAAGACTTCAGTGAACTGAACTGCACAAGGGAAGAAGACAGCATGAAAGGACAAAAGTCAGTAGATGTATCCTGCCCCCCACCTCCCCAATTAAAAAAACAGATTACTAGTTAGATTAATGCACACACTCATATTTAGCATTTTAACAGGCACACCTAACAATGTTAGAAGAAAGTCTTTGCCTTCAAGATTAATAAAAACATAAACAAAGATTCATCTGGAAAACCCCTTACTGGTTATTCCCACCACTTTCCCTCTAATGTGTGATTGTGCTCTGGTTCAAATAGATTTCTCAGATAGATTTCTCGGAGATTAGTTTATAAGACAGTAAGTGCCACAGAGGTTTTTCTTCTAATCACCCTCTTTTTCTTGTCTGCCTTGACTCCATTCTACTAGTTATAGCTACAGTTCACTACTATTCCTGAAAATGTCCAAAGAAAGTTTTGTTCTCCTCCTATGATCTCACCCAGACTTGCTTAGCCAAGTCATAAGTTACCTTTGGCTCTCATTTTTTAATTTCTAAAATAATCCCTTATTCCTAAATGATTTGATAACATACACATTGCCATAATAAATTCAACCACATCATCATATATTGCAAGCCCCCTCATTTTAAGGATGTTAAAATCTGGAGGTGAAATCAGAGCCCAATGTCAATAAATAAGAGAAGAATGTACCCGAAGTGGGGAGCAACTTAAGATTCAAACACATTTCATGGGCAAAGTTGGGTTGCAGTAATTTGCTGAGCATACAGGTAGATGTGATGAAAGCCCACCCCTGACAGCACAAGGCATTGTTTGGAAAGAGATGGATGGCTGCAAGGGAAAGCAAACCGGTGGCATAGAGGAGATGATGCAGGAAAGGTAAAATAACTCCCAGAAAAGAATGACTAGAATTGTGGTGCTGGAGAGAGGGCAACATATGGTATGACTCACAGAAAAGAATGATTATTTTATCAGTCACATGTTTAGCTCATTACAGCTGATGTAAAGTCAGCCCGTAAAAACAAGGTGTGAGAGATGAGAATGTCATTAAAATTGAGAATTGGCCAGAAGTTACTGCAGAAAGGGACCAAAACCCTAAGTCACATCATAGAAGATACCTCTGATTCTACCCTTTGGGTGTTGGTGTTGGAGGTCAAAACACCAACATACTTTGACCAAAAGGAATAACAAGGAACTTCTTGTTGCCGTGTGGCATTTTGGCTTTTAACCTCTATTAACAAAGAAACGACTCAGTGGTTATATTAAGAAACCAACAAAGAATTTCAACAGAAATTAGAGCACAAAATTCACAGCCTGACTTCAGTTTGAAATCACAGTCTTTTGATTTCAGAAAATTTCTGTCTTTCCTCTGCACGCACATTTAAGACATTAGAAATGTGTAAATGCAGACTTCTTTCCACCACCTGATCCATTTCATGAGTCCTTCGCTTCAGAAATGCTCTCAAAGCACAAAAGGATAAATTCTCTACCTAGGAGTAGATAGAGGATACACACAGTCCCAAAACACAGGTTAAGTAGAATATAAGGCTTTCCTGGGTGAATGTAACCTCTGTGAACTTGACCTGGCAGAGTATACTCATATTTCTTTCCCATAGGCTCATGTTGTGATTCTTCCTTCTCCTTTTTCCTCTCATCATATTCCATAGAGATACACAGTTGCCTATAACATTTCTAGCCATTTCCTGATATTATTCTATTCATCCCTTCTGCATTCAAAATGGTTCCAGTTTTGCAAATGCAGCCTTGTTTCAGCAATCCCTGAAAATAAAAATTAAGTCTCTGCATAAAAATGCAAATGAAACATGAAACTATGCATGTGCATATCAGGTGGTATCAAATAACATGAATGGTTTCAAAGAAATGTTTAAGGCATTAAGTCATGTTATGAAGAGTATTTCTAGCTGCAAGTTTCATAACAAGAATAAATCAACCTTGACAATGAACATGAAAGAAGGAATGAAACCTTTTTGAACACTCAAGGTGGTTTGCTCATTTCCCCCAAACCAAAACGAATGAATTAGTTGATATATATGAAAATTAACTTAAACTAACAACATAATCAGAAAAGATAAAGTTAAAATTAGATTAAAAAGATTAAAATATTACTTGGGGCTGATGAGAGCACATGGTAACTTCACAGTAGCTGCTGAGCTGAGCCTTTGTAAGTTAAGGAACAACACAAAAATAACATACAGTTAAAAAGAGCTGACCTCAGCCCTTGGACTTTGCTCAGGCACTAATCAGACTTCCAATGTTTAGCATTTATCCTCTGGCTACTTATTGACCACCTATACCTGGACACACATAAACACAGCCTCTAGTAAAGGGGTGATTACTCAGGCTCCCTGGGCCAACCCTGCACACAGGTTTCACATGTTCCAATGCCACTTATGTCAAATTAATTAGCTTCAAATTGCAGCAATCAGTTTTAATAAAATTAGATGTTTTATTTTAATGAGAATATATAAAAATCTTTGACTAAAAAACAAATTACACTTGTTCTCATAGTACTGCTGTAGCAGTACAATGTAGCTCCAAGTGTTTCCACTGTGGAGTGTGCAATTATTTATCCTGGCCAAATGTATATTTAACTGCATAAACTTAAGCAACATAAAAACATCATGTGGAAGCTTTAATGCCTATTTATACAATAGCAGAGTGTTTTTAAGCCCCATGGAGCTGTGTAACACTGAGTAGTTTAGGCCTCAGGATCTTGGAGCTCAATGCAGAAAGATCAGGAGCAAAGTGACCACTTGTTCTGTGGAGTCTCAATGTCACTGTGAATCTTATTAGCTGTCATAAAAAGGTCACAAAGTCACCTTATCATACTGCTGAAAAATCCCTATGTTGTGAAGAAGCTGAGGAATTGAGAAGAGTAGGATAGGATCTACAGATAAGAAGTGTATGGACCCCCAGTATGGAATATCTTGTTGGACACCAAGGAACTTATCATGACACCAAGGAATGATATGACATCAGCAGCAGCTCCAAGAATCCTGGGGCAGCAAAAATATAGTTATGCACTTTTGTCCCTGCCACTCCACTCCACTCCACTCCACTCCACTCCACTCCACTCCACTCCACTCCACTCCACTCCACTCCACTCCACTCCACTCCACTCCACTCCACTCCACTCCACTCCACTCCACTCCACTCCACTCCACTCCACTCCCCAACTGGTAAAATGCAGCACAGCTGCCCTACAGAGATGCAATTTCCTTCCACTGGGGACATTCATTCCACATGGTCCATACACTCCATCTTCTGCACTTCTGTCTGTGGACATACACGGGAAATGAGACATTCCTGGCTCTATGAAAACTCAGTTATAGTTGATAGGTAAGACCTATCAACAGGTCTTCTGCCTATCCTGTGGCAGAAAGGGAAAAGAGTGAACCTCTTTGTGAAGTTCCATGGAAATAGGGAAGGAACCTTCATTTTATCTGAAGACATTGTCTGCTTCCACAAGTGCCAGGTCAGGGATGCTTTCACTTTCTTTGACATCAATCAGCCCAAAAGCACCCCCTGCTTACTTCATCACCTTCTAAAAACATAGCAGCTGCCATTCAGGACAGCTGAACAAGATGACTGTGACATACAGAGAATTTTAAATATGAGCTCAAAGTGTGGATACCTTAGAGCTTCTTCTGCTATGCTGCAGATGTGGATATTTATTCAATATATCAGGTGTTAGTAGTACCACCCAGCTTCAGACATTTTAGTTAGCTGTCCAATTTAGGAGTCTCATTCCCTTGTACATGCATCCATCAAAGCATCCAGATATCCTCAATTCCTTGGAGGGCTCTCACTGATGGAGACCTTTCATCCCACCTGCAGTGTTTGAAATCTATTCACTGGAAGGGACAAAACTGGGAATAAATGATGATAGACAGACGGAGGAAGGGAGGAAGGAAGGAAGGAAACTCCAGCAAAGCTCAGAAGAGCATGCATGCAGGAAAATGCATCTTACATTTGGACTCAGGATTCTGATACAATACTATTACAGGAAACATTCATCTGCTAAATAGAAAGCTTAGGTTCTGGCTATTAACATTTCTATTACCATGGAAGCAAATACTAATAGAATACTGTTATAACCACAAGAGAATACATAGCTGTATAGGAGGAGGAAAAACAAATAAAGATCAAAGGGAGAATGTTCAGGTTTTCCAGTAATTAGATATTTAGTAATAAAGATTTATAACGAATAAAATAATATTTGAAAAAATCATCAGTCCAGAAATTTGCTTCACAGCCACAATGAGCTTCCACGCTCTTCAAACAGCCCCAAACTGGGATTCTGCTTTGGGAGCCTGACAGCTGTCTGCTATTAGTTCTATCTATTCAATCTCCAAATCCCAAACTCAGAGGTTACTGGTGTAGGTCAGTTGTGAGACCGTGTTGACTCTCTTGCCATTCGACATGGAAAACCAAACAACAAAGTCTGCTCTATGTCAGCAAGCATTTCACATTCTTCGGTTTGTCATGCAAAGCACAAAGACCCTGATACAGTTCAAAATGGTCTTTGTATCTACAATCTTGTTTACCCTTGGAATACAAGCTTAATTTCCCACATGCCTAAAGTGTTTTGAAAGCCACTTCATACAACAGAAAAGACAGTGCTAATCTCTGGCAATGGAACCAGAAATAGAAGGTTTCAGAAGAGCCTCCAAATCAGCACTGAGATCAACTTTATACTTATACACTTTGAGTGGGGGTGTATGAAAGGAAGCATCTCTTTAGGAAATCTAGTTCCAGTAGTGTAGGATATCACGATTTTGCCATCTCTAGATGCAAATTATTCAGCTGCTTAAATCAGGCCATTTTCCCTGTTTTCATGGAATCAGTACCCACAATTCTGGAGAAGGCAAGGTCCCTTCACCGGTTCACTCACCACAGTGCAGCCTTCCAGGGAAGCGACAAACTCAACTTTGTCGCAAAAATAAAGTCCTGACTTAGTCGTGATGAGTTGCTCGCTTGAGGGCACCTCTCACCTTCCTTTAGCTTTGTAGTGAACAGCAGCTCCTGGCTTAAACATTTTAATTAGATGTTACAGGAGAGGTGTAAATACCCCCTAAAATATAAAGGAACGCAGAGTGAGAATCACAGCTACAAAAACAAAGGGCATGACACCAGGGGAAAGGTTTCAACAAGAAATGCAGCTCCTAAAGCCTAGGTCCTGACTATCTGTTACACATGTTTACATCTAATCAAAACAGGCAATTCTGAAGAGGATTAGAACTAGAGTGATAATCAAGCACATAAAGATTGCCCAATCTACTGACTTTGGAGGGAAGAGCTTGCAATTGCAGGGTGTTTTGTTTGCTTGGTTTGTTTATAGTGCTACTCATGAAGAAGTTCTTGAAAAAGGCAAAGAACTGCTTTCAGCTGCCTTGTCAGCTTGTGGAGATACTAAACCAGGTAGTAGAGAACACTTGAATACCTGAGTAAGAGAAGAATTAGGATAATTCTTGGCTTCTTGAATGCACACAGGTCCTAACTGCAGTAAAATCTGCCTCTTTTTTTTTGGTGGCTGTGAATACATGGAAAATTAACTGTCCCATAGGAAAACCAATTTTACTTTTACAAAAGATCATTTAACTAACAGGCACAAAACTGCTTCAGCTGCCAGCCACCCCCCAGGTCAATCATACATCTGCTCTTGCTACCCAACATGGTATTTTGGAGCCTAGACAGAAATTTTTACACAAACACAATCTCTGCTGAAAAATTATCTACTTCTTGAAGTCATCCTCCGCTCAAAACTCTCTCTAGCCTTCCAACAGCTCCCAACTTCACTTAGTTGATTGTTGGAATTCCACTCTTAGCTGCCATCATGCAATGAGTAAAATTAGGTCAAGCCTGAGAAACAAACAAAACTTTCAAACCTATCTCCCTTCCATTATGCCTCTCTAAACAGAATCAACACTACCAAATCCTAAGAAGTACTTCTCAGAATACTTCACCCAGTGTACTGTGTATAAACCCAAAAAAACACCTGTGTAAAAAAGAAAAAAAAAGGAAAAACAATATTACTGAATCTACTGAACAAGAACCTGGGTACTCCTGGAGGTCATCTCTGACCTCTTCCTTCTCATCTTCAAGGGAACTCTATAAAGCATCTTCAAAACATCACACAACAAACCAGAGCATGAAAATAAAAACTGTGGTGAATATTAAAAAACCAAAGCTTTAATAAAGAGACAGCCCTTACAGCCAGTAATAATCTGCTCCCTCTCCTCAGTGCACCCTTCCACGTTACACAGGTGACACATCCTCCACCTCCCTCTTTTCTGCACCACACAAACATCAGATCATGGCTTTCCCTGCTACATCTTCCTTTGCTTTGTAGGCATTTGTTTGTCTTTAAGAGTTAGATTCAGAGCAACTGCTCTTCAACTTGTGTTAAGTAAAGAAAACTTTGGCTTCTGTTTTAGACTTGAAGTTTACAGGAATTTTGTCATCATTAGACCACTGAAACAGACCTGTCAAAAGACACTGCTACCCTTGACAAACCTTGCCGTGTTTGAATGTAGAGTGTCCTTCTCTTCATTTTGGTAATGCTCATTTAAGCCCCCAGGTATAGCTATTATATCTTTGTTTTCAACTACTATTTGTTGCTTAACTTTGCAATTACTTTCTGTAACCTGAAACCACTTTGGATTGCAGCTTGTGAAAAGATTCCTTGGAAAATAAAAGTATATGGTATTGTGATTCTAATCAGCAGATCCTAGGGCCATAAACTTCAAAGAATCTTTGCAATGCGATTTCCCCTGCTTCTGAGAGTCAGTTTTCAAGATAAATGTGGGATCTTTCAAAGACAGAGATAGATATCTATGGGTACCAAGGTACAACCTGCATATTTAGAAGCAGTAGCACTTTTTTCTAATTTAGTGATTAAATCCAAACAGATGGTCAAACAGAGCATGAATCATTTCACCAGTCCTGTGACTTTGCTGTTAGCTGTTAAGCAACTCTAGATGGGCATATATACACAACTTGCAGTGACTCACAGCACAAACACAGCGAGCAATGAATGCTCAAAATCAATTTTTATCTATAATGTCCTAAAACAATTTAGAGAGTTTAAGTTATTTTCTAGAAAATTATGCTTATTTAGTATACAGGATCCTTATACAGGGGTGTTCCACTGTCCCAGCAAGGAAACGAAATTGGAAAAGTAGAACTTTAAAATGATCTTAATCGTAACAACTTAATGCAAGTGCAACTGCCAGATTTTCTGGAAGTGAAGGAACTGCAAACTGATGGCATGAATCTCCCAGGTAGAGTGGAAATAGAGTGGCAGCCACTTCCTCAACTTCCTCCTGTGGTCTGTAGATGACTTCAACGGATATAGTTACTCCTTCTCCTGCCAGAAGAGACATCCCCCCTCTGCAAACTCATTCACATAAAACACCAAAGGAATTTCCCTGCAAGTTCCTTTGCAGTGAAACTCCACAAACACTTATGTCAACACTCCTGAGAGAGCACTGCAGGACAGGGAGATGCTGCGGGGGAAGGAGATGATGGGAATTCCACTGCCATTACAGGGCAGGAATATCTATTTCTCTGTAGTATTACAGCAATTGGGTCCACCTGAAGTTTAAGCTATAACCCAGTCACATTTTAACATCTTAAGACTAAGACTATCCAGTCTATGTGTCTACAGATATCTATTCAATAACCATTTTCTCTGGTTTACCCCTTCTCTTATGTATTGTGCTACCAGTGCTAGAGCAGTAAAACTCCAGTAACGATGGGATGGGGAGTGATGGGGTAGTTCTGCTACACCTTCATTTAACTTTAGCTTCACTGTCTCAATTCAGAAGAAAAACTGAAACCACAGTCAGGACTTAAAGCTGTCTTATCCTGCCATAAAACTATATAAAGAATATCTTAACAAAAATTTCCTTTTTCTTTTCCTTCTATTATAAAATTTTCCATTGTCTACAATAAAGTAGCACCTGGAAAACAAAAAAAAGGACATTTGATGCAGCTTTTTAAGCAATACCCATCAGCACCATGACTGTAATTCTGCTTTCAGTGGAATCTGCCTCCTCCCAAAAGCAGTGACATCTTCTCTCCCCACTTTTCAAAATAGGCCAATATTTCCCCCAACCTGATGACTTGCTTCAGCTTGCTTTTCATCCCTTCTGAAGTGTGATCCAAGTTCCCTGGTTATGAAGGCAATCCTTCAATCTCCCTCCACAACCATGGACTAGCCCATCTTTGTAGTAATCTCCTCACTGTAGCAGGATTCAAGAAATTAAATTGCAGTTAGTGAATTTAAACATACTCCAGACAAAGGGGTTTACTCCACATATGTGAAATACTGTTTACTATCTGAGCCAAGAGACATATAAATAACCTTAATCTGTTTTTATAAAATGCAAAATAGCAGCAAAATTCTACTCTTCAGCTATTTTTGAAAGCCATCATTCTTACCATTTGTACTGCACTCAATGACATTCTTATTAACAGCAAAGTATGTGTGCTCTGCATGGAATGTCCTCTGGCTTTCTGCTCAGTTTCTGCTTCACTTCCAATTCTTCTTTCCTGTCCATCTCCTTTCCAGGCTCCACAGTCTCCTCTGGAATTATCCAAAAAATCTTTCCAAAAGCAGGAAATACTTGTAAAATGCAACTGACTGCCAGGAAGCAGCTTCAATCACAAATCTGCCTAGGAGTTAATCTGTGATGTGGACTTGTTGTTAACCAAGCATGTGGCAAGACTCTTACTGCAGTCATCAGATGTGATCAGGATACAGACACACTGTTGAGCAAGCTCAGCACTGTTTTTACTGTTTTACCTACAGTCCATCAATGCTGCTGGAGCTGCTGGAAGCACCAAGACAACACAATCCACTCTTTGACACGTCCTTACAGTCAGAAGCTGGGAAGACCTTTCTATACTTTTACGCAAAGCCATGTAATTCATGCAACCTCAAATAAAACTGTAAAAGGGATACAATCCAAGTTAATCATGCTCAGCAGTATTTTTTTAAGCACTTCATCACTGATGATTTTTTAAAAGGTCATATAGACACTTTTCTAATAGCAATAAAGTTACTCTTCACAAGCTCACATTCAGAGTCTCCTGTCCCAGTCACAAGGATGTGATAAATCAGCACAGGACTGAATTATATCCTCTAAATAACAGCTTATGCAGGTAAGCAACTACAGAAAGATTTATTCAAATCGAACTCATCTACACATATTACAAATGCAAGTTATATATATGAAGGCAAGGGCAAAATTTAGTCTCAGATCGAGCAGCTGAGTCTGACAACGTGAAATCTACTTAAATAATCAGATGTCACACAGCAAGTCCATACATATATAGAACAGACAAAACAATAGATTGATTTCCAATCTTGAAAAAAAATCCCAAATTAAATAATAAAAAAAAAAATCACAAACTAAATACATTTTTTGATTTAAAATGCTTTGTTCTAGGCAAACACAAATTATCTTGAAGTCAAAAAGTAAGCTCAGCTGTGTTGTGCAATGATTCCATTAACCTTGCAACCAAGCATTAAATTCAATTCCCTTGTTTGGATTTCCCTGCTGCAGGGGAAAATGTACCTTGTAAGGTCTGTGCTCTACTTTACCAGAGCCAATAAGGAAAAGCCTCACAACTAAACTTCTACAACTAATAACACAAGAAACTAAACAAGCTAGCATATTGCAAAATTTCCTTTGATAACTTTTTAATGATTAACCTCATGCTTACAGGTTCACAATCTTTCACACTTGTTCTCCCATGCATTCAATTAACATCTGCTTTGAACAAGTTAAATATAATCTTAATGTTTTCTGCATGCACTAATAAAGCAACTCAGCACTCCTGCCCACTGCCACCATTCAGAGAATGAAGAAAACATTTAATTACTGCACAGTTTTATTCAATTCCTTTTCCTTATGCCCTTTTTCACCCTGGAAAACTGCTGCTCAAGCTAAGATTAACTTTTTTGTTTAAACTGCACATCATGGTCACCCAGCAAGCAAAGAGGAGCTATTTTTACATCACTGTCCTATTGTCAGAAACCCCTCATCTCCTGCATAAGGTTTTATATAAGCTTTTCTAAGTCTTAGAAAAGACTAAGTCAAAGCAACACATCATACTATCACCAGCTCTGGGACCAAGGGTAACTTTTCTGCCATGCAGAGTCTTTACTGTGTCTATGGCCTGTCCCCTCCAAGTGAACTGAAAGGATGATTTTCAAAGCTGAAACAACAGACAATCTAGGGACTGCATTTCAGTGGGTCACAGCCTCATTCTAGGTGGAATATATTTAAACACACAAATAATCCCTGTTGTCAAATGTTCCCAACTTGTGCCTGATGTGTGGTGTCTTAAGGAAAGGAGCTCAGCAAACAGAAAGTGTTGCAAGCACAGAAAATATTGGATGGGGGAGGGAACCAAGGACAGGAATGTATCACTGGCTCTCCAGAAGGCTGTTACTTAAACAACAATATACTTTATCTTAGACAAATGCTGAATTTTAAACAGATGCTTCCGCTACTGTGGCAATGCTCAGAAGCCACAGCAACAGAAGAGGATGACACTCGATTCGTCTCCAGCTGCATCACAAGGTGGCAACACCCTCACCCACAGGACCAGCAATGAGTGCTGGTTGGGTTTCAAGCTGCAAATTTCAGAAAGAGATATGAGCTCCTGGAAAAATCCAGGCATATTTTACAACTGGCAAGCATATGTTGACCTGTAATTTAAACTGAGCTGGGATTCTCTGAGAGGTTTTAGTTCTTTTGTTTAGATTTGACATCCTGCTCTTTACTAATATCACAAGGACGCCAAAGCAGATTTAGTTCTAAATCTTGGCAGATTTAGATTTAGTTTGCTTAGAAAACAAGGCTACATTCTCCATCACTTGTGTTTCCTTAGTAATATATGCATCAATATGAAGAAAGTATCAGTAATATCATGCTCAGTTGAGTACATTATGTCCTGGGGATGACTTACAGATAAGAAAAAGACAAAAACCTTAGTTCAAAAATTGGTTTGAACGTGTACCTCAAAATTCATGTTTTATACTTAGAGGCCCCTCATGGAAGAAAAAGGATATGGGTCACTTACTACACCAACAGTTACACTGATCGGGCTTTGGAAGGGAAAGAATCAGCTATATGCTGACCTCATTAAAAGCAACAGTATTTAACCCATTTATCTCAACTTTAACAGAATATTTCACTGGGCTCCTTTGTGATTGCACTCCTATAAATTATGGATTTCCAGTCCCCTAATTCTCAATATTTGGCCTTGGCTGCTCACACTGAATTATTGGACTTGGGAGACTCAATGGACGTGAGAAGAGAATTTGGTCCTTTCTACTCCAAACACTACTAGAACAGGAGTTTAACATTCTCTTGTGCTGCCTCCCATCCACAAAAGCGCGGGGGAGATTCCCGCAAAGCAATCAGGCGACATAAAATCAGCATTTATCCCGACACCTCTGTGAACACACAACGTAAAATACCCTGGAGAAGTTCACATCCACGCATTCAGTGCCCGGACTGCAAGGGTACTTAGTGCCCTACCTGTCGGCGTCGCCGAGCCCCAGGGCGGTGTTGCGCTGCAGCGTCTCCCGCACCGCAGCCATGCCGTCGGGCAGCCGGTTCAGCCGCCGCGTGTACAGCCCCAGCCCGCCGTCCGTCAGGTACCTGACAACAAAACGCCATGCTTAGTAGAATGATAAAAAAATTCACGTATTACTGTAGCTCCTATTTTCTGCACTCTATGTTGTCGTTTCCCCGTTTTTAATGGGGATATTACTTGGCATAAGAAGGAAAACTTCATTCTTGATTATATCGGATGTATCTTCTGCCTCTCATCATTCCCCATTACACCTTGCACGCTCTCTCATCACCGAGAATCGAATTTCAACATAAATGTGACAAAGGACACTTAAAGGAAACTTAACTTTCATTAAGGATGCCTATACGGAAGTAATCTAATATTTGTGAATGCTGTCAATAATGATCCCTTCTTGCCCAAAAAATGCATGGTTTATACCGCCCTGAATTTTTCTGCATGTGCTAAAACAGTCTCAAAATCTCAAACCTTTTTACAAGTTAGCTGCAAAAATCACATTGAATTCATACTTAGATTTTGTCAATAAACAATGAACATTAAGTATTCCACGACTTAATAGAAATCATCATGAATGAAAAGTTTTTTGCAACCTTGTTTTGGCTCCTACATTCTACTCTGGCTACAACAGTGACTAGAGACACCTGTATTTAAAACTTACTATTTCCTGTTACTATTCTTAGGCATTAAGAAATGCCAGGTGTACATGTGACACTTTGTGAATTGCCAGGATAGCACATTTCTTACTTTCTGGTTTAGATAAACGAAAAATTAATCTGAAATTGAACAGAGATGACACACAGTGGGCAATGGCATGGAGCAAGCCCTGCATTACCACCACCAATTCATCAGCTACATGAGCAGCACTGATGGCTGAGTAAACACACCATGAAGATTTTCCCACACCTGAGACTGAAATAACTCCAACACCATGAAGATTTTCCCACACCTGAGACTGAAATAACTCCAACAACTCCAGCACTACGGTCACTGTTTCCAGCACACTGCTGGACACATAACATACCCCGCCGAGATAGGAGCTGACAGGTTTGTATCTCCTCAATCCTTCAGCCACTCTTAGCAAATCGACAGCAGACCCCAGAATAGTATCCAGATACACAGGACACCTTCCTCTGTCTTAAGAAAGCACAGAGCTTTCTCCCTGATAGTGAGACACCCTCCTCCACAGCAAGAAAGGAGAGATGATGATGCTCTGAGCTGCAGGCTGCAGTGTCTCTGCTGGTGAGGTCTCACTGTACACACATGCTTTACCCAGCTTTGATTACTACGTTTATAAAAATGGGCTGGTGAACAAGAAGCCTTGCCCAATCTGCTGGTTAGCACTGCAGTTCAGTGTACAAATCTGTACAGGGCCTTCCCAGGAGCATCCAGGAGTTTCTGTGGAGACAAAGATGGTGCCAAGCCTGTCAAGTCAGACACGAGAGTATTCCCCATTCAGCAAGTCTGTGGGGATTCTCCAAACTCATAAACAAGGACTGTATAAAGCACAAGGAGCAGTTGCACTGTAACGTGGAGTTTGCCTTAGGTCTGGCATTTTACCTTGTGTTTGACAGTTTATAAATATTTTATCATGGAAGAATATGTTTTTTCCTTAAGCTATTAAAATAAAGGAGAAGAAGAGAAAAGTGGAGCTTCAGACCATATTGTTATACAAACAGGCAAAGGGTATTTTGCAAAAACATTTAATGCACATACACTAATTGGTTTACTGCAGCTACTTGTCTGCACACGAAACAAGTTTCTGTATGAGTACTCTTTGCACGTGTGCTGGAAAACACAGCTCTTGGCTTTGCTGTCAGATTTTTGGCACATTGGTCCTTTGATAAAAAAGAGCTGTTACAGTTGAAATAGATTGTTTTTCATACTTATCACTCAGAATATATGGAAATGAATATAGTACTCTTAAGACTTAGCCATGCTGAAATCAATGCCTTTTCACCAGCATTGGCATATTTCATCTTCTACACAGAAGCTCAGCAAGCTAAAAGATTAGAATAACACTGCAGTAGCATCAAACTGAAAACTAAGTCACATTTTCATTGGTTTCAAGAACTGATAAATCTTACATGAGCCAATGGAAGCTGGATGGCTTTGGCACCTTTGACGACAAGATCATGACACTTTTCTAAACATGCCCACGTGAAAAAGCACTGCCATAAATGGTGACTTTTATCCCCCATACCAACAGGGCAGGTTTCTTACATGCCAGAACAACACAGGATAGGCTTTTGTATTTTGAAACAGGTTTGTGTAATCACAGTTTGAAAGCTTTAAATCTTATTTTTATTTCACACAATATCCTCTACCCAGGAATGTTTAATTCAGAAAAGATGCCAAAACCAATGATGCCTGAAGTCCTGCATGCAACAGCGAGGTGAGGGAAGAAAGAAAGGTACTAGCTTCTAAAGCCTGTGGAGAAAAACACATTTAAAATAAATACATTTTAAAATAAATTTTAAAAAACTCTCTTTACTATCCATTGGTTAGTACAGAGGAGACTAAAAGTTACTGGTGCCACAAACCTCCAGCCATTGCTTTCTTTTCCTTCCTCTCCATCCCTTCAAACTCTAATTGTCCTGGCTTTAAGAAATTGTCTTGCCCTTATGAATACATTATTATTGCTGCAGATTTTTGCTTTGTGAGAAAGGAGAATATAATGAAGGCACATTTTTCTAAAGAAAATCTTCCAATGTTTTACTCAGGGGGAAACAAGACCAGGAAATATTGTCCTGCATATAACTGTAACAGTACTCAAAGTTATTGGAATTTTTTGTCCTATCACATCCACACAATATGGAACCCAGTAAATATTGGCCTCTCCTCTACATGACACATAAGCTTAAGTGTAATTTATCTGACTTTTCATATTAAAAATCATGACATATTTGCACAAAAAGCCTTGCTAGCTTCATGCCTGCTAAGAATTCTGCAAGCACATTCAGTGCAAAACAAACAGGATTTAGGAGTATTATTTACCTGCCCCAAAATAAGAAAAAGTTTAAATACGTGATCTGGGGAAAAGCACAGCATCCAGACTCTGACTTTTATAGAGATAGGTAAATTGTATAGAAAAATTTAATCTCACAGATGCTTTATGAATGGTACCACCAGCCAGACGGAATGATTGCCTTTAACAAAGCTGAATATAATAATGTTTAATGAATGGACAGTGAAACAGTGATGATGTTGGTTAAAGAGAGTTTCTAATCTTTCCAGGAATTAATGTACAAATACTCATCGCTATAGTTTCGCTCTTCGTCAGCAAGGAAAATAAAATTAACCAAATTTCTGTCGAAATGAAAAGACTCAGGTTAAACAAGAGTAGCATTATGCATTTCTAACACACAATTAGGACTTCTAGCCCATTTTCTAGGTGACACTTTCTTCCTATTAGAAAGTGGCTCCCTGCCCTGCTTTACAGGCATAAAGTAATTTGCTTTGGACAACTTGGACCTTTAAACTCCTCTTTTCTTTAGCCAAGTACACCCCTTCTGTGCATCTGAAATTTTGAGTGCTGTAACATGCCCTTCCAAGTGTAATATTTTTAGGGTATTTCTGATGCTGATGTGATTTATTCCCCCTTCCTGAAAGGCACACTGAGGAAACAAGAATGGGTTATGTCAGGGATCAGCAAAATCCAGTGGTCTGAATCACTTGACTTCTGTCTGCACTCCCTACTTACTGACAGGCGCAGCCAGCCAACAGCACACTTACTTTTATGGTCTGACAACTCTACCACTTCATATATATTCATTTCACTCCTTAATGCATGAATATGAATTTTCCAAGTTTGGAAATAGCCAAGGGACAGGCATTCTTTACTTAAGGATTAGGAAGAGAAGGAGCAGCAGGTAAATCAGCAGCATGCAACAGACCGGGCAAGCTTACCCTGACCTGCTCAGGATCCCACAGCTCCATAATCCCAATCCCACAAGCACAAGAGCAACAATGTGCCCCAAAGGGGACCTGACTCTGGCAGCTCAGGTGCTCCTGCCTTTCTCTTGGTGCTTTGGATGACAGCTTGGTCTGGAAATTGCTGCCCAGGTGTCTCCTGGGCAGAGGACTTGCCCAGCAAGCCAAGAGCTTGAAACTTCAAGAAGCAAAAAGCTTGGGGAATTATTTCATGTACCTACATCTGCTTTGACACGCGGAAGTGTTCTCTTTTTGATGCAGCAGTAACACTGTTATCCTTAATGCTTTCCTTTAAATCTCTATTTTCACTAGGCTTCATCCATCTCGTCATTACAGTCAGTTAAATGAGATCAAGAGGCTTAACAAGTTTCAAGTATCAAAGAACAACTCTAACTTTGCCAGTCGCTGAAAACCCACAGCAGAGAATTCCCCAGTGCTGTTTCTGGAATATGCTGAATGGGATCAAAACCATCTTGTTAATGCAACTACAAATATGTCCTACATCTGACTTAAAAAGAAATGCTACCCTAACAGCTGGATGAGGACAACTCCAAATTTCTCCGTTTAGTATGAATTTGATCTGCATTCTTCATCATAATGGCGGCATTAGACCATATGGGCTTTACCCATCTTTATATCCCCCAAAGTCTTTCCAATCACTGTTCCTGCCTGACTTGCATCAGTACTTGATCAGTACCTGATGTCTCTAACCAAAGGGGTGAACACAGACCCTGTCCACAAGCCTGTGGCTGGTTTAAGTTGCATTATTGATCCCTGTGAATTTCAACAAGAACATTCAGGAACAGGATTAGGTCCTGAGCTTTCAGGTAGGGACTCCTAATACAATGCTCAAATCCGTAATATTAGACCAAATATTACAGTTCAGGTTCACAGAAGTGGAAACCTATTGCTCAATTAATAAAATTTAATTTATATGTAAGGTAGTCTATAATTTATATATTAATAGACTTTTACTAATAATCAGTAACTATTTATAATTAACAAACTAATGAATGAACTATGAATTGTTTTGCAGATGCTTGACCCAAATTTGGAGTAAACCCAGAACAAATTACTTGCAGACTCAAAAATCCTAATCACTGCTGGAAAGGAGGAGATACCTGTTCCACTAACAGGTAAGACAGGAAAAATGAGATTATGCAAAACTTAATAAGTATATATTAGTTTCACAGTTTATTTAGAGAAACCTCTCACGTGTTAATCACTAATAGCATGAATGGTGCTGCTTATTCACATTGTTCAAACCAGTCTAGAAGCAGAACAAGTTCATCCCATTAACTACTTAATGCTCAGACCTTTTTTCCATGGCAAAAAAAAAAAAAGAAATCTGCAGAAATAAGTGACTTCTGTGAAATCAATACTTTTCTATCTGTAGATGTATTAAAGCTGCCTGGCACATAAGTCATTAGGAAGCCATCAGATAACAATTTTTGGGCACTGCTGTCCGAGGCTAAATTTTTTTCTATGTCTTCTCAGTTTCAAGCAGACTGCAGGCAGGTAATTCCAAGGACAGTATAGCCTGTAAGGGAGTTGGGTGGCTGCTGCTCCTACATGTCCCCACATCCAGAACAACTTCTGACCGAGCTTTTGAAGAAACGGGTTTCCTCTGGAATAAGCAGTCTTAGATATTGGCAGTCAAAGAGAAGCTGTCAATATATAAAAGAATATTAGACTGAAAGTGTCTCCCACATGGCTGCACCCATTCCTGTTCCAGAGGAGAGTCTCCAGTGTATGATCCTCTTTCCAACACTCTCCATCTGTCAGCCCTGGGCACCTTAACCTCAAATTCACCTTCACCTCAAGGAGGAGGCCTGCTCCACCATTGCTTTTAAAACTGTTTTTAAAATCTAGTCAGCCCAGGCAGACTGGGCTGGAGTCAGACTGGAAAGCACTCGAGAGGTCAATCCTTTCAGGTGTGCACTGGACCCCAGGGAAACATGAGTGGAAACTCATTACTGAAAAGAGGACAACACTCACACCCACCAAGCACCACCACCACCACCAGGCTGCTGGCCTGAAGGCCACCACAACTGGCTTTGCACATGCCAATCCTGATTTCAATGCCCAAATTCTTTCTCAGAGTCTATTTCAATGAAAATCATAGAAATAAGCTATAGAATAGGTGATCCATTTTTCATCATCCTCTTCAATTCTGTTCAGGAGAGGATGACCTGTGACTAAAGAGGATTAAGGAGGGAGTGCAGCTTCTCCAGAGGTTCTCAGCAGTGTCAGCAGCAGAGGAAGAGTAACTCCATAGCGACTTTGGATTATTCCCTCATGCCCACTCTCTTCCTGCAGATGATCCACACTGACACAGTGTAAATGACTGCATCCCCCTCTACTGGCTAGCCCAGATCTGGGACCCTATTTTGTCCTTTATAAACTGTCACTTCACTCAAATTACAACAATCTGTTTGCACTGATGCAGCAGTTCAAACACTGCTGAGCTGTTTATTACAGAAAAAAATCCCAAAATGGGGTAACTGCTATTAAATAATATTTTGGTAACTGTTAACAATAGGTCAGTGCGTAGAAGTAAGCAAAAATATCAAACACCACAACTATTGTATTCATTTTACTGATTAACACTGTATGTTACATAACATGGGTATTTTACCATTATACTGAAAAAAAAGCTGATGTCTAAGGTTATAAGTCATAGACCTATGCTGTCTTCCTATGCTGAATCCTACACTGCACGAGAGGTTCTATGAGAGCATGTTACCTGAGATATAATTTGATAACACACTGTCTTATTCCTGAATAAGACACAAGAACTACTCCTGAAGTGAGTGCAATATTTAAGAATGCTTAAAACAATATTAGAAATTAATAATATTGAAAATGCTTGTGCCATATCCTACTCATGTCTCCTGCAAAGAACTGTAAGTACAGTTCTTGGAATAAGAATACTGTCTTTATTTAAACACTGCCATATTTTTTTCTTTTCATTCTTACAGCACCAAGATGTCTATGACTTTAAATGCAAATTCAGTTTCAACCTTGTTCGCTACAAAGTCAGAAGTCAATATTTCCTCATCCCTTTTCATGAAAGTCAAACTTTGAGTTTGCTTGCCCAACCCCTTCATTATTTGTGTTAATTATCCATTTACCATATATAGATACTATTCTGCAACGTTGGAAAGATCAAAATGTAGAAGTATTCTGCCCTAACAAGACAAAAGACAGTTCAAATAAACACTGCTCAAACACAGAAGAAAAATAAAATAAACCTCCTAATGAGTCTTAGTCATGTTGAAGTGCTAGAGCCATAAAAGGAATGCAGCTTCATCCCATCCACTGTATTTCGATGAAACCTTATCACTAAAACCATATAATTTAAAGAGCAGTGTCCAGTAAATGACTAATACACTGTAATTCAGAGTGTACAGAAAAAATACAGTGATAATAACTATGGAAAGAAATAGGTCAGAAAAGCCTATAGACAGAGCATTAAATGCATGCACAGGGTACACACATTCTCACTCAGCCCAGGACTGCCTCAGCCACTCCTGATTTCCAGCCAGCCATGAGTTACCTGGAGCAGCAACCACTCCTGCTGCAGACAGCTTAGAAGAAAAGGGTTTCTCTCACCTACTGTTACCAATAACAAATTCTCATTAGCAGCAAACTGCAGAGTACTCCTCCTCCTCATCATGTGAAACCTCAGCCCTGGTGAAGGTCTGTTGTACTGCCTGTGACCCTGACATCTGAATTAAATGCGTCACTGTCTGACTGGTAAATAGCACAAAAGCAAGAAACTGATCTGCAAGAATCCTACAAAATACCAACTACACTTCAACATTCAGTGAAATCAGTCCTCAATTTCAGCTCTTTTTTCCTCCCAACAGACGTAACTCCTAAATGTAAGCCTGCTTCAGAACTCTGTTTCAATGATGGTTTTGGTCCATGAAGGGCACAGTGCTTCTGGATGAGATTCAGACCTGAGCAGAAGCAGGAGCAAAGCCTGATTTCCCAGTCCTGGGGAAAGTGACCTGTTCTTCTTTTTAGCATCCTTCCTCCACATTCCAAATTCAACTGCTTCCAGCGCTAGTAAAAAGACCCCCAGGGAGCATAAAGGTTTGAATAAACAAGAAGGAATCATAAGCCCATGAGGATTGTGCATGCAAACACATTAAGAGGTTGTTGAAACAAGAGATGTGGAATGGGACTATATCATCACCAAATCATTAAATATGGGGAAGTTAATAAAATGGTAAAATGTATCCCCCCAACAACAACCACTGCACCCACAGGAGGTGGCTGCAAGAAGAATTTTAGCACAGTGCCCCTGACCAGTGTTGGAACACAGCTGGAACAGCCATGCTTCTGCAAAAAATGATTTTGACAAAGGTGTGTTTGCAGACCCAAACCCATTTCCTGAGAAAACTTGTGACCAGCACTAATCAGTATATCCACACTGTTAATTCTGCACAGAAAGCTACACACTTAGGGTAATGAAAACAGGGACAGAGGATTAATTAAATGAAAAGAAAATAATTATAAAAGCCGCTTTTTTTTGACCAACAGCTCTGTTGCTGCATTCCAGCAAGAGATAAAAAGGAAATTAACTCTACATCTCATTAGAGAGAACTGGGGCTATGGAGATGAAAAAAATAGTAGGAATGTGTATGTTAGTAGCCAGGGAGAGACTGAAGTGGACAAAAGCCTTCTGAACAAATGCAAAAATCCATGAGAATTAACATGCCAACCTGGGACAATCTTTGGGGTAGAGAGGTGAGACAGTTCTGGGCTCTGAGGTGCCACTTTCCAACGAGGCTCTGAGCCTCCAGCTCAAGACGGCCACCAAAGGGAGTGGGCTGAGGGCTCACTCCCCACCTCACACAAATTCTACTCCTGCTGCTTCGTCTCTGGGCTATGTTTTAGACCCTGCAATAAGGCAACTTCTTACCTTTGATCCACCCCCTGGAGACTTGCTTAGTTTAAGAGCTGTTCTCTGTCCCTTTGGCAAAGACACTCTTCCTAACCCTAAGAAAGCAATCCCAGTGTCTGCCAGAGCTCTGCTTGAGCAGACTCATTAAGGGAGGCCAAACGAAACTTCCCATGACCCAGTACATTTCAGAGAAAGCACCAGGATCACAGGGCTAAACTAGTTTTTCTTGGCTATTGGATTTATTTTGGCTGTAACAAATATTTTGGCTTCCTTCCCTATCAGTTTGCCAATGAAAACACAGATCCAAGGTTTTCAGACTCCAGGATTGTAGCAATTCTGAAAAATGACAAAGTGAAACACATACCAGCTAATAAAGAGCTATTCATGCTCTAAATACCCTCTTGTGCTGCTCTCCACATAGTGTAGCTCAGCTTCTGGAAATGTTGAGCCTGTTTGCCCTCCCATTGATCTTGGTGATTTGTTTTGCAGCAAGTCACACGGATGCTTTCTTTACAAGCAACCACTCTGATTTCCAAGCAGTTTATTATTCCTCTCCCACAAAAACACAATGCCATCCTATTTTTTTACTATTTGAAACTAAACAGACATTGGGGAACATAACTTATGGAACAGGCTACCAAACATCTGTTCACACTGGAGATGGCAACCCAGTGCCATTAGGTGTCACCAAAGGTAAAACCCGTATTTTTTTATCCTTCTCCATTAATACTGGAATGCTGTTATTGCAATTTAATACTGCAATATTCCCTTCTCAGGGAATCCACTCACATGATTACCCTCCACAGACTGCAACCTCAACATTGTGGGGCTGCTTGCAGCAACACTCCCTCCAAATGCCCACCAGTGCAGTGAGAACCCCCAAACTGCCCATCTCCAAATCCTGTCCTCAACCTGGAAATGGAGCTGGATCTTTCCAACAATGGATTGATCAACAATACCAATTCTGTCCTTGGAACTTAGTCTATATAAAGTGCTATAGTCTATATAAGTGCTATATAAATTGATAAACCAACTCACACTATTTAACAAAACAGAGTTTTGTGGCTAAAGGCAAAAGATGTGGAAAAGAAAAACATATTTGTACACACTTCTTAACCTAAGGACCTTAAATTGAGATCTCATCAGTATCTGGCGATTACATGAGTAAAAAGTGAAAAGTATCTGGCTCTTAAAAAACAGCAGGAAAAAAAGTCAGATACTGAGTTAAAGATGTCCCAACACTCAAGACCAGGAGTGAGGTGGAGTATAAGACTCTTCTGCTATGTTACTCATTCTTGGTATATAACTCACTGCTTTGGTGACAAAGGCATCAACTGGCAAAACCATTTTATTACCCAGAATCTAAATACCACTCTTGTAATTTCAGACTATGGAGACTCCCATTTTTTAACCTGCAGGATGAGCAGACACAGAAAAGGAAATGATACACAGAGATGAGTGAAGGCACAGATTTCTCTGTCAATATTGTTCATAAATTCAACAGCTTTTCTAGTCTTTCCTTTTCCTCAACCTGGAATCTGAATTTTATACACTAAGTAAAGATCTGCAAAGACTGAGGCTCCTCTATGAGCAGCAGAAGCCTGAGCTGACACAGTTCTGCCAGGGATAATTCTCAATTACCACTCAAGGTGTTTTATGGAAACCACGGTGCTACTTAGAATTTACTTTCCTCACTTCCAGACCAAAACTACAGCCACAAATTTGAATAGAATTCATAGTCTAGAGGAAAAGCAGTAACTGTTACTACAATAAACACTACAAAATCCAGGTGTAAGTTGATTTATATGAGGAAAACACAAGGTGCTTTACTGATTTGATGCAGTATTAATGCAGCAACAGCTACTGGTGTTTTATCTGAAACAGAACTTTATACTGATTTTTGCATCAGCTACTTTACTATATGCTTCCCTAATGAAGCATTAAAAAGAAAGTGTCTGACTTTTCAAAAAGTGTGATATATCCAAATATTCATAATGGACAGAATTAATGGAGATTTCCAGATGGTGTAACTTAACCAGTTAAGTTAATGACAAAGCAGCAGCTGGATTCCAGTAAGAGACACTATATCTTCCAAAAAAGCCAACACCCCTAGAAATGTCACTAATAAAAAAAATTTCAAAAAAGCAATGGATGCAAGATGGCCAGACAGGGCTGCCACAAAAAAAAAAAAAAAAAAAGCCATTTAAATCTCAAAGATCAGTTTTAACATCAATGCAATTTACTTGAGCTAAGTTAAAATGACTGGTTTTTAGTAGGAACTGAAATTAGACATATTGAATTGAATACTGACTTTGGAGCAAAGAACAAATGCTTTTTCCATTCAAGGCAGAGATAAAATGATGATGTAAAACCTTGTTAATAATTGTCTATTACTTGATATTTCTGCACACTGACTTGTTCTTTAAACTTTTTTTAGCATGTACCACTATTTTACCTAACATAGAGAGGCAAAACCATTTCTTTCCAGCAAACTGGCCCCTCAAAGTTCATATAGCAAGAGTTCAGCCAAGTACTAAACGTGCCTCACTCCCTCCATCTCGTGGGCACGAATGAATGTTGCAACCACAATGAGCCCTGACTCAGGAAAACATTTAATCACATGCAAGAATCTCTTCATATCTAGGGATATTTTCTTAACATGCACCTAAAACTTGAGTTTTGTTTAATGATGATGAACTGTCTCTCCAAAGGTGTCGGGGTGTTCTTTGGACCCCGCTGACTCCTGGCCCGGCTGTGTTCCTTATTTCAGTGTCCCATGTCCTGAAAAGATGAAATGAGGCTTCTTTCTGCTGTTTCAGAGCTTGTTTATTTCTGGTTCTTATCAAAGTTTCAGAGGCACAGACTGTGCTGTGACCTCCAGGAACACGAGGGCAGAATGGCAATGGCTACCCAAAGCAGGTAGCTTTTATATCTATTATCAACCAGTTAGAAAACTTTACGTATCTTATTTTGTTCCCAAAACCAGTGAATATCAACCTCATTGACATGTCTCCTCTACACTAAATTCTATCTACCAATTAACAAATCACAGGAACTCATGTCAGAGAAGAAAGGAAGAGAAGAAGAGAGAAGAAGATGAAGAAACAGCACCCGACACCCTAGAATCTCCATGTTGGCTCTATATAATATATATAGCAAAACCTAAAAACTACAACTACACACTCTGTGGTACACTAAACAACCACCTCCTCATTTCTTTGGTGCTCTCAGCTCACCCAGAAGTGCAGGAAAAGTTCACAGGCTTTTCCTGGACTCCAACCCAAAGGCTTATCAAAATGAGTAGAACATCTTCGGCGTTGACTTTTTTTAATTCTCCAAATAATCACAGAAACACAATGCCGCAAACAGAACGGAAGCACTGCGTGAAGCGAGGTGTTAACTCACCCACTGGTGATGTCGTCGGCCCTGATGTTCTTGCCCAGCACGTCGCCGTCGCTCATGTAGCCGGTGGCGTCCATGGCGATGCCCTCGAGGTCGATGTCGTCGCCGGCCTTGTCGGCGATGTCCACGTGGCAGACGCTGCTGCCGCGCGTGGCCAGCTGCCGCCGCAGCGGTGCCGAGTACAGATAGCGCCCGGCGCCCGGCTCGGCGCTGATGAAGCGGCCGGCGTTCCCGCGGGGAGGGTATCCGTTCCCCATGGACGGCGCGTCGCCGGCCTGCAGCCGGGGGCTGGACTGGCCCAGCCTCCAGGACAGCGGCGTCGGCCGTCCCGTCAGGCTGAGGATGCTGCGGCCGCTGATCTCGGTGGTGACGTTGGTGTCAAAGGTGGTCTCCAGCGTGCTTGAAAGGAGAGATGCACCGGATCAAATGTGGCTCTTACATGGAATGCTGTGAGATTTCAGGCGCTTCCAAGGCCCTGAACGCTCACCAAGTTACAGGTTGTGTGGAACAGCACTAACAGTTTACTGCTACAACACTTGGGGAGATCCTTTCTTTTCACTTTTCAGGTCTTTCTCCCATGTTCCTAAAGAGACTCCTGCACCCAGGCCACCAGGTGCTCTACATACACATGAGAAGAGTTAAGCAGGAACTTTTTAATGGATTATCCACAGTATCAAAGCGCAACTTTCTCATCTTCAAGAACATATAACTCCATTATGCCATGGTTTTGCCAGTCTAGGCAAGGGAGTGGGATAATAAGCGGACTAAAGGAAAACCTGCTGAAGTACTATTTTTCTCATATATTTCCTTTTTTTGACTGCATTCATGAAAATTCTAACTCTGGAAATGTGTCCAGCACCATGATGGAAGCTATTTCTACATCATGGAGAGGATTAAATGAAAAAAGTAAGAAGGGCCAAAAAAATGTTTTTTCAAATTATATTTTGCATATTAACAAACCAATAACGAATGATGAATTGTTTTGAAGATGTTCAAATCCAAACCCAGAAAAAACAATGAATAACTAATATATTCACGAGTTATGTATAGTTTTAAAACTATTCATAATATTTATAGATGGAACCCTAAAAATAGGACTACACCATGAGTTTTCAGGTGATGTGTATAGATTGCAAGACTACACCCTTAATACTCATAGCTGAGTTGCAGCTAATTTATTTGCAGCTTAATCCATAGCTGCAACTTCTCTTACTTACACAAATGCCTCTTTTCCTTTCCTGCTCAACTACGTGCCACTTTTTTTTTATTTATTGTGGCTATTTTTAAAAATAAACAGCACTGTACCATTCTCAATGTAATGTTACATGTCAACTGGAAAAACCTTTGTATCTCTGGTTATATTAACGAAACCATAAAGAGCAGTTGCATTGATTGAAACTTGCAAAGAAAAATAGCTCTGGGATTTCATCTTTGCAAGCTCTGCTTCAGTTTTAGGTACAAAGCCAAAGCACAAAGTGTTCCCCCAATAAACTCATTTAGGGCTGGGGCACGTAAGGCACCAAGCATTGGGGAAGACCCCAACCTCATCAGGGGCCAAACAGCTTCTTCTCCCAAACTTCCTGTTCAACATTGAAAAGATAGAACTCACATAATGTTTAAATGTAATAGCAATCTTTGTTTATTTACAGCATATTTTAAATATTGCTGAAGATTTCCAAAAGCTGCTTTACGAAGAAAAAGCAGTTACATGTAACTATATTACAAAACTTTGTTTGTCCAAAGTTTGGTCAGGAATTTAAGTTATGCACTTGATAATGTGGGTCAAGCACAGTTCACCTCTTACTTAAACAAAATATTGCACATAGGGGGAGAGAGGTGTAATGCACTGAAGTTACTCAACAGTAAGAAGAAGCATTTTAAACTGTAACTTATATTCAAACATCACCTCACACATTTAACAAGAAGTGATTGTTCTTGACCTTTGAGTCAATACACAACCCATCCCTTCAATTCCTCATCAAACATTTCAATAACCAGCAAACATTATTCAAATTCTGTGCATTAAAGACAAAAATTACGAGATCAGTATCTCCCACTGTCAGTGTTAATCATTTCTCTAAGGATGCAACCCAGCCAGGTGTAAGGGATGTAAAGAGCAGAGTGGTTTCCATTTTCTTATAAACACAGTGGTGCCCTTACCTGTGAGTGACCTGGGTTCCCCGTAAACTGGACATGGTTTCCTCCAGGTTCTGCCGAAGGTCAGCGATGTTTTTCACTGTTCGCAACCGCCGAGTCTCCGGATCCTCTCCTACAAGGAAAATATGCCACGAGTAAGGACCAGGCAGGAAACAGCACAGAACTGAGCTGTTACCTATGTCTGAATCTGACTCAAATGCACTTTTTTACTGACTTTCTAAGCTGGTTAGGATTGAGATTCAATTCCCCTCGGCAGGTACCTGCTGTCATCACATCCTGACTGAAATGAGCTCTGTAGGGTTACCTTCATTGCACAGGCTGCCTTTGAGATGTTGGTTTCTTGTCATTTCCCATATGACCCTGTTTAAATTCTGGTTAACTTTCAACCTCATTAGAATATACACTCCATCAATACCAACCTTTCCATCTCATATATTGACATAATTAACATTAATGTGACTCAGGCAATTTCTCCAATGCTGTATTTTGACTAGATCTTCCTTGTCCTGTTTCACACAGATCTCATTCCACAATAACAGCTTTCCATAAACTAAATTGTGCTGACTGGGTGCTCCATGCTGAGTGATGTTTCAAGTAAAATAACAAAAGGTTTTGCTTGTCAACAACACAACACAGTAGCTGTTCCTAAAACATGCCACATGACACAAAGTTGGGGCATGACTTAGTTTTCATGGCATTTAGAAATCCTGTTATTTAAATACTTTGTTCTAAAACATATTCACATCCTGCTCTTTAAAAGTAGAGTGTTACGTGCACAAAAAAAGTCTTCCTACTGCCTCAGCATAATTTCATTTTATCAAATTAATAATTTAATTAGTGCCTCAGCATAATTTATTTACGCCCTCTCAGCTGTCAATTCAGAAAGGCTTTGGTTGTTACCTCAGCTAAGCTTTATAGAGTTAAATCCTTTAAGTGGCTGAAGAGAAGTGAATTTCTAGTAGTGCCAGCGTATTCTTTGTAAGCTGAAAGCTGGAACAGAAAACCTCCAAAAAACTGTCACAAAGCTTCTGTTGGGCACAGAAGGAAATTATTTCATTCTAAAGGGTTTACAACTCATGACTAAAGAAAATACTACAGTAAATGTAAAACTTTTCACATTTTATATCAGCCTTCTCTGTGTGTACAAGTGATGCATTCTTGAGCTGCCAGGATGTCACCCACATGATTGCTAGTTCAGATGGATATATATATATTACACACATCAGAAGTGTTAAGAATCAGATAAAAAAGCTGTTGCTGGAACTTTCTACGTTCTCTGCTTTCAATTTCACGTTTCTAAAAGATGCCAGGTTGGTGGCACAGAAAAACCCACTCACACACCGTTGCCTACAAAGCAGTAGTGCTACAAACTACTGACCAAAGTGCTTAGTGCCCATGTGAGCATTTTTCTTTTAATCAGTCTCTACTCTCTGGGAAATCATCTCCCAGATGTTACAATTCACTTAAGCCAGAGGGTCAAACAATTATGGTCTGGCTGGACTGGAAACATCCACCTAACAAGACTGATTACTTTAGCCAGCGGGTCTCTGGGACAGAAAACATTTTCTATACTCATGGATCTACAAATTTTTGCAGTTAAAACCATAAAATATTTATAGGCCTTTAGCTTAACAAAGGTCACAGTGCTCTTTTACAGATCATTTCTCTCATAGATGTGAAGGCAAATGGTAGGTAACTTCTCAGGAAAACACACAGGAGACAAACTAAACCAGTTTCTGCTGAGATCATTCTTATGCCTAAATTGATACCAAATTTTCAATTAAATGACATTCCACTGCTTAAATTGTAATCATACATAAAAGACAGTTATTGGATAGTTGGCCCCTAGAGCTTAATTCTGAAATCACTTAGCTCCTCATGAGCAGGCAGCATCCTTAAACAATTCTGTTTCCATTTTTCCCTACCTAGGCTCTCTTTTTGTTTTATGTGCTTTTAAATTAACAGCATCAATGGCTGCTATGCAGGGAGAGAAGGTATCTGTGCCTCATTTCTTCTAATTCATTTGGGCTGAGGGACTATTTTGTTTAGTTTGCTCTGTATCCCCCAAGGCCCCTTTATGGATGCTGCTGCCGGGTCTGGCTGTGCACAGCTGGGCTTGCATCTCCCTTGTCTGAGGTTGTCAGCTGTCTTCCGCCTTTGGATCCCAAAACTTACATATTCTAGTTGAGTAATAGTTTGTATTTACATAACATCTGTCATTAAAAACTGAAGACTTTTTGTGATCTAGAAACACTTCTCAGTTTGCAGACTGAAATACATCCAGCCCAGCCAATATGATGATTAAGAGGTAATGCTGGAAAAGTTTAGGCAGCTGGACACTGTTTTCTTACTTGGAGCTCTCATATTTAAATATGAACCCAAAAATGTTCTCAAGGATTTTAGCCCTTGTGCCTTTTACTTGCCTTTTAAGTACTTAACCCACCTGTATATAACTTGTACACAGAGATATGCTCACTCAGGCATTCCTGCAGCCCTTTTCCTCACCAGTGACTCTGCCTCTCACCTCTGCCATCAGCACACAGATGTAAAGGCAGCACTGATATATGCAATGCTGTATGAAATTAATCTCACCGTGAAACTTTTAGCCACATCACTCTTCCAAGGAGGGCATTTGGTTTCAAACCCTACATTGAACTGTGGAACATCAAGACTAAGTAGATGAAAAAACCTGAGATATTCTACGGATGAGGCATCCTGCAATAGCACACAGTAAGCAAAGTCATAGATATTGCTGAATTGGGGACGGGGGAGATCAGACTGTGACTTTAAAAGCACATTTTAGATCACATTAGTAGAATCTAATAGATTCTAACAGAATATGGTTGCTGAAAATCACTTTGTTGTATTGATAAGCTTAAATTTTTTTGCTAACTAGCAGATACTTCTTAGAGTAGCAGGAATTTGAGATAAATATATGAGGTACTTTCTAATTTAGACTGCTCATATTCTAGCTACAACCAGTTTCAGGTTCTGTATGCTGGACATGGTAAAGTGTAGTTGGATTGTGGTGCCCTATTGCTGTGAAGGCTATCTCTCAAATTGATCAGATCCATGTGAGTGATACTGAGATTCCTCCAAACCAAAACATCAAGAAAATGAACATAGTCTCTTCTGTAAGCTCCAAAACAAAGTTTTTAAAAGAAAACAAAAAAATATGAAATGCCTGGGAATTCTTAACATCTCTATAATAGTTTAATCCTAAAAATGCTGCACATCTTCTAGAAAAACATTAAGTAGGCAGAATTCCTAATGATTTCAAGAAATCTGTGGAGCACACTTGTGCTGAAATTAAGCATCTAGAGTTCAAATTAGTAACACTCAGTTTTCATGGCTGAAGAGCTGAAAGAAATATAGCTATTAAGAACTAAAGCATCAGGAATAAAACCAACTTTCTCTAGCCCGTTCTTATTTAACCAGACCACAGCCAGTAACAGGTCATGCTGCAAGACATACCTGAGAGGTCCTCGAGGGCAGGCTGGGCAGTTTTGACATAAAGAGCAGAATCCATGCTGACCCCTCCTGTGCTGGCCTCGGCTGTTACGTTCCCTTCATTGTCTGTCTGAGATCTGGAAGGCAAAACAACACAGGGATGTGCAGCCACTCTCCATCCAAAGTACCTCAAGGATAACAGCGAGGCGAGTGCACCTGCCATCAGCCACTCTGTCCCAGAACAGACCAGCAGACTGATTTTACATAATTCATTAGTCCCATGTTGAATTATGTCCTAGAAATGGAAACAAGCACTCAGCTGTAAAAAATAAAAAATTCATAGTCGAAGATAGGCTTCACAGCTCATCAGACGGGGTCTTAAGACACTTGGATTTCCAGATGTATTTTAATTATCGATAACATTAATTGTTGTGGCTAATCTGATCCTCTCCGATGAAGTCTGTATTGTGTGAATATAAAGAAGGTAGCATGTGATGGCATGTTTCCCTCCTGCTAGGTTCTCTTCAACATCATTTGTATTTTAAAAGAAATGACTGGGCAAAACCAACTTCAAACTCCAATTTTATTGTCTGATATTATGGCTGCCAGGTAATGAAAGGTGATGTAAGGATCTACTGTCAGATTTGACTAAGATATTGTGACTCATTTCACTTTACTTATTGTGCTGTGTTTTGCTCATAGAGCCACACCAACAAGCAGCTGGAAGTTCTCCTGCCCCAAGGGTAAGTGCTGTAAAAAAGTGAAGACACAGTGGGGAATTATTACTGCAATACTCTTAATTTCACTTGACCCTTGTAGCAGGATGCTCTGCCTGGAGTGGGGGTAAAACAACTGGAACAATGCCCTATTTACAGAGCTGTCTGTGGTGAAAGAAAAAGGGGTCTCTTGCTGTTTTTGGTGTTGAATAATGCTGAAACCAGCCTGACTCATCAATCCCAATGTTCAGCCTCCTGACAGGGAGGTGAAGATGTGGCAGACCTGGTAAAGTACCTGATAAAGGAACCAACAATGATACCACTGATAATTAAAGATGCTAAGCTGACACAGCTGGCCAGGGGACACATGACTGACATTCTATCCTATAAAAGCCCAATCCCACTTTTTAATGGCAAGGTCTTCTAACACATCCTTGAAGTTCAGGCAGAGATTCCTCCCTTGAGTGGGGACATCCTGGAGAGTGAGCAAAAGAGATTTGCCCACAGTCATTGGTATGGGTGAGTAACATCATCTACTGAATAATTGCTTTTGCTAACTTTAACATAATTCCTTTGATATTGCTTCAAAAATAGTGCATTATACTGTACTAGTAATCACAGCTGCCTTTACTATGTAGTAAGTAATTCTGATTGACAACTTTTAGTCTAATCATTATCAAAATAAATCACTTATTTTTATATAAATACATCTGGTTTGCCATCCTTAATCCTACAGGAGAGCTGAGTTATATAAAGTTCAATTATACCTATATAATCCTTTAGACATGAACAAAGTTGACAAAGTCTGGGGATAAGTCTGGAGCCAGCTGCACCCAGACTCCTCTCTGAGGAGTTTAGAAAGCAAGGGGATCCTTTCTGCACCTCCTGACTTAATGGGAGGGCTTATCTAATAAACTTTGTCTGAAGCTCCCATTCTGCCTGTGACAACCCTATACAAAATGCAGAACAATTTCTTATGTCTTTTGCTTTATAAAAAGCCATCAAACCCAAACAAAAAGTCTACAGGCAGCTGAAAAATACAGATTAAAGCAACCTTAACTGATGTCATAAAAAAACTGAGCCCTCTACTGCAATGCATTAACAGGTGCATTTTGCAGATTAAAATAATGTCTGGATAGTAAATACAATAATGTGTTATGTGTGCCTTGCAAACCAGTATGATCTGACTTTTTTCTTTTAAAGCTAACATGATCACAGAGTTTGGCCTTTTTTTTCCTCCAATGCTGAAAAGTAAATACTACTTTTCAATTTTTCAGCTGCCAACAGGTAATTTCATTCCTGGTTTTGGTAAAACATAAAATAAATACTGTGGTAGAGTTTATCAGTATGTTTAGATTATAGAAAATTTATGGATTGCAACTGCTTTTACACTTTACATGATGCTATCTGTGTTCAGACTAAGATCAATACCAACAATGAGAGGACACTGTAGTGATAAACTAAACTATCCATCTCCAAAAATTTCTGCTTCCCAGGTCCCCTGGCATTTTATTCCATACACACAGGGAGAATTCTCAAAGGGGCCAAAAGACTCAAGGGCTGCTCTTCTAATTCTGTATTCCTACACAGGCCTTTGGCATCCCTCTCCTTCAGGTTAATTCCACTGACATTCACCCTTATTTAAAAAATGTGACCAACCATTTTTTATGCTACATCTGCCAAGAGATCCAAGGCAAAAATGTGTACAGTAGAGCTGGAAAAACTATGGGACAGCAACAAAGATGACTGAAGAACATGAACAGAATCTCCTCAAGTAAAAACTAAAGAGGCTAGGATACCTTAGCCTAGAAAGGACACATCTTAAGGAAGGGAAGGGGGTGATAAAGGCTTTCAGATCATGAGCAGCAAGAAGATGATGAAGAGCAAACACTTGCATCCTCTTTCTACAAAAGAGCCAAGTAGCGTCAAAAAAACCCAAGAGATGGCTGTCCAAACCAAAAATCCCACCCTCTGACTGAGAAAGTTCTTGTGTCCCAGTCATGCTGTGTCCTTAAGAAACTCTGCTACTGATTTCCCTCTTGTTACACTTCCCTGTGTTACCTCTACTGCCATTGTCAAGCAGAAGGTGCTTCAAACAGAAAATGGACTAGAGAGAGGTTAGCTGTGACTTCATTTGGCTGCTCTTTTGCTTATCTCAGGGTTAACACATACAACACCACAGACTTGTTGTCTGGCCTTACTTAAACTAAGGGATTTTTATTTTAAACATTTTTTTACAGAAATTTCCAATTCCTGCTTATAGTGAGGCAGCTCCACCACTGTCAGCCACAGTGAAGAGTGTCTCTTGGCGTTGTTACAACTTTCAAAGGTATGATGCACAAAACAAACCTGATACATGTCCTTGTGCCCTTTGGAAGAGGAGCATCTGGTCAAGGAGGTGTTCAGATTTTCACCTTTCCTGCTAGCAGGGTCAGATAGAACAATAATTCCCCCTCCTGTCTATCACAACTTCTCACACACCTTAGTCTGACAGCTTTCACCATCAGTTTTGTGAAAATGCGTAAACTGCCTACGCTCTTAAAGCAAAAAAACCCAAACTTCTCCATGAGGTAGCGTTTATTTTGCTGCTTCACCCCTATGGAAGAGTATCCAGAAAGAATGACCCTTGTGGGCCCCCCATTCCCCATGGCCCCGGCGAGGCGTGTCCCGTACCTGTACATGAAGGGTGCGACGGTGGCGGTGTTGGGGTGGCTGTATTGCTGCTGGGGATGAGGTAGCTGCACACTCACGGTGTTGCTGCCCGTGGTGTGGGTGGTCACCGCGGGCCCGTTCACGGCCTGGCTGCTGCTGCTGCCGTGGAGCCCCCCGATGCCCTTCCCCTCGGAGGAGGCCAGGCTGGAGGAGGAGCTGGAATGACGGCTGTCCAGCTGGGACTTCTGATGCGACAGCCCCGAGCCGGCTTTCCCGCCACGGCTCCTCTCACCTTCCTTTGCAGGAACGGGAGCACTTGAGGATTTCCCTGTGGTGTTTTTCATTCCTGGTTTTGGTATTCCACTGTGCGAAGGGGCAGAGGCCTCCTTCTTGGCGCTGTTCAGCTTCCCTCCTTTAGGGATAAAGCTTGCGATCTTGGAGGACTTTTTTGGCATCTCTGTTGTTGTTAGTGCTGTCTGTTCTTCTTTAGGTTCCTCCTTCAGGTCCAGCTTCTCAGTGATGGATGTTCTCTTTGTAATGTCTTTACTTTTATCCTTTTCTTTCTCTTTTTGTTTCTCTTTCTCCTTCTCATTACCCTTTGGAGAACTTTTCTTATTAGTCAGCGCACGGCTGAAAGTCCTTTGTGCAATTCCCTTGAGTGCAATTTTGGGGCTGCTGGACATCGATCCCGGGTTGTTCACATTCTGATTGGTGCCATCGATTTCTTCGCTCTCCTCAAAGCTGAGAAGCATCTCCAGCTTTTCACAGCTGTTGTCCCGAGACCCCGGACACTCCAGCGTTGTCCCCCCTGCTTTGGAACCCCCCTTGCTGTTGAAGAGTTTCAGTTTTTCCAGCATGGATTTCTGCCCGTTGGGAGCTGTTTTGGCGATTTCCGAGGGTGGCTTTGGAGGCTCCGCTGCCGGCTGCTTTACAGATAACATGGAAGACGTCGCTGTGTGCTTGGCACTGAGGGATTTGCTGCGCCAAGGTTTAATAGCAGAGCTGGGCTGAGGGATGGCCGAGGAGTTATTGCAAGGAACAGCACTGCCGCAGCTTTGAACTGAGGATGAGACATTTTCATTCATTCCTGTGGGCTGGGAGGCTGTGCTGTCTGCAGGCTCTGGAAAAAAAACACAGAAAACAACCCAAAAAAACAACACAGTATTACCTGGTATTAGAGCTACTATGAGATTCTTTCTGTAATAAAACATCAAGAATTTCACACTGATAACATTAAAAAGTCACGTCAGTATTTTCAACATCAGTGAAATTTAGAGAAAATAAAAACCGGTTTTCTTTTCCTACCCAGCAGAACAGCAAGGAGTTCCTACTGTATAATTTACATTTACTTGCTGTTTCAAGAAAAAGGAAGAAAGAGAATCTCTTCCAATTCAAACCAAAATGTGTTCTGCAATGTGTTCTCCCTTATTAAGTCCACAATACTTTTTCATTAGCAAAAATACAGCACTATTTTATAACTAAGGGTTCCCTCTGCTCTTGGCAAAATATTTGCTGTCCAAGTTCGATTCTTAGAAAAACCTCAAACATATTAAAAAAATGCAGGAGTAAGGAAAAAAGTAAAACTAAAGTCCTTTCAGTTATTGGGGGTGGGGGTGGTGAGATCTTCACATGCAAAGACAGAAGAAAACTCCATGTTCAAAAATAAAACCAATTGTATCCCTTTGTAAAGAACCTAAATTAAATATTACCAATTATCCTAATCCAGCTGTGAGAGAAACTTGTGGCAGTAACTGTACAGCCTTCCCCCCGCAGAGAAAACAAATCTTTTATTTAGTTAGTTCCTCCTAATGTTATTTGTTCTTGTTAAGAAATTAGTTCCGAGCTTAAAGAGAGCTTGAAAAATCACACTCACCTACCAGTGGCCACTTCTCCTCTGAACCAGTTTCTCTTTGCAGAGTTTCCCTTTTGGAGATGTTACTCTCTCAATTATCACAAATATGTTTTCTGTTAAACTGCTCATGTTTCCAATTAAATTTTGTCATCTGTGTCTGTTCGCCTGCCCAGCAGCCTGCTGGGGATTAACGGCTCTTACCTATATTTCCCTGCCCTCTAGCACTAAAGTAAACTGTGTACAGAGCTGCATTTTTTTAATTCAAAAATCAACAGCAGTGGAGAGCGTGCGTTCTCGGCAGCAGGAGCAGCCCTGTGAATCCAGCCCTGTAAATCACGAGCTGCTGCAGCCACACAGGGGCTGTTTTACTTCACTTTCAGTTGCTCAGTGAAGATACAGCTCTGTTAACCTCCCTCCTCTGATCCAAACCAGATCTACTGAAGATTTAAGTCACATACATCTTCCTGACTTAGCACAGAATCGGGTTTCTACGAGTATTAGAGACTCCTTAATAATAAACTCAGCCATTTCACATGGTTATGGACAAAGTGGAATAGCAGGAACTAATGATACTTTTAAAAATATTAGTGAAGTTGGAAGATTTCCAGGATTCTTAACCAATAACTATTACACTGGCCAGTTTTGCTAGTCCTTTTCCTATGGCAAAGTACCCACATGGAGCTGGAAGGAATAAGGAGCTGGACTACAGACAGACAGGAATCACGCTGCTTTTAAGCTTGTGCCAGCCTGCTGACTTCCAGGGCATTACTCCTCTTTTACTTTAGCACAGAAGGAAAATCAAGCCACCAAATATCCCAAACAGGGATGCCACCTTGCCCTCTTGCTGCTCTGCTCAAGCCTGCTGAATTCAACCCAGTGTGTTAAGGAGGACCAGTGAAATAATGGCATAGGAATCACAGAATCATTAAGGCTGGAAAAGACAACTGAGATCAAGTCCAAGCATTAACACCGGGCTGCCAAGCCCACCACTTATCCACATCCCTAAGCACCACACCTACACGTTTTTGTGAGCATTTCCAGGGATTCCACCACTGTGGAAAGAGTCCCAGTGACTCCCAGTGTGAGCAGCAGCAGTGACCTAACACAGTGCCCTGACACAGACACAGAGGGGAAGAAAGGTGACAACTTCTTCACAAGCTGCCAGCAATGTTCCTCCCTCTGCTTTCAAAAGCTGCACCACTGCTCTTTCCTTCATGCCTCTTACCGTACACTGCTGCTATGTTTTTGTTTTCATTTCCTGAAGTCCTCCTGCTCATCACAGTCCACTTCCCATCCCCACACCGCACCAGGCTCCTATTGCACACTCGGAACAAGAAAGCCTTTGTCTCAGCCTGCCTTCCACAGAAGACATCCAGCAATGGAGTGAAAGCTTCAAGAAAATCCCAATTGTGCACAATGTACAGTTAATTTGTAGAGATTATTTTTAAAAATAGTAGTAGTCCATCTCAATATTGAGATATCGCTATAGGAACTGGAGATTGACAGTACTTTCAACACTAAGTTCCTAATCCACATGTCTTCTGGCCTCATCATGCTAAACAAATCTCAGCACAAAGCACAGCCATGCCCAGAAATCATCAGAGCTGTCTGGGATTCATGAACATGCCTAGGATGGATTTACAACCAGGCCCAGGAAGGGACCCAATGTACTGATCAATATGGGCAGGGAAGCCTTCACTTGCTCAGAAAAACACGACTGGGGCAATATAAGGGTGACAAAATGAAAACTACCAGTACGGGTTGCATCTACAAAGTAGAAGAGCTGGTTGTACACCGGGTTAGTACAACACATGCAGGCACAAAACCTCAGCTCAGGGTCTGAGCACATGGACAACTTAGCAGATTTAGAAAAGAAATCTGCCTTTTCAAACAGGTTCTTCACAACAGTTTTGGAACAATACAGGTAACGTGTACATGGTATGAACAAAGCCAGCCCGCATTCCCCAGCACTCAGAGCCTACACAGTCACTGACCTGAGAGGTACAGGAGGGACTTGAGAGGCAGAGGAGGGACCAGGTCCACAACCTGGCTGAGAAGTCTGACTCTGTCTTAGACACTGAGCTGGCTGTTAGGTCACTGCACAGCAGCACAGGCCACCACATCAAAACTGGGCTTTGACCAGCTCTACAACATTCTCCAGGGGGTGAATGGAAGGGGTTGGCTGATTTGGGACCTCAGCTACATCCTAAAAGCCCAGATGAGTGCTCCAGTTCACAGACCTCCGGGGAAAAACACTTGGCTTAGATCAAGTGAAATGGCTTGTTTTCTAAATCCCAAAGCATAGCAGAATTTATTTCCCAGCAAAATCCAGAACTTTTCAAATTTTCCTCTTTTTTTTTTTTTTTAATAATGTTTTCAGAAAATCTATTTATTTATTTATTTGTTCTGTTTGGTCACTGACTAAAATATGCTTTTCCCAGTTTATTTGTTTATAAACACAACGTTCTCTTTGTCCCAACGCCCCCACATACACCCTCCTGTCTGGAAGTGAATTTTGCTTCCGTTGCCAGTGGCGTAGGATGAGCACAGTGCAGCTCCATTTACAGACATGTCAGAGAAACCAGAATTAGGACAATACTTTGACTGTAACATTTAAAAAATAGAATATTTTGCAGCAGGAATGTAATTTTCAGCATGTCTACTTTAAATCTTCCACAAAGTGAATTCTGTGAATACTGGATTCTACACACCTGAAATGAATGAAAAATATTCACAAAGTCTACAGTTAAGCAGCAACACTGGGAAAGAAGGTACTTTCTTACACAATTACAGCGGATTTTGATTTTTACTTGAGTCAAATACAGTGGAACTGGAAACAGAACATCCTCGAGTGATTTGTTACATTGCACCATGCACAGTTACTGCAAGAAATAAAAGGTTCACCCTAAAACACTCTCATGAAAAATTGCTCCAGCTTAAGAAAACTTCAGTTTTTCAGATTTTCCGTTTCTTCCTTATGAACAAGTGCTGGCTCTTTTACTCCTCTGGCCAAGTTTGGTAAGCAAATGGAGTTCTGCTGCCAGAATGCAGCTTCAAATGCTGGGCTTCCTAATGAAGCAGCAACATCAATTCGTGGAGACCACATCAGCATGCAAAGGGGAAAGTTTTATTCAGCATAGCATAGACCCTTCTTTCATGAAAAGGGGAGCAGGTTTCATGCATTCAATTAATAAGCTTATTATTTCCCATGTGTTCCTTTGTGAGGGAGATATTTTCTTTCTTCAGCAAACTGCATTAACTAAAACTGACTATAAAAGAAATGTTTTCAAACCCAAGCTACAGTCTACAATAAATAATGATCACTTTCCTCTTTTCAAAGTCAAATCTTGGCCTGAAATCTATTTTGTTCCTAGTGTTCCTGTTAAAAAAGATGTTGGTGGTCCAGTTCCAATGCCAATACACACTGTAGCATGGGTAAATCTGATTTCAGCTGCTCCTGCAAAGACTGAACTGCATCTGCAAACCCACCCGTTTGTGAAGAAGAAAAAAAAGAATCTGAAGGCTTATGATTTAATTCTTCCACAGAAGTCTTTGAGAGCTTATGTTATAATAAGGTCAGGAGAAAATATATGCAATTTCCCATCATTTTTCATGTTCACTCCAAGTAAGTGGACTTTGATTTGCTATAACTGAAAACTTTCAAAAGCCATCATTATAAGCATGAAAGGCAACACACAGACAAAGGATGTTCTCATAGTTACTCTCCTTAGGAGGGTCAAGAACTTAACAGCATTTTTACCCATTTTTGAATGAACGAGCTGTTATTTTTTATTTCACAGCTATGGGAAAAATAAGTTTTTATGAAGAGAAAGATCTTTCAGTCCAGTCCATAGATTAGATAAGAGATTTAAAAGCAAATCCACAACCAGATTCTAATTTAGGAAATAAATGCAGCTCTTCTCTATGACATTACAGTGTGAGAACTGCAGAAAACACTGTGGCAGTTTCATAATTTCCCATCTAGAAGAATAAATGGTGCATCTTGACCCTTCCCATCCACACACCAGAAGATCCTCCTTCAAAGCACTATACATTAAATCCTACAGTGAAAAACTTTTTAGCTGAGCTGTTCTCTTCTTCAATAATCATTTATCAAACCCTCTAAGTATGGAAATGTCTGCATTCCCGCCAGGAGCCGACTATAAAAATCACGATCTTTCCATAACCCAAACCACAAGCAGGTAGAGCAGAACATTCACAACAAGAGCGACCTGGCACACAGTCCCTCCTCAAAATAAGCACAAGTCTTGCGGCCCACAGAAATTTCCTTTTGAATTGTAACGCCGATGACCAGGGAGAACTACAGCTGGCAGAAAGGGACTGGCTGAGCTACCAGCTTGAGGTGGGCATAGCCCCCACCCAAAGCATGGCTGAAGCTTTCTGCTCTCTCTTCTCTTCTGGACCACAAAAAACCCAACAAGAATTATTTTTTTAAAGCAGAGATTACCAGATAGGGAAATTCTACAACCTGAGAAAAGCCTGAATAGGGAAAGGATAAAACCTTACAGTTGTAGTTGGAACCAAGTTGGAAGAGACCTTAAAGATCACCTTCCTGCCATGGGAAGGGACATCTTCCACTAGACCAGTTTGCTCAGGACTCTTTCTAACTGAGCAGAATTGTTTCCTTCAACTTCTGCCCACTGATTTTCCCTTTAACGGTGATTAAATTTACTGCAACACAACACAAAAATTACCTTTACTCCATGACATTTTTCTTCCCTTCCATCATATCTACTTCTTCAACCCCAGTGTTGTAAACTCTGCCATTTCAACAGTAGTTCCATGCATTAACAGAAACGTATTCTCTCTGACAACCCTCACCAAAGCCTGTGGGTATGTCAGAAACTCGACTTCCACGTTTCTGTAAAGCTGCCTTCATTCAGACAGAGCTCCAGCACATGAAACAACAGTTCTGCTGTTGGCTGGTTCACTTAGCCAAGACTCAGCATTTTTTGCTGAGGTGAGGGGAAATAAAACTGGAGCACAGGCAGCCCCTTTTCTCATTGTCTCGCCATAACCAACTAAGACATTTGAATTCCTTGTTGTTTTTGTTTAGTTACTGTAAAATTCAAAATGCTGTCGACATGAATGCCTAAGGAAGGTTGGAGGGACCTCTATTGACGACACACCAGTTAGATGATCATAAAATAATGAAACCAAGTTTACTGTGCCATTCAAAACAAGTTGCACTCTCCATTTAATACTAGACAAACACCATTCTTGTTCATTCTTCTCCATTTCTTTCTCACTATTTGTACAATCTAATCCCCCAAGGCTTCTCATAACAGACGTATTCAAAAGCATTAATGAATTCCAGGCAGGAAGATGTTATGGAGTCTTTCATTAGATTTTACACTTAGCTGGAGTGGACAATATGTACAGTTAGCAGCCTTGGTCTGACATCTCTCCTGCAGGTTATAGGAAATAGGCACTATGAAAATCAATGGTCTGAGAATTGCAGTCAGGAAATAATGTCTATTTACACCAAAACCGACAGACATATCCTACAATTTATGGTGGGGTCCTCTTCCTTTCAGTTCTCTGCTGCCAGTCAGATTCTTCAGATATATTTGGTTATGGATGAGGAACAGGCTCAGCAGAACAAAAGGCTCAGCAGAGAAGGCACAAATGGAAGGGCTCAGGGAGGCTGAATGAGGCTCCTAACCAAGGAGAAGGGGCTTCTCCAGATGTGGTAGAAACGTGCTGGCACTTATGGGAGTCTGGGATGTAGCACCACTGCTCTTTGCTTTCCCATGATTTAATAGCGAACCTTCGTTTCCATGGTTTTTTTTCTGGCACACTTCAGCCAGCAATAAATTTATGAGAAACTGTAAATATTTATTTTAAAAGGAAACATGTAGGCACTGCAAAGGCCATGAAATGCTGGACCAGCTCTTCAGTTGGTATAAATTAACATGGTTCCACCACCTCCAATGCAGCTATGCAAATGTACACTGGGCAAGAAGCTGCTTCTCAAGGTTAAATTTTACTTCAAAGCTCAGGATTTTTATCCTCATGAACTGTACTCTTAAGAACATGTCACAGGCTAATATTTTTAGTTGGTTTTTTTCCCTAAAGCTTTATTTAAATACATTTTGGCTTGTTTTATATCTTTCTAAAGCTTATACCATGTTCAAAGTCCTGTGGTCTTGTAAAGTTCCACTTCAGCCATGATTAAGCCTTCAGCCAGCCTTTGTCTAGGTAGAAGAGGACACATTTTTAAATGCCAGGTTCAGCCAGCTGAACTGCTGTAAAATTAGGCACAAATATGATTCACTGCGCGCTCATATCTTGTCCTATAAACATGCCATGCTGCTTGCTATTTCCTGACAGTCTTTAAGCTGTTTGATGGGCACACGACCAACATAAATATGTCACTGAGGATTTATTAAGATGAGCCAATCTTTCAAAAGCATGTTTGATTACGAAAGTGAAAGGGTGCAAACAATACCCCAGGATATATGTATATCTCAGTTGGCCAAAGATGAGTATTTTTTTTGACGCTAATGACTCATAAGGGTCACCTCCTGACACAAGGCAGGAGCCTTATGTCTGGGGAATTTCTCTGCATTAATAAATCTGGTTAAATTGGAGAAATAAACTTGAGCCAGTAAGATTTCATTCACTGAGGTTGACCGAAGAGGTGTACGCTGAGAAAGGAGAAACCAAATGCCTAAATTTAAAAGGTCAAACCACCAGCTATGCAACTGCACTGCAGCAAAAGGAGCTGTGGCAGAATGCAGCTGCACACTTCACAGTGTGGCACTAAGGGAAAAGAAACATCACTCAGAAATGCTTTAGGAGCATCATATATGGAATCACAGGTTTGGAGAATCACAGAATAGAAGACAAAGAACTTAACTACTCCGTGCTGCTCAGCAGCAAAGTAAGGCATCAGGTGGAGTGCTGTGTCCAGCTCCAGCACCCCTCTAAAAGAGACTCACAGACTGGAAAGGGGCCAGTAGAGACCATCAAGACATAAAAGAGATTTATCACATCGAAGAGATTTATCACAAGGAACCTATAAGAAAAAGAATGGAGTAGTAAAGATTGCCTAGTCTAGAAGAAAAAAAGGCTGAAGGAGACATTTTAAGCCTTCAAATACATGGAGACTGTTATAAACAGGACAGAGATCAAGGAAGAGCAAAAATATTTTTAGCCACACAGAATGGTTTTATATCTATATGTTTAATAGCTACTTTTAAGACCAAATAGACACTGGAAAGAATATAGTTTAAGAGATGGTCAAGTCCCTGCTAAAGCTTATACCAGAACAGACTTGTTCAGAACAGACACCTCTCAGGTGTAGGTGTTTTCTACATAGATACAGTTGATTTTCCTTCAGAGCTGGAGCACAGATTCCCCATGTTATTTAAAAATGCAATTCTACAAATAAATAGTGTAAGCTGCAAGCTTGTTAATATTTTAAACAAAGTTCTTTAAACAGAGTTAAAACCAGGATCTGCACTGCAAAGGTATGATTCAGCAAAAGAAAGTACCAGGTTCCTCAGCAGATCTTTCAGATTACCTCACGATCCTTCCTTTCTCTTTGTGTTTTTGTTTTTACTCTTGCAACATCAAATTTGTGATCACTGTATTGTATTCAAGGCAAAATAAATCACCCTGAGCATGTGGCAAATACCTTCAACGTATATTATATTTAGAAAACTGGATAGGGTTATTCCAGCATCTGTTTTTGGTAATGCACACAGCAGAATAGAAGACACCAACTACTCTGGTAATGGACTGAGACAAATTCTGTAAATTTATTTTACATCTGTCTGACTTACAGGGAAAACACCCTTGGTCAATAAAACCAGAGTATCTCTTGAATGCCGGCACAGATGAGCACAGAGGCAGCATCCTAAACCCTAAGCAGAATATGATGCTTGCTTCATGTCTGACCTAAATGAAACACTGGTACATTTTTACAGGGTGGGATGACTGAAATTTAAGTAATTATCATATTTTCATGCTGTTGAGACAATCACATTTATTACCCAGTGAAAATCTGAAAGTGTGGTCAAACTGATTTCATATTTTATGGACTTATGCCTCTTTAAAAAAATATAAAATCTTTTCCACTTTTTGCAATCCTTTCAATCTTAGTGAATTTTGCCCAGTCTTATTGAGTCATCATTTCAAATGTAAATGTTAGATTCAGTCAACATTAGATCAATTTCTTAAGAAATTATTAGAATAATTTCTAAAGAAAGAGAAACCTAAAAATAATACTAAACTCAAGATGGATACAGAACAGGAGTGAAAGTAACTGTTTCAAAAAGTCAAAGCCTAAAGAACACAATTTTCAATCACAAAAGCCTTTTTCTAAGCCTATAAGAACACAATTTTCAGTCATAAAGTTATAGTTACCTAAAATGTTAAATGAATAAGTAAATATTATTTAACTTACTGTTATCTGTCTCATGAGCCAACTGTTTCATTCTGTAAAATCACTTCTGAGATTTCTAACATCCATACATTGTTCATCCATAAGCACAGGGATCTTCCAGTCTCAGGAACTCTACCTATTTTTGTTAGTCTCAGGTGAATTGCTAGGATCTTTCTGCTGGTCCTAGTTTCCAAAACTTTCCTCACTCCACCTCTCCCCCAGCGTTCCCAGCAGCCTCACAGAGCAGGGCCCAGCACCAGTCCACTGGCACAGCTAAAACCAGGTTCAGTGATGACCTGGCAGTCGGTGCCAAAAGGGTCAATGCCTTTTCAGTGTCAACTTCAGTGCAAGAGAGACCTCAGCTGGAAATCCTCAGCCTGTAGAGAACATGGGTTGAGACACCAGGCTTAATATTTCACATTTATGTTCCATCCATGTGCCACTGGATCCTGCAGTGACTTGAGCAGCAGGAAGCACAGTAAAAACTAACTTTGGGGGTTTGTATGAACTCTCTCTTCTACAAGACACCAACCACCTGAACCCTTCAAGACTAGTCAGTCTTTGATTAGTAAAAGATGTAATTCAAAACATAAGACTTATTGTAACAACTGTTATGTAATAACAGAGTCACAGGACATTAGAATGGGTTGGGTTGGAAGGGACCTGAAACATCATCCAGTTCTAATCCCCTGCCATGGGAGGATTGGACCTAGACCAATCCTCTAGACCTGGTTGCTCCAAGCCCCATGGCCCTGAACACTTCCAGGGATGGGGCAGCCACAGGAAAACCTGTGCCAGTGCCTCATCACCCTCACAGTAAAATTTTTCTTCCTAATATCTAATCTAAACCCACGCTCTGTCAGTTTAAAGTAATTCTCCCACGTCCCATCACAAGCTGCTCTTGTCAAACAGCCCTTTGTAAAAAGAGTCTGTTCAGCCATCCCAGTGACCTTCTGCCAGCACTAGGTCAGCTGGCTCCATGCCACAGGAATTGCATTCAACATCCCAGCTCCCTGCTGAAACTGTCCTGATAACTATCCCTGCACCTGAAGCCATAAAAAGCCTTCACTTTCCTATTCAGGCTGAATGCTACTATAAATGGGTAGAAAAAAAAAACTAAACTGCTCAAAGACAAATTTCTATCATGCTTTGTAAGTCTCAGAGCTCTTTTTTCACCACTTCTGGGTTTTTTAGTTCTTACACTATTACTAGGCACAAAGGCAAAAGCCTAGGTTTTGTCTCTCTTTATAATTATTAATGTATTTGGAGTGGAAAAACTGCATGAGGTTAAACAGAACATTTCCAGCAAGGAAGTTAGTGCAATGCCACTTGACTATCCTGTACTTGGTACAGGAGCCAAATCCAATCATTCAGAATGTCAAATATTTAATCTCATTTTACACCAAGCTACAAAAGAGGACTTGTCCTCCATTTTAATATGCTTAAATGAAAGATTTTTCTTTCAGGAAAACTTTCCAGATCATCTGTGTTGATCTTAAAGACAATGGGGCTCAGTAATTTCTCAGCCAAACTGGAACCTCTGTCTGATCATCAGCTCTGGGCAAATATTAAATTTTGACTACTTATGTCTGGTTTAATCTCTTCCCATGGCTAAACATCCTCATTCCTAAAATTTCTATCCAATCTGTGGTCTTAATTGGGCTAATATCAAATTCCTGAGAAATGGATACCCATACACTATCTATTGAGATAAGGAAAAATTGTTATTACTATAAATGTCACTACAGGTATCTTGTAGGTAATAAGGCAATCTTATAACCTTTCTTTTAGACAAAGAACATAAATTAACCCTTTAAGTACCGAACTGCAAAGGAAATTTTCACAATGCTCTATTTATGCAGAGCTCTTTCTGTTTTATCAGCATCCCTCTGTTTCAGAGCCCATTTGAATACTACTGAATATCTTAGCCTTCAAGACATTACCCACAAGAACTCTGAGTTTTGATCTCCTTATGCACATTTCTCGCCTTGCTCCATGTGAAGATGAGAGGTTTTCCTCTCAGTTGCTAAAGTAGCCTTTTTAAATTGAATCAGAGGGTTTGACATAATCCAAATCTGCCATTTTTAAATGACCTTAAGCAATGCTGAGTTCAAGACAAGCTCAGTATCACACAGAACCAAGCCATGGGAGTGTATTGTCATGTATTTTTATATCAATACAGGATTGAATATGAAACTTTTTCATCATCAGGAGTAGAAATTCCAATGGCTCAGATCCAGACTTAGGATTTTCTACTATTTCACAAGAGGGCATTTAGAGAAATAAATACGGATTTCCTAGTAAAGTTGACATGAATATACTGATTTAACTCTGAAGAGCCTTTCCTGTTAAAGCTCTGACAAGATCTGCCATGGCCTCTTGAACTGTGCCCTTGAACTTGATGGCCTGCCTTCCTGAACCTGATAAATATAACTGCCTACATATAAAGTGCACACATTTTTAGCACACATGTGGCATGTGTAACCATACACCAGTTTGCTCACTGGAGTGGGAGTGACGCTTCCTTGTAACATTTTACTAGTGGTAGTCAGTCCTACTTTGATAACACTAAGTTAAAAAGTTGGGAGGAAAGAAATTCCTTAACTGTCCTTCCAAACGCCTCAGCATCTCTTCTTATTTAAGCAGTTTACACTTAAGAGAAATTTTAAAAGGAAATAATATTTAAAAGTATCGAAATGTGGTAACAGTCTAGGTCACGAGAACCCTCTGGAGATAATCTTCCAACCTTCAGCTGAAAGCAGAGCCTGAGATGAGGTTATCCAGGGCCCTGTCAAGGCAAGTCCTGAATACCTCCAGCAAGTGAAATCCCACCCCTTCTCTGGACAAACTTCTCCAATGTTTTATTCTTCTCACAGTGAAGAATTTTATTCCTACTTCCAGACAGGATTTCCCCTAAAGGAATGTGTGCCTCTTGAACTATCACCACACATTCTTGTAAACATAGTGACTACCCTTTACCTATTAAAAGGCAGTTACTAAGTATACACAATTTTCCAACTTAAAAGAGCTTATCCAAAACTTGAAAGAAATAAAATAGAAGGAGCGGGAGAGGAATACACACTTTTCTTACTCTCCTGCCCATATGGTATATCCATACCAAATCAAGTGAGATGTGCAAAGCCAAGATTAGCATTGAATTGGCAGGATCTGGTTTGAGAACCCTCTCATCAGACTTGTATCAAAGTTTGCAAGAATACTGCTGTTAAAACAGTCTGAATCTGTATGTATTCAGTGTCTGAATCTGTATGTATGTATTCTTGGGTGTTTTCCTTTTTCTAATACTATCTGTTTAAGAGAAACCTGACATCAACCTGTCTTCTTTAGAAATCTGACTAATAAACATTTCCCTTCATCTGAAGTAGAAATGGGCAAAATCTAGAAATGCTTTTTTTTCTACTGATATCTTCCCCAACACTCAATCCACAGGAAAAGCATCATTTTTCCCACAGACTTCTACTGCCCTCTGTAGGATTATTTTAAATAAAATATTAGGAACAAAGTCAAAGATAAAAATAAAAAGAAAGCATGTAAGCCTGTCACAGGACTGTATCACATCATCAATATGGTGGAGGTAGTTTATTAAGCTGATGTCTCCTACAGCTTTGTAACTTCATTGATTTTATAGACTTGACACAAGTAATAAGCAGAATATTCCCAGACAACACTATCAGACTTTTGAGACTGCAAAATGCAAACTGAGTGCCTGAAGAACACTGAAGACAGAGGATATATGAGGGTGTTCAGAGTTAGTCTGAAATTCCCACCATTTTGCAGAACTGCAGGCTGCTTTCAGAGCACGTCTCAAGAGACTCTCCATTGTGTGCAAGCAAAATGCTGACATAAACTCATGAGAAAATCTACTGCATCAAAGTCTTTACTGAAGTTGTACATTTCAATATATTTAAGTTTCATTCTTGCGACTACCTAGGATGTAGTTCTGCTCCTCCTTGCTATGGATAAAAAGTAGATTTATGTATTCTAAAGTGCATATGCAAATCAAATATTGGCTATATTTTATTTGGTGATCCTATTAGACAATTAGAAGGACATGGTAATGTGGAGCCTCAAGGTAACTACTGACTAATAACTGCATAGAAATAAAACAGGCACAGAAATGCAACATTCATTTGCCTCTTTACATTCCTTAGAAAAGTTTTTAATAATTCAGTTGAGTTCAGTAGTGACCATGGAAAGTGTCTGATGCCGTCCAGGCCAGAGCAGACCTGTGGTATTCAAGGACATTAAAGAACAAGGAAGTAAACCAAAGCTATTCCTACATAAGCATGGACTAAGTAACAATGACAATTTAGAAGAGAACTAAAAGGCTCCAGTTGTATGAAGGGATTAGGATGACATAAAAAACCCCAAAACCCACAAGCCCGAGTGGCTTATTTCCCCACAAAACAAAAATGCAATTAAGACTTTACTGGCATTTTTCTTTCAAAAAAGCCTGCAACACTAATTACACACATAAAAACACCCTGTCTAGAATGAAACTGCAATTATAAATGGCTAATCACTGTGACAATAAGTAAAAAACCATACCACAGTGTGTTACCACTTTATGATGTGAGGAATGAGGGCCCTGAAATTCCTGTGAATTTGAGTAAATTCCTTATAAAAAGAGAATTTTGCAAATAAACTGAAGGGCCAACTCCAAAAAGCAAGTTAAAGCTATCAGTCCCTAACCTCAAAGAAGGTACCCATGGGACTGAACTAGATGTTCAAGTGATCCTTACTAGAGAACCCTTATCTCTTCTCCATACCTTGAAAGTGGTGTCAGACAGCATGTGGAGACTAAGGGGAAAGAAAATGACTGAGGACACAAGGTCAGCTGTGGGAAGAGAGACTTGCATCTCTTTAAATGTTCCTTTGCCAAGAGCATGTGATTGCCTCACATCAAACACGTGCATCCATCCAAGAACCTTTTATTTTTCTCCAATGGTGCAATCATTTTCGATATTACACAAATCCTTTCCCCAAGACTTCCAGAAAATCAGTGGTCTCATCAGTAACTGATTTATAGAATCTTTCGAAAAATCTAGGTTATTTACTTCCCAGTAGCTGGCTGTTCTTCCATGCTCCATTTGCTGTCCTTTTCCTTTCTGATGCATTCTGTTTCAATTAATGCACTTTCATTGCCACAAGATACAGACAGTTGACTAACAAGACAATTTGCATTTGGAGGGAAAGGCCACAGATGAATAAAAGCTAAAAATTACAACCTACTTTTTGTAAGAAATGATTCGAACATAAGACACCGAAGGTCACCTTCTATCACAAAGTGACCAATCATGCCAAAAGAGGCTGATTTTTCTTTCTCCCGTTTCCTTCCTCAAAAACACACAACCGAGCAGGTACTGGGTAAAGAGATGAAAACTCACCAAGCCTGGCACACTGCACAGTCATGTGAGTCTCACTCTCTTAGGCAAAACACAGGATATGGGTCAGAAAACGTGAATTGTCTTAGCACTTTGACAATAAACTTTGCCTGGCAATGTTACAATTAACTTCAAAATAAGCCAGAAATTTGTCAGACCAATTGCTTTTGTTTCTCATGGATGCAGACCAACTTTGTGTCATGACTGTACTTTTAAGAAAAGTTCAAGTTCAACTTTACATAAGCCTTTTTTTTTTTCGGAAGACCATAATTTATGACTGGAAATTTTGACCAGAGCAAAATTCTGAGTAGTTAATGCAACTTATGTAGATTGTCAGCCTAAAAACTAGCCTTGTTTCCTTTAGTAATTTGTAATATTTGTAGGAAGCAGATCATCTCGTGCTTCTTCAGCAACCAGTTTATCTTTCTCAGGAGATGAATTACAGTGAGGACTGAGGGTTCCCAGAACTGACTAAAAGCAGTTGATATTTAAGTAACTCAGTTGACAAATTATTGTTATTTCTCTGTATGCATGAGGACCTTTTTCTTTCTTTTTCTTTTTTGAAGACTAAAACCAGTACTTTACTTTCCTTATTTAGTCATCTTGGTAAACTGAGAAAAAGCTAAAATACATGGAAGTCCTCTCCTCTGTGCAGCATAACATCACATCACCCATATGGAGTCGGGATCATCCAGACAATCAACCTGTGCTTCAGGACAAGACAAATCCCACCCCATCTCTCCCCAGTCTAGGACTTATGGGACGTGAGCAGAAGAGTATTCTCAAGAAGGATAAAGAAAGAGACTGGGGAGATATTACACAGGAAAACAAGGTTTTTACTGCTCCCACTAAAACCTGTTAGCTTGTTCTTTGAACTGAAAGCCAGACCTAGTTCAGATTTAGAGACAACTATTACACACTGATGTTACAGTTAAATCATTACTGTTTACACACTGTACCTTCTAAAAAAGTAAGTGTGGATTTACCAATTTACCAATTGCTAAATTGTTAGCATATTATGCTAATACATTAATTTGTAATACAATTATAATAATTACATTATACAGAGGTGAATTTAATTTTTTCTTATACAAAATCTGATCAGGGTGTTTCAGAATGTCCCTGGAGGATGCTGAGGATCCTCCACTGCCACCATAACTTTTTTTGAGGTAACATTCCAAAATCTACCAACATGCAGTCCTAGGACAAAAATCTCTAGAGAAGGAAGCCCAGAGTTTCCTGGGAAGAACCAAGCATGAGAACCACAGACAGGCTGACCCAGACCAGTGCTTTTCCCTGCAGCAAAATGCTCATTACAGTTATTAGAACTTATGCACAGCCAGCAAGGAGACTCGAGCCTGAAGGCTGCGACTGTCAAGTCACTGCAAGGAGCCTGTGCTGAAGTGCAGGGTTGGCCCATCTTTGTCAGCAGAATGACTTTAAGGATCCGGAATTTGCCGCCAGCCCACGCCGACAATTTGACCATACCAGGCTGGAGAGAGGCGCTCAGCTCTCACCAGCCACATCCCCCCAGCCCCACTGGTACGTGTGGCACCACAGAGCTCAGAGCTACAAACTCAAGCTAATGAATGCTGTCAGACCACTAAATAACTGAATGGACACAAGTCCGTAAATGTCATTCAAAAAAAAAAGCTTCACTTCGCACACAGCAGGCCCTGCCACAGACATCATTTCACTGCAACATTTATAAAATGTAACATGTTCCTGCCTTCAAACACAACACTAGATGATTCTTGAAATTAGGTTGTGTAATTTTTTGTCTTACAGGCTCTTCCACAATAGTGATGGAAATGAAAGCAAATGGTACTGTGTATCATACAAAAACTTTGGAGAAAACTTCAGTGGTCATTTTTCATTTTTGTCAAACTACTCATCAAAATGCCTTATTTTATGATTAATTCGTTCCCCCTTATCTGTGCTTGAAGCAAAATGAAAAAACATGGCTCACCAGTGCCAGGACTTTTTAAAGTTATTTTTTGGATGTACCTTCAGGCCAGCAAGTCACAACTTCAGATACATTAAAGGAGGACTATACTTTTTTCAAGAAGAGACAGCTGGCTTTTGGATTGTACATGTCATATTTACAACACAGAGCCTTGAGACAGTCTTACAACTTCTGTAGATTAACAGAAAAATCCAATTTCCTCAGAATGAAGCCACTATTAGGAAAAATCGAAAATTTTAAGTGCTTACCTTTGTCATTGCTGCTTGTCGGGGTTGGAGGGGGAAGTCCAGGCTTAGACTTGTCATAGTTGTTAAAGCTCTGGCTGCGTCGGTTGTTGGCACTGATGGAACCACGAGCTTTGGCCTCGCTGCCCGCAGCGGACACCCTCGTGGTGGGACCTGGAAGTCTGGTGGAACAATGACAGCATGATTAAACACAGGTAAAAAGCACTCTGGGGAAGAAACTATGGGATACCATGCATAAGCTGAAAATAAAAGGATCAACAGCACAAGTATGGGCTCGTAAGGGTCCTTCTACTTCCGTAAGAACAAATCAAAGAATTACCTTAGATGAAAAGTGTATGTCAAACAAGCTACGGTCTGAATTGATTTACAGCAGAAAAAAAGCCCTGAGACAAAATTAAGAGTCCCCTGCCATAAATCTGGTGAATCAGAAATAGTTACAGGTAAATTCAGTGGAGCAATACCACTGGCAAAAGGTTAAGACTAAGTGAGGCACTAATGCTCTTAAACCAGATTGCCAGACACTTCATCACATGCTGCCCACATAAGGGCTACCTTTATTTCAGAAATAACAGTAAGATGGAACCTGGCTGCCTTTTCCCTTGTAGAGAAGCACATCACATTTCTGCCCAGGCAGCTACAAAGCTCAGCAGCCAAGCCTAGCAAAACTTTAACTTGGTTTAATTATTTGAGCCTATATAAATCACACAAAGCTTCAGTACCCTCTATGCCTCTGGTTTAAACTGGGCATCTGTCTCTTCCAGATTTTCTTACCATAGTGTTTACCAGATTTAGCTGATTAACTAGGGGAAAAAAAATGTAGTTATTTTGGAGTAAGTAGACAATCTTTTATGCTTTTCAGGCAAAAAGGAAGGTGGAAGACTTCTCTAAAAAGCCAGACAGAATCAGGAAAGCCACTGGCATCACATCTCAGACAAAGCCAACATTCACACACACATCTTTTTAAAGCTTCTTTATATAAAATACAAAAATCTATTTAAATAACTTATGTCATTAATAAGGTAAAAGGAAGACATCCCAGTTGTCAGAGAGACTGGAGATGCAACTGACCAAATCACCACTGTGCCTCTGAGAGAAGGAAGAGAAGCCAGGAAGGAACCTGGCAGGGCTTCCTAAATAAACTGACTTCTCCAAGACTAGTGAAGAAATAGAAAATATGAAAAGAAACATGAAGAAAAATCCAAAATGTCAGCAGCTGCATGCACATGCTTTCAAAGCTCAGAAGAGTCTGACATGAGGGCATCATTCAAATACAAACCCAAAAATTAATTTACAAGCTCAAACCACCACAGATTCAGCACAGCACATCATGGTTCTGAGGTTGACTTTTAGACAAGTCTCTCAAATTATCCAGCTTTTTCCAGCACTGAGGAGTGCTAAAAAGTTTTCCATACTCATCACTGCAGCAAGGGATCCATGAGAAAACCCCAGAGAGGCTTCATCCACTGTAGAGGAGACCACAGAGGAAGAAGCTGAGGGCAACTTTGAGAACTTGAAAGTCACCAATACAAGGAAGTTCACGAAAAGTTCTTTCTTTTTTTTTTACAGGAAATGAGCTAGGTTTTCTACAAGGTACCTCAGGTCAAAGTTTTCATCCAGTTTTGAAACACTGAGTATGGGGCACCCACCCCAGGAGGGCTACAAGGGCCCCACTACAGGAGGAGAGTTTTCCAGTAGTAGGGAAGAGACAATCTTCCTGTACAGATGGATAAGAAAAGGCTCCCCACGCATATCAACACAGGTTTTGCAAAGCTGTCACATTTTATAGTAAATGAAGATCCTCAAACCATGTGATCACTTAAGAAGTGACAAGTTTTCCATTTGAGTCAGTATTGTCACTGCCAATAAAAACACACCAAGAATAAAAAACCCACGGGCTAAAAACACTCTTGAAGATATCCATTCTCTTAGACTTTTTGTTCCCCCACTGTAGTTTAACTAACTGGTTTTAAGCCCCTGCTTTTAGTATTAGGTCAAGATACTTCACAGCAGTGCCTGTGAAATCTAAGGAAAAAAATCAGGTTCAGGGAGACACTTCTGGGTTCTTGCTATTTAGAGAGAAGGTACTGAGCTTGGAGAACACTCTCTTTTTCTACTCCTCAGCACCTCTGTTAAGCAAATATGAGCTGTCAAGCCATAATTATGATCAAGGAAGAACGTGAAAAGGAAACATAGAACCTTTTAACGGGGATTATTCTGCAGAGCTTCATTGTTATTGTAAAAGAAATAAGATGTGGGAAACAAATCCAAATTATACAGCAGAAATAACAATCTAGACAAACTGAATAAAGATCATAAGCTATAGTTCACAAGGTTAGCAAAAATGGTATGGTATAATTTACCAACATAAAACTATATTCTAGTCAAACACTTGAATATATTATAATAGTAAAATAAACAAGATTAATAACCAGATTAATAACCACAGCAACCCTTACAATCACTGAGATGAGATGGTCAGATGAGCTGGCATGCAAGTCATGCTGGGATCCAGGGGAAAAATGGACTTAAATACCTATGAATCACTTCCAGGGAGATTACAAGTGCTGAGTGTGAGAGCAGGGGCTCTGATGAGCCAGAGCCACACGATGCTTGTGGCTCACATCATGCAGGTGATACTCTTCTCTCTAGCTGAGATACTGGCCTGATGCTGCTTAGATGGGGGATGGAGCTAGATGATCTTTAAGGTCACTTCCAACCCAAAACATTCTATGATTCTCTGATTTCAATAATACAGATCAAAATAAAATTGATACAGCGGGGCAAGAACTCCCAGAACCATGTTTTGTTCTCAAAAGCAAAAGCTCCTAAGAACAAGAAAACCAAATTATTTCCTTGTGGGCCAAAATGCATTCCACACCTCAAAAAAAAGAGAAAAAAATTAAATCCATCTAAAACTTTCACATTTCAGCCGTTTGTAAAGGCCTAGTTACAAACTGTTTTCAACAGGAACCCTAAACATGCACCCAGAAATATTGCAAAAGGATTATTCATGCTTTGCAGAAGATGAAGAAATGCTAACCTAGAAGACCTTTTCTGACCAAGAGTGAATCGGATGATTTTGCTTTGAGATGAGTCCCTGGGAGATGCACTGTGACAGGAAAGAAAAAGCGGAAGAGAACATTGAACAAAGACACTTTTTTTTTTAAGCCACTGAACTCAGTAACCAGTTTTAGGGAGAAAAGGGTTTTTTATTAATTTCACAGGAATATAAAGCTTCTTGCCCAAGTATGACTTCAGGTCAAAACCACTACAGCCTGAAATTAATTAATTCTTACAGAGTAATGAACATGCAAATCTGCATGCAACCCCCAACTCTATTCCTCTTTTCCTTCTCAATCCTTTATTATATATATTTTCTGTAGAATCTGAGCAATTTGACTTTAGTACTTACTAAGAAAACATTAAATTGAAGATCTTCAGAATACATATATTTCAATTATTTGAAAGCCAGCCCAATCTACACAATGGACTGAAAATATCAAAACAGTGTTCAGCATCTCTGCATTTTTTTGACAGAAAAGTTGCAGAAATCTCTTCAAACACATCTTTATTTTATAGTAATCATTTCCTGTACAAGCTTATACATGCTGCAGCAATACTATGTTTTTCAATTATACAAAACTATTGTTTACACCCAAATGACCATAATTTGTGAAGAAAGACATAAAAGCCAAACCCAAATAACCTCTGAGTAGTGCCACTTGGAAGGCTTCAGTTAAACTGTTTATATCGACCATAAGGCAACACTTAAGCCAATGTTCACCTCAATATGTGTTAACACAAACAAGCCTCAATTTGAAATATGTAAAAACAAAAAAAGGCCTTCATTCTTTAGTAATTGTGCAAATATGATTTCTGTTTTTAATTCTGCTTCTTATCCCCAATAAACCCTCCGTGGTTTAGCAGTGGAAGGGTGAGACCAGTAGAAGGCTGCACATGCATTTACTGTGGTATTGCCTCAGAAAATGCTTTTATTCCATTCTGGACAGAGCACTCCTAGTATTAAAGACATTGAAGGAACAAAACCCCTTTCTATTCATCTGTACTCTGATCTAGGAGTGCCAACAAACATCAACTATGAAAATTATTTTTCATGTAAAGCCAGCAGCATATTATTTTCGACCAAAAAGTCTAGATTTGATTTTGATTGCCACCAGGCGTCATGAGCTCTATTTCTTTTAGCATTGCCAGAGTAATCCTTCCCCACAGTGGAAGGTAACCCTTCCATTTCTTAGTGGGGACTGAAACTCTTGTAATCTGAGAACTGAAGTCGGTTTTCAAAAGCCTAAAATGTATGTTTTCTAAGGGAAACAATGTGCATGCTTTGTGAGTAGAAAGAAGCAAAAGGAATAGTGAGACAAACATCCTTTTAAAATCCTGTGGCTACTTGGTCCAGCAGGGATGTTGCACCCATTGGGCTGCAGATTTCCAGCACTGAGAATGTATTTAAACACACGTTTTGATTTCCAAAGGCCTGAAGTCAATTGCTACCAAGCATTCCATTCCCAACACACTTTATTCTAGAGCAGAACTAAAGAAAGGCATTTCTTTGGCTTTTTAAGACCTTCAATGAGAAGCAAAAAAAAAAAGAGATAAATAATGGAAAAAACCCCAACTTTAGGAGATTTCCCCACCTGGACTGCATTTCTGTTTGTGCTTTGAACTGATGCTGCACAGCTTGTGGGGGCTGTTGGCACGGAGTCTGGAGCGGAGCTGGCACCTGTTGCTGCGGGACTCCCACCTGGCACTGGGATGGAGGCCCTGCTTGCTGGGACGGATGGTGGTGGGGCTGCTGCTGCTGCTGCTTGTATCGAGACAGGCTGAAGAAGAGGCCCAGGATGGCCTTTAGATTCCCATTCCTGATTTCTGTAAGGCAAAGTTGAGACGTCACTCGTCAGCCATCAGTGGGTTTTTTCTCTCCGACAGTGCAGCGGGTCAGCCAATGCACCCCCGGAACACTGTCTGAACTGAGCTCCTTTGGGATATCCTTTAGGATAAGTTTCTTTCTGCACATCAAATTGGCATTACAGTTGATTACCAGTGAGCACCAACGACAAATAAATAACTAATCTCTCCCCTGCGGTGACTGAGCAATATATCACATTTCTGCTGCAGTCTGTGTTCATGCCAGTGTGCTTAAAAAGCAAGTCCCTTTAAATCTTTCCTTTAAACTACAGTAGCTAAAAACCCCAAAATAGAGCCCCCCACAACAACACTTGTATTAAGGACAGCACAATCTAAATGATTTCTCAGTCCTAAAATTGCACAAGGAGGAAACTACTCCGTTCTCACACATATTTCTGGAATATCAGACTAATCATTTCCACAAAGAAAATTTGATACAAGTTTGCACTAGAAAACATGGTTATTGGGTGACATAGCTGTATTCAAACAGATAATTACCAGCTTTGATACTACCACAAGCTGATAAGAGATGGACATGCAATGTACCTCAAGATACCTTGACAGTGAATGTATAAACTTTTCAATTCTTAAATGTCATCCTGTTCTTCTATGCAATATCAAATGCAAAAATGTAAAAGCCAACAGAATGCAAAGAAGAGGTGTATCAGACCATGCACTTAACCACTGTATCATAATTAATGCGCAAAAGTGCTAATTCTTCCTTGCAGACAACCTTAATGTGCTGTGGTTTAATTATTTAGCATGTTTCATTTCCTAAATTAAAAAAGTGAATTTAAAAAGCTACATCAAACAGCTGAACTTTTGCCAGTGTTGTACAGATCACTTGAACTAATAAAGCTCAGTGTTGCCCTGTGAGAAAGAAAGAGGAAAAGGACATGTGGCAAGACAGTGGCCAAGAACAAAGGCAAGAACCAGAATTTTAATTTCTCTTCCCAGTTTTGGCTGAAAGGTTGCTCTGAGTTTGTGATGGGCCCCACTCCATCCTTTACTCCCTCTCCCAGCCACATTTCTGCTCACGTTGCTCATCTTTGCTGTATAAACAAGCTTCTGCTCCTAATCCTAAACACTTTTCCCAGCAAATCTGAGGGTCATGGTTCAAAGCTTTTGTTTCCCTTTCTGTACCAGCTTCCAGCTTTGGTCTTCTTGTCTACCTGCACCTCAGTTTACTTTCCCTTCCCAGCCACTAATATAATTTACTTTCTTTCTTAAATTTGTCTCAGCCCATGCCCATGTCCTCAGAGAATATTAGAACTTCTCTAAGTGGCCCTGGTCATCACCCAGACTCAGGATATTCCTTTCCTCTCATACTTCTTGACTCAATTTCCCTATCCATTTTTTCCTCCCTGCTGCCTGGCCCCTCCATCAGTGCAGTCTCCCACCACTGACCTCCTATTCCCTTGTTTAAAGGATTATCATTCCCAGGGCCCTTCAGCAGACATTCTCAGTCTCCCTTTGTTTTCTTGGCCAATTTCAGTCTCTTCCTGAACAATGGGGTCCCAATTAATCCTGCCTGTTTCCCTTCTCCCCAGCCCATTCCTGCTCCCATGCAGTGCCATGCACAAACCCACCCTTCTCTCACTGCACCAGGCAGGTTCCATCTCTAATCTGCAGGTTCTCTTCGATAATCTGTGTTTAGCTTGGGAGGACAGGGATGGAAGTAGACAATAAAGTAAAACAGACACAAAATACAGCAGAACACAGTAAAAAGGATTTCCTTATCTCCAGTAAAGAACTCAAATTACTCACAGGAACTGTAAGGAAAGTAGCATTTAATCACAGGTTGAAGCATAACTAAACAGACCCAGAGGCACTGGGAAGCTTAACTGCACAAATACAGGCCAGAAGATAAAAGAAATTACCATGGGCCTGCTTGTTTAAATTTAGCAATGCTATATGCAACTGGAAACTGATTTCCATGTGAAGTGAGAGGCAATTATAACAACCCATCTACGACCTGCTGCTTTCTATGGCTGTTTTCTGCTGTATTTATCAGAAGAGCAACCTGCTTTTGACCAAATAAAGATAATCGAAAGAACACTTTTAACGAATTAAAGCTGTCTCCTTCCCTCTAGATTTGTAGCAAAACATTTTAAATCAGACTTTCAGAGGTACCTCTATTTCTTTTATCTTAAAAACTGAGGTAATTCTGGCAGTTCTACCCTGCACTTCATACAAAAGGAGTATTTCAAAGTGTACTTCAACCTCACAGCACTCTGCACATCAGCAGAGTCTCAAATGCTTCCTGCTTCAAGCCCTCTCCAGTCCATGGTCAGCTCCAGTATCATATTGACTTAGATAAGGACAAGGATATCACCCAACCATTCTAAATGTGGAGCCAAAAATAATAGTCCTGGATACTGGGAACAAACACTCCAGACACCTGAGAGGAAACTGGAATTTGGTTTTCTTAAGAAACCCCACAAATCTACTCTTTGGAGATTCCCATGCTGGGATATCTCTGTTGGTGCCTGTTTCCCCTACATCACTGTTGGATGATGTCTTCAAGGTGATCATTATCCCGCTCATCTGTCACCCAGAAGAGGTACAGCTGCTTATCTGTGGTATCAGTTTGAGTTTCTACTGCACATTTATGACCTCCACAATCTTCAAAATCTTGGCAGCAAGGAGATATTGTGTGAAGGAGAGTAAGCTTCGCTGGGCAGCTGCAATTCCAGGAGTCTAAATCAAGTCTAAGGGCAGGGGTATGGAGAGACAGTTCGAAGAATCGGCAATAAAAACTTGCAGCAAGAAGTGAAAAGAGGTCTCCAGCTCTCCATAGTTTTCCTTAGTAAATACAAATGGAGATTTTAGATTTTTAACAATCTTTGATAAGGGGATGCCTTTTTGCATCCCCATTTCTGGGGACGGGACCTGCTTCTAGCACAGCAAGGTCATCATCAGTGATTGCAGATCCTCAGCATCTCCACTGCATAAACCCATAAAGATGGACTCTGTCTAAGTGGCAAGCACATATCAAAGCAGGATTTTTCATCACTGGAAGGATAAGACACATGCGGTCCCAAATTATTTCAATATTTAGGAGTTATCCAAGTTCCAGTTTTGAATCATTAACTTCCCTCCACACTGAAGCTGCCCTATTGAAAAATACGTGCTCTTAACAAACCCAGGAGATTTCAGTGATTATTCCCGTTTGGAAGCAATCATAACCTTTTCCTTCCTCCTAGATGAGGATCTGCCAGTGAAGTAAATAAAGTTATTTGCAGCTGACCTAGCAGGTTTTGGCAACTTGCACAGAAACACTGGCTTGTTTGGTAATAACATTCCTCACTTTAAATGATTCTGTGTTCCTCAACACAGTTCCAGGGCGACTAGAAAGAGAAATTTACTGTTGTGTTCAAGTCTTTCAACTTATTTTATAAAAATATATTCATTCCCTCCCCCTCTCTAGTTGTCACTCTCTTCCTTTAATGTTAGTGGTGGAGCCAGTCAATGTTCTCATTTATATGCCAGCAGCAAACATTTCTGGTCCCTTCTTAGATCCCGTGTGATTTAATACACTTATTCCTAGATAGTGTAAAAGAAAGGGAGAAATCCCAAATCGGGGAGGCCATGGGATAACATATATCCTGCTGGGCCTGACTTGTGACTTGGCAGGAGAGCCATGAGCATTAATCATGCTGTCCCTTTCCCAGCGTGAACAACACCACACTGCCAACTTTGTACACCCAGGCAGTTTTCTCGTCACTGACCTGTGATTTCACTTAGATTTTACCTTCTATCAAGACAGGTAAATAATGTGAAATGTATTTTGACAGTATTTCCATGCTAAGGTCAAAACTCAATTTTACAACTGACTCAGCTACATTTTCTTTTTAATAATTTCCTGGCAAACAAACTTTCTGCTGTTTGAAGTTTTAGCTCATGCTTTCTTTTCTTGACATGAGAATCCTTCTGATTATAACTGAGCAATTGAGGCATATAATGCTGGCAGTGCTCAGGTGGAGCGTAGTAAAGCTTCTCTTTGGAGGAAAATATTTGTTATTGCTGTTCTAACCCTGCCTAAGAATACACCTAACATTCAGCCTCCTCTTCTCCTAGTCATGGTATATTCAGGTTAGAATAATGCATTCTAAGTATCTGCTATTTTGCTGCAGCCTCCTCCTCCAAACTAAGTTTGTGAAGAGACTCAGTCATCTAATGTAACTTTGAAGCCTCACCTGATGCCACACATTCAATTACTTGTTCTGTAAAGCACTAATAGAGATGTCATATAATATATTCAGCTACTGAACTCACCTGCTTTTCCAGCATATTTAAATGAAAATACAAGTGAAAGCTGGTGCTAAGGATGACAGAAATCTGTTTGATCTCTTAATAAGATAATAGCTGAACAGCTTCTGAGCCAACAGGTACCACACATCCTGGCAGATTTGCACTGGCATGAAGGAATAGAGTAAACCTAGTTTGGTTTCAGAAAAATTCTGATAATCTTCAAAAGCAGAGTGATTAATTAGAAGTCAAAATGTCTTTTTGCTTTGGCTCAAAACATTTGGATTTGATTGTTTTGTGTGCTTGGAAACAATAAAAATCTTTAAAATGAGAAAAAAGGAGGATAGTTGTTCAGTTAAGAGAAAAACTGAAGAACAAGGAAATAAATTTTTCTCTCAAAAGGCAAACAACTGACAGCAGTTTACGTATATCTGTAAAATACACACTGATCAATGAGCAAATTATAGAACTGAGATAAGAAATTTTTGGTTTTAAACAGAAAGAAGCGACTGAATTCTAAATTGTTCTCATTATTTTTGCAAGTCAGCTTGCAGAAGCTTGTAGAAATTAGATATGTATTTTATCTAGCTTTCACACTGAGATGGGGAAAAAAAGAATTAAAGACTGTCAAAAGTTTAAATTAACCTTATCAACCTTCCATTACACTCAATGTTCTGGTTGCAATCACAGGTAGTAATTCAGGTTCCTCCTTTAACATGAAATCTTAAAAAATGGACTCACCTTCTGCTGACAGCCCCTGGATGTTAATCCCCTTAGCAGCCAAGAAACTCAGGCATGCATCTATGTTTTCAATCTGTTCAAGAACAAATGAACAAAAAAAAAAGGAGACACAAAAAGAAAATGCATTGTAATGATTATTTACTTCCATCTACCACCACCCTTGAGTGCACCCAGTCTTTGCATCCCATAAACAGTCCCTTTGCTCATGATGTGGAGACCATAGCATGAAACCCTTTTAGTTACTGAGGTCCTAAATGGATTATTCCATTGATTATAAACTGATTATTCCACGGGTCAGGGCTTTCTGTTATTTGCATGTGCATGAAGCAGGTTAGTTCATGCCCCAACCACCGCAGGCAATCACTGCATTTCTTACGAGAGGGCCAAGGATGTTCTGCGCCAGGACTCGCAACCTACAACAAGTATAACAAACATGAAACCGAAAATAAACATGGAGGGCATTTGTTTGAGAAGGCAGATTGCCACTGGCTCTGAAGTTGACAGCTGGCAGAAGTTTCCAGCCACACCAACAGTTGAATATAAAAGCTGTAACTGGAAACCTCGGCTGGAATGCGAACCGCGCTCCCCCACGGCATTCCCCGCCCGTCAGGAACTCCAGGCCACTCTGGTCACTTGCTGAGGGGCACGTCCTGCCCCTCACACAGATGGCACAGTGGGAGCGAGTTTCATGGGATAAAGTCAATTTTCACCAGGTAGGGACTTGTGCACAACAGGTCTGGCTGTCAGTTGCAATACACAACTCCAGTTCCTATACACAGACTGGACCTAAACCGTACCTAAGAAAGGGAACTCCAGAGAGGCTGGATGAGTCAGGAATGTTTTCCACTCTATCTCAGCATTACAATAGGGATCTTGCAGTAGCCTCACACCTAATTTCCCACCAAGCTAAAGCTCTGCTGTCATAACCAGAAGATGCAGAGAGATGCCAGCCCCCACCCCGGACCAAAGCATTTCCCTGCAAAAGCCTACGCTCAGACACCTCGAGGAGCTGCAAGGAACAACAATTTAGGAAATACCATGTTTTGTGTGTGGTTACACAAAAAACTTTTGGATCATACTGTTGAGCAATTTTTTTACTTAACCATGGTAATCAGCAAGCGATAAAATAGAGTCTTTGTCTTTGAACATCTCTCAAACATTAATTTATTAATTCCTGAAACAGTGCAACCAAGAGCTGCATCAGCTGTACAGATAAGGAAGGAGACTGACACCAAGGCCCACACTTGGTCTCATGTAACTACCTTTATTCTGTGAAGTGTGAAGACATCAAAAGGAAACATGAAAAACCCAGCTGCCCTGTCAGCTCCTCTCTGCCCTCAAAAAGACACACAAGTGAGGGCTAAGGCAGCATTTTAGAACCTGAGCTCCCAGGACCTGACCTGAGCTCCCTGTCCTGCTCAAAGTAATAAAAAAGTACCAGGGAAGCTGCCAGGAAACCTCCCACATGGATTTCTCTCAGGGTACATTAATTTATTGTCTATAACAATAAAAACATTTTCTTCTATCATGGGGGAGGGGAGGCTGAAGTTATTGGCACTGCTGAACTGCGATTTCAACTATTAGAAACACTTTTATCAACCTCATTATACTCTGAGATATAACATGAAGTACACAAAGTATATAGTATACTTTGAGTAAATTACATACTCCAAAACCCAGAGAGATACCAAAATACATTTCCTGTACTGCTCAGACCTTAAAGCTTGGAGTAGGGTGCAGTTCAAAGGTTCATTTATCCACAGTTATGTATGATCCCACAGTCAATTGATCCATTTCCTTCTTCAGTACTCAACAACCCTTTCAAGTTTTCAACACGGCTCCTTTATTGAGGTGATTTGGGACTTGGCTGGAAAACCAAAGTCCACCTTTTCAAGAACAAACATCACATGAAAGGATCAATCCATTCCTACTACCTGCACTTAACAAGCTGCATCATTCCAAGAACATTTCCAGACTTCCACAGCTGTGGGCAGATGTCTCCTCTCCCAATAAGCAGGTTAGTGACTAATATAAGCAATACCTCATCCCCACTCCAGATCTGCAGTAGCTCTTTCAGTCCTGCTCTGCTTGCTCCTCTTCCCAGGCCTCTCATCTTTGCATAAACTCTGTTTTAGGTCAGAGTGAGCACGGCATTAAGATTTACATCTGGGTAGTGAGTCCCTCATCCACATCCTCGTTCTTGGTGCTATATAGCAGTCTTTGCTGATGTGCTAATCTCATCCTATTCAGATTCAAGGAGTCCCCTTTAAAATCATTCAATTTCTCCTATGGGATAATCCCCCAGTTTTTCTGAGCATTGTAGCCACTGAATTAAGACACAGCACCCCCATCTCCAGACTGATGGATGACTCTCCATCACAGGTCTGTATTTGGACCACAGGTTGAGCAACCTGGAACCTCACTGAAACCTCACTTTCATATGAAAGGTCAGATGGGCTGCCTTGACACACCAGTGGTGATGTGTGGCTAAAAGCTGTGAGAAACAGAGGCTCTTGGTGCTGTACTGGTATGGAAAATACCCTGACTTTATCAGGCATGATGAAGCAAAGAGGGACTAACAGGGATGTACAAAAGTAAGTCCTTTAGATTCAGAAAATAAAGAACTAGGATAAGATCCTGTGGGGATGTACAGCACTGCATACATGAGGAATTCACTAAAAGAATAAAACTGAAAGATACCAAGGCATCAGTGATTCTGCCAAGATTTACACAATATCAGTGATATTAACAATGTTACATGGCAGCATGGCAGGAACATGAGGAATTAGTTGATTTCGGCAATAAAATTTTTCAGAAAAATAGAGCTTGAAAATGAAAACAGGAGGAAATTAGAGAAAATCCAAGAAGAAAGTGAAACACTGAATGCAGGACTATAGCTGAAACAATTAAAATTTATTGTTGGTAAGAATTCAAGGTTCTTCCCACACAACTGCCTCTGGCCTGAGTCATGAACCCCGATCTTGGCTGAATCAGCCTAATGCATCAGAAATCAAGTTGCTTGTTTGAAGAGATGAGTTCCCAACAATGCAACATGTCATGAATTTCACTCATAAAAGCTCCAAGGAAGGATTCTGCCTCTGGCCCCTGCTGTATTACCTATTAACAATACAAAAATATTGTTTTATGGAGAAAGATGCCCCCAGTGCAGACAGAGCTGGAGATAACAAGCTATTCTAAAGTAGCAGCATGGTAGCTGGACCATTCAGATGTGTGTAGGATAGAAGTGAAGTTTCTGGATAGATCTCAGCTAGATGATAGGAAAAAATTCTTCCCTTTGAGGCTGGTGAGGTCCTGGCACAGACAACTGTGGCTGCCCCATCCCTGGAATTGTTCAAGGTCAGTCTGGACAGGGCTTGGAGCAACCTGAGAGAGTGAAAGGCAGGGAATAGGAACAAGATGGTCTTTAAAGTCCCCTCCAACCCAAACCATTCAATGATTCTAAGCAAAACTCCAAAGACTCTGTGTCCTGGTGATTTCCAACACAAAGTACAGTTGCCTCCTTGTTACTGCAGCATTCAGCAGCAAATCATCACCCAGACTGTATAGGCTCTTCTTTTGCCAAGTCCACATATTGCTTAAACCCTTTAAGCAGATGTGAAAGGACTGGATTTGCCAAAGGGGAGTGGATATTTTCTGTTACACTGTGAGCTGCAATTGTTTTTTGGCCAACAATTCTGATTTCTCATTTGCTTTGTCAGCAATGTTTAACACAGCAGAAGCAAAGGAGGAAAAATGGCAGCTGGATGCTCTCATTTTCTGCCTACCCAAAACAGGGGAAAGCTGTGCAAAAGAAGGAAAACCAAGTACAGCCATGCACAGTGATTATCTCATCCAGAAACACCACCAGGAGTCTCCAAAACTGAGCCTTATTAAACTTCCTGGCCAAAATCATCACATGAATTTGCAATTTTAGATCGCCACATTTAAACTATTTCAGGTGCAGTCAACTATCTACGTATGCTATCAGTCCCACATCCTTATATGATAGGTATTTATTCTGAAATGTCCCTTAATGCCAACCAAGGAGTGCTGAGCCCACACCAGAGGAGCTGCCAGCCTCCAGGGCTCTTCTTCCTCCTTTCTTTTAATTAGGGGATTATGAGAAAAGAAACCTCAGCAACCCCATAGAACCAAATTTCTGTTGAGACATAACATATCAAGTGCCACGACTTGTACTGTCATATTCAGAGAGGGAAAAGACACCTGATACCTTCCTCTTAGCACGAATAACCTGACAAGACGGGAGCAGAAGGCATCGTGGCTAAGTGTTGTATGTGGAGAACTGTCCAAGACCAGATCATCACACAAGTCTTTGTGCTTGTCACATAGCAGCAATTTAAATTTCTATTCTTGCCAGTGCTAGAGAGAAAACATGCCCTGGCCTGTAAGAGCAGAACAGGTTGTGTCAGGAATAAATAAAAAAACCCCAAACCCAAAATATCCCTACCCTGTACCCTGTAAATGGAGACCCACAGGTGGGCACTGACACTGCTGAACATTGACTATATCAGACAAAATCCTGAATATGGAAATTGCCTCCAGCCAAAGCTGCCTGTCCACCTCTGCCAAGTCAAACACAGAAGGTAAAGGATAACCAGTGCTGCCCTTGTCACAGACACGGATGTTTTCCTCAAACAAAAAACAGAATTAAACTTGTTGTAGGTTCCTTCACCTACAAACCAGGGGAAGTTTCTCACATTGTGATGCAAGACCTCTGCTCCCAACTTTTACAGTGATAAATGGGGAGTTTTTATGAGCTTATCCAGAAAACCCACTTCTTATATTGAAACCAGTGCTTTCCATTTAACTTGTGGCTCCATGTTATGTGTAGTATATTAATTTTTAAAAGAAAAAAAACTGAATTCATATGAAAGGTTTTTAAAGGTTCACAAACTTTTATGCAATATTTCAGCAAACTGCACATACAGTCAAAAACCAAGGAAATAGCCTAACATTAGGTTTTGTTATTAGGACAAAATCTATTCCTTTTCTGTGTTTTTGAATAAGGCTTTTACCCTCATATTTTTATATCCTAAAGTTTAGAACGAGCCTTATAATCTTAAGCCATTACATTGACAATCCTCAGAATGCTGGAGGTTTTGGGGGAGGAAGGGCTCTCCATTCCAATAATATCTCATTTGCTCTATTTCCTAAACATACTTCTATATAAAAAATACAAAAGCAGAACTGCAAATTCCATTTGTCCCAAAAGGCTATAAACTAACTCTTACTGCTCTGTTTAAAATACATCTTCATTAGTAGTTATCCCAATCAAAATGTATCTTTTTAAAAAGAAAATAATGTGTTGCTCCCAGTGTTCATCTGCTGCTCCTGACTGCTTGGATAAAAATGTCTCCCAAAATTAAGTTTCAGGATTTTGACAGAACTTGGTGGGTACTTTAGAAATAAAAGATGTAACATATGGGCAAATGAAGCTAATCCATATTCTGAAGCCAGGTTGTGACAGATGTACCCACAAAAACAAAAATCTGTTCAAATATACATGAAGAGTTGACTCTTCTCTTAAAATTGCCTTACTTTGGGTCTTTAAAGAGAAGGAGAGTTTGGGCACTAGTCTAAGGCTGGAGAATGAGCCTAAGCCTCATCTCGTGCATCCTCTTCTCTTTGACCCCGGTAAAACCTTTGCTATCCTGTGTTTCCAGCTCTTCCTGCAGAAATAATGGGACAAATACTCAACATTCACTCCCAACTGTGTGAATAGAAATGAGGGCAGTAAAGCCCCACAGAGAAAACTGTGATTCACACTAGCCAAAATTTCTAATGACAACAAAGAGCATCCAAGGGGCAAGCTTGTATTGTGAATGGATTCAGGCCATCCAGGGCAACTCCCAAGGTTTGCCAAAGCTCATCTGCTCTGGGAGAGGCACATGGAGGGTTGTAGAAATGTTCCTGCTTTATTCAGCTTTTCAGGTTTCTTTCAGGTTGGTTTTCTTCAGGTTTATTTATTTAAAACTGAAAATTTCCCATGGGGAAAAACAAAAGTAAAGAGCAATTTCTTTGCAAAACATCCCAGGAAATATTATTTTTTTATTAGCTCTTCAGGATCAGACCTTTGAAAGTTGAAGTGGATAGCTTGTGAATAATATGAAAACTTGAGATATTCTAAATTATGATTAAGCAACAACAAGCTCAACTTTGCAAAACAAGTATCAACAAAGAATCCTGCCTCTGGAGAATCATTAATTTATGATACAGATGAAACTCTCTTGACAAGATTTTAGCAGATACCACAGTAACTGTATTTCTTGGCACTGCATCTCTGTTTATGTGTAACTGAAAAGAGGAAAAGGTGGGGAGAAGCCATGGCTGTTCTCAATAAACCCACAATGAGGACAGCAGTGACTCTTGTGGATGCACCATTTCCACCTTCCCTGCCTGCTCGTGGAAGATCCTTTTCTACCTGGGGCTCCCAGGCTGAAAGTTATGTGTTGGGCAATTGGGAAAAGGGGGAATGGCTTTAAACTGAGAGAAAGCAGGTTTAGATTAGACATTAGGAAGAAATCCTTCCCTGTGAGGGTGGGGAAGCCCTGGCATAGGTGAAGCTGTGGCTGCCCCATCACTGGAAGTGTTCAAGGTCAGGCTGGACAGGGCTTGGAGCAACCTGGGACAGTGGAAGGTGTCCCTGCCCATGGCAGGGGGTTTGGAACTAGGTGGTCTTTACGATCCCTTCCAACCCAAATAATTTCATCATTCCATTATTAAATCTAAAATAATTTCAGTATCTAGCAAAGGTGGACTCCTTCCTAAAACATCTTTGAAATCTATGTAAACCAGTATTTTTCCAAGTGCACAAGTGCTTAAAAGGAAGGACTGACACTAACATCACTCAGTGCACCCAGCGCTGGTTGCTCTCTGTCCTCAAACAGCAGCTCAGGGCCTGAAGGCTCTGTGTACCATTAACTTGAATCTGAGGCAGGAATCCAGAATTTAATGAAACTTGTTTAGAAAGAACCTCCTGCAATGCAGTCACTGACAGTTGTTCATTTCTAAAAAAGGTCCCTGGGAAGGGAGCTGCTGCCACAGCCTGTTCCCAGGGCTGACCAGCATTCCTGTGTCCGCAGGCCCGAGGTTCACAGCTTCACCTGTTCCCAAGGGATTTACTCCAGTGGCACCAACACATATGTGCCCCCTCCTTCCTTGCACCTGGATCCCGGATAACATCTCCTACTGAAATTCCCCTGCAAAACTGCTCAGAAGAAGTTCAGTAATACTGACGGTATATGTAAAAATAGCTCTGCATAGAACCAAAAATAATAAAATGTTCTAGATATGCACTACCTTCATGGAACAGCTAATTAAAATAACCATTATCACACCATTACAGTGTATAAGCAACGGCTGGAAATGAAAGATTTGTGACAAGACACAGAGACAAAAGTTTATTTCTCTGGACTGTTTAATTCTTTGTAACAGTTATGATCTGTTTACACAGATATTCCACAGTGAAGAGCTTATCACTGCATCTCCTGTAAAAAGAAAGAAACACCGAGGAATGAGAAGTAATTTCCATACAAACAGCCTTAATTCTAATAGCACCAAGCTGAAGGAGAATAATAAATGCATTTTTACTCCCATCTGTTCTCAAATGAAATCAACCTAACCTTTTCTTCTTAGTTAGAAAAGGTTCTCGTCCATGATCTCCCAGTTTTCCCCATTTATGCCAAGCAAAGAAGGAAAGTATTTGCAAAGTACTGCATAACCTGTATATTTATGTAATAATTTTACATCAGTAATGGTCATGGCAGAAAATTATGTTAATGGTGCTTCTAGACTTTGGTATAGTTGCAAATATGTAAGTGACAGCTGTAGACATCTCCATATATCTATGTGGAACGACCCTGGCCCCTCAGTCCCTTTGCTGTTTCATGTATTTAGTCCATATGGGGGGTAGAACCATAGGTATTCAAAATGCAATAATTCCATTTAAATGTGACATAAATGATCAAACAGAATCTAATTCTGTCTTTATAGTGAAGCTGATATATTTCATATTTTCCATAAAAATTACTTTTTTGCACTTTATCAAACCTCACACTGTTTCAGAGACAGATGTACAAATTCTTGCATCACTGTAAAGGGTGAAGAATTGAGAGCAGCCCACTGGGGACCATGAAGGTGATCCATTATGGGACTGAAGTAAGAGAGCCAGGAGCAATGTCTCCAAAGGCACCCTACACACCCATCCAATGGACAGAACAGGAGGCACACATTGCCTCATCACCCACCCCTGCATGCTGAAAGAGTTCCAGAAGCCTTCCTCTCCAGAAATGAAACAAATCTCTGTTTAGCGACACTGCCATGCCTCATGACAGAGAGATGTACATATTGGCCTTTCCCGATCCGGTCCAGCTCTATTTATCCTGTAATTTTCTACACAGGATGATGGGGGGCCCCAGTGGGGGGCTTGTGGTTTCATTGAGACTGCAAGCTCTGCAGCACAGAAACCTCTGATCCAACCATGCCTGTCTCACTGATTACCATGCACAAATGGTAAACATGGCAGCTAACAACAGTCTGGGTATCTGGAAAAAAATAGAGACAGTAAAATCAATCTTATCTTGGAGCAAGAGTCATATAAACTGAGGCTGAAGGACAGATAAAGACAAGCAACCTGGCAGATTGTCTCTGTAGTAAATCATTCTTGTCTACATACCAACATGGGTTCATACATGACCAACAGAAATCCCGAGAGCTTAAAGAAAAGGCTTTCAACATTCCGGAACTTGCTGCTTGGCCATGTCCCTGCACAGGCAGCCAAGCTGGTGTCTGTCACTGGCCAGGCTGGCACAGCACTGGGGGATGTCTTCCCCCTCAGCTGACCTTCAGCTGTGAGCAACAACACCACAGGTTAGGGCCAGAAGATACCCATCTGTTACCATGGTAACATCAAACCAGATTAAATTTCTAAACATATGCTCCTGGTAAGTTACAAACTCCCCAGGCAAAGTGGGGGAAGGCTTAGAAGACAGCAAAGTTCCCTTTGCTACATTTGCTCAGCCTTGGAGTTGGATTACTTGAAAATACATGGCTATATTTAACCCCTGGGATATGTTTCCAAAAATCCTACGCCAGGAATTCACAGAGAAAAAACATGCTTGTGATGCTTTTGATCTTCCAGCAGAGCTGCTCCCCTGAATTAGCAGCACATGCCCCGGCAGCAGCAGAGCCCTCCCTGGCTGTGGGACTCAGCGGGGCTGGAGCAACAGCCTGGCAGATTTATTGCACCTTGCTATGGCAACATTTGGACAACACTGGCTGTATAAAACTGCTCAAAATGTTTAGAGGAGCAGGTTAAAGTGGGCACCTGCTCTTGAAGAACAGAGACAAAAATTATTTTCCGTGAGAAAACAAGCAACTAAGAATTTTTTTTTTAATACAACAGCTATTTTTAGTTATTTGCACAGCAGCTCCCTCCCTTAGTGGGTATCACACACACATAGGTAGCTGCTTGGGTGATGCAGATGGTTTCAGCTCATATTATTCCTTCATGAATGTGTGAACCCAGCTATCTCCTGTAAGTAGAGGCCACATCATGGCAGCACTCACATTCATTACATCAATTCATTAAAGTGCTCTTGAGTAAAAGAACACAGAAATATGGTTAACATATGCCATACACACCAATTAGTAATGGAGATTTCAACATCTATGCTCTTTTGATAATAAAAAAAACCTCATGGCAAGGATCACACTGAGGAGGGAAGTGGATACCCTTCTCCAACAGCTGAGTTAATATTCTCAGCACCACCCAAGTCAAAACCAAGGTTCCCACCAGGTTGGAGAACTTCCATACAAACTGTTCCTTAGGTGTCACATACCTTACAAAACAGCTCATTATCAGAACACAAGAAATCAGTCAAATATTAAAACAATACTCAAATTCCCATCACTGAAAGTAAGGTTTCCTTGAAAATTAAGTCACTGTACTGAAAACACAGCCTTCATGTCAACTTTCACAGAGTTCTTGGGAAGAAATGCTGGCTGTGACCCACACTGCAGTACAAGATCCTTTATTTGCAAGACAAACAGCAGTAGGAAGAGTGAGTGATATCAGTTTACCACTACAGCTTGATATCTGCATCAGAAAGAGATGATTCTTTAAAACTTCCTATCAACACATGAAAAAATAAATTTGAGAACAGATACTTATAGACACAAAGTGATCCTGAAAAATAATAAAGCCCAAGCACCAACCCACAGGCGAACCACAGTAAATTCCTCGCCTATTTATAGGAGGTGCTGTGGTGTTTGTTAAGCCTACGTGCCTTTCTGTTGCTCCAAATTCTTGTCGTGGGTGTCCCACAACTTCCCCAGACATGGGAAGATGAAAGTCTGGTGTATCCACCCACAGATTCCCCAATTCTCTTCCTTTCAGCACATTTCAGCTTTGCTATATTCGTATATATAATGTAGCACAGACAACTCATACACTTTGGGTTTTCTTATCATTTTACAAATGTAAGTGGTATGAACCTTTTTACAAGAGATAATAACATTCAGCACTTGCAAAGGCACCCACATCAATAAGAATAATTTACAGTACCTAGGAGGGCAGGTACTAATCTCCTATATTCTGCAAGATGCCACATGTTAAACTCTAAAATCGTGCCCTAAACAAGAGCAAGCAAGAAAAAGAAAAGAAAAAATGTCTCTATTTTTCTATAAACAAACAATATTAGCAGAAATAGCCCTACCCAGGTTTATTCACCTAAGTCTTCTTCTCAGAAGTGTGCAGGAGAGGAAACTGGCCTTGATTTATTGTCCTTCACCCAGTTATCAAGAACCATGCCAACATTTTCTGGGGTTTTATTTTAAAAACCCAAATGCCACGAAGCTCTCCAAATGTTCTTGGTCCCAGAGCCTGTGCTCCATACAAGTACATCCTCTATTACCCATAGTATTTTCTGCATCCAGCTGGAACTAATCATCAGAATTACAGGCTTTTGTTTAGACAAATATCTACAGTACAAAAATACAGAGGTTTGAGGGGAAAAAAATCTCTGAAACAGATTTTATGCAGAGGACAAGTTATAGAATAGTCTATAATAGATTATATAAAAGGCAGCCAACACTTATCTGGAGCAAAGGAAGACAGGGATACTCCCCTCAGCAGAACAGCCCAGACAGGATGATGATGGGAGGACAGGTTCTCACCTAAGTGATTTTTCACAGAGCCAGTGGGGTCCTTGTCATGTCATTTTTGGCACTGGGACGAGGTTGATAAGCACTGATGGTCCCACACGGTTCTGCAGTACTAAACTTCACTTGACAAGGCTTATTAGCACTGGCTTGGAGCCTGACAGACCCAAGCTGTCTCTAAAGCTCAGTTTGGGCCAATTTGCCAGATGCTCTCCAACACTGGGAACAAGGCAAAGAGGCTGGATCTGGCTCTGCAGAGAGCTCCCTCAGGTTTGGCATCACCAGCTTGGGACCGTGCCACATGGAAGCACAGACACATTTTTTCCCCCACTTCCCTCAATGGACTTGGGAAGACACAGACTTGGTCCAGCTTTCTAAGCTGATACACCTGGCTGGGAGTGAGCTGATTCTTCACAGCTCAGCTCACATGTGCCTGCTCACGGCATTGGGAGTCTTCAAAGGGAAAAGAGGATGGTAAAAGGCTTCCCTCTGAGATCTGTATTTCCATATTCTAGATCTAGATTTCCTTCTGTATTTCTATATAATGACCAAAGTTAAATCTCCATTTATTGGTGCTATATTATTTTTTTTTAACTCTCACAAATCTCCTCATCTGTGCTGCTCACCTTTCAAGCACTCTAATATGGATATGGACACTTTTAACTGGAAGATTCATTTGAAAAAAGACTGGACATTATCTAAGTATCTGGATGGCCTTGTATCTGCCTCTGCCTCCTCTCTGAGCCAGAGGTACCAGACACAAACATCAGTTCCCACACTCTGGAGGACTCTGTGAGCTGCATTAAGAGAGTGCACCGAAATGCAAAGGCTGAAGATTGCTGTACCTAAAACAAGCACTGCAACACGTTTGTCCCAGACCTGCCAAAGGGTTGTGCCCCTAAACACTGCAAGTAACTGCATGAACACCACCCCTATGAAGATTCCTATGTTCTGCCTTAGAAGAATCATGGAATTATTTGGATTTGAAGGATCCTTAAAGATATCTCCTTTCACCTTCCACTAGACCAGGTTGCTCCAGGTTGCTCCAAGTCCCTCCAGCCTGGCCTCGAACACTTCCAGTGATGAGGCAGCCACAGCTTCTCTGGGCAACAACAGTATTTTTATCATCAGATGACAAAGAGCTCTGTAAGCATGTGCACCTGATAAAAGCAAGCTCTAAGCACAATTCTCATTTTCTTCACATGAGGAAAACTGCTGGGGATGCCCAGCTGTGACTGCAGGTCTCAGGAGTGGGGGGGGACAGTCCCACTCACCACACTCTCCTGAATGAGCAAGTGGAGTAACATCAGAGCAGGCCAAATGCATCCTTCCAGCCCTCTCCAGCATTCCTGACCCAGCACATGCCCCCTGCATGCCTCTGCTTATAACCTGATCCAGCTTCCATAAGCAACCTACTACATACATCCCACGATCCAACAGAGCCAACACTTTCTCTCCATTGAGAGAAATGACTTGAAGTGACTTTTTTAGCTGCAACGTCCTGGAACTGGTTACAGACTCCAGTCCTGAATGAAATTCAGTTCTTACAACACACTTGTGGAACATTAAATTATAGTAATTGTCAAAATTTCCTCATTATTTATACTCCAAGACAGCTGCTGTGGCTACAACAAGAACAGCAACCACCCTCTTCAAAGCAGTAAAAAGTAGCAATGATAAATCTTCCTGATGGCTTTCCTTTTACAGAGCGCTTGCTCCACAGTTTCAACAAGATTGATAACTACCAAGAAACAACAAAGAGCCAGAGGAGAAGAGCAGAACAGAGTGTGGGTTTTGACTTAAGATGTCAAGCTCTCCTTAAATCTTTACTTCATTTACTACATGAGTGGCTGTGCTCATGTTGAAGTCATGGAGGTAGGAGCAGTGAGGAACAGTCATAAAAATAAAAAACATTAAAATAGCTTCACAGAGAGAAGGGATAGCCAAGTGTCCCAAAACAAGGATTTGCAATGCCAAAGGAAGATATTAGAATTTATGTTGTAAAATTACTTTTTCTCAAGATACAGAAGGAAGTAACCTCATTTGAAGTATCATAAATTTTAAATGTTCTTCATTTAAATGCATTTTAAAAAACATTTTCTTATTATTTGTGTTCTTAGTAAAATTCTGCTATACCTTTAGCTTCAGAAATAGTCACAGCAGATATACTCTTGATGTATTACATGCTTTTAATTTTCCTGGACTGATTTTTGGTTCGCCAGGTTTGAAAATTAGATACGAGCAAGATACAAACCAAGTTCTTTTCTGCCAACAAGTAGCATCTTGAATTTTACTATTCAAATTTTTTTCATTTCATGCATACTGCTCATTAATTTTGTTTCATGTCAAAAGATAGAGGAACTCTTAATCATACCTTCAGATAGCAAATTCCTTATTTCTATATATTTCTGTTTAACTATGTGATATTTCAGAAATATAAAGATGCAATGTAAGTATAATCTCGATTATAAATATGTGATAAATTATAAGGCCCGATTCAACTACTGTGGAGTATAATGGGGCAAGAACTATAATATTAATGTTCTGAAGATTATACTTTTAGTCTCACTACTGTGAAATTTCAATTAAAAATTGTTATTAAAAGTCTCAGTCATTGAAGACCCACACTATCACTCAGCCACACACACACAAACAAGAGACCACTTTACTACTCACCATTTGAGACCTGTTTTTTGGGCAGCCATTGATGTCTTCAATCTTTTCATTTGCTGAAAAGCAAAAAAAAAGAGGCAATAAGGCAAAAAAAAGCTAAACCAAGGACATTTATTCCAATGATTTCCTGAGCACTTGCTGACAGCTCAGTAAAGGGCTTTTGGACTGAGGCTGTCCAGTCCAAGTGAACGGGTGAAACACTGAGAGCCACAAAAAGAAAAAAAGCAGCTGGAGGTCTCTACTGGGTCGTGCCTCCAGAGACAGCTGGGGCAGAAGCCAACTGCTCTGACAACTTCTTGTACGATGACAGGGAATTCCTTTAAACTACGGAAAAGATGTAAGCTCCGGAAGCTGAATCACTGCTGGGTGGAAAAGTGAGCACTACATAAATAGAGATGTTAGCATGGCAATTGGTTTGCTTGGAGAGTGAATACTGGTTTTAAATCCAAATGGGAAATTTATGATCAATAACTCTAATAATTTTCTTTTTTTTCTTTTTTAAAGCACAGATCATGAAACACCTTTTCAAGATTCTTGACCATAGCTTACACACTACCCCAACCTGCAGAAGAGCACAGTTTCTATCTTTAAGGTCAGAGGTGAAACAACCCCATTATCCCTGAGGTGGATAATGTTTGTCTTAGAGTCTGAGTTTGCTCAGTTTCACCTTTCAGCCTTGGATGCTGAAATGACTTTGTGTTTGAGTCTGAAGAACCAGTTACAACCAAAGTTCAGTTTCCCACAGTTTTATCACTGTAATAAAGGCAGGTGCTCACATCCCATTTGATTCATGCATTAAAAGCTGTATTTTCTAGCAGTCACACATATTTTCAGGACACCAGTCAGAACTCCATCCCACTTCATGGCTTCCCTCAGTTAGAAGGATCACATTTGGCACAATATTCCAGTAGCAGTCACAGCCATGAGAAACAAAGCAGTAAGACAACTTCACTCTTGCCTTATAGGTCCCATTCTACATATCCATGTCACAGTAAACCTTTATCCCACAGCAATGCAACTAAAAATTTATGCTAATCTGCAAGAGACTGCAGCTACATCCACAGTGTGGTCCATCAGCCCCTACACATGAAGAGCACACATTGCTTCCAGGAATGCCATCTCAGAATTGGTCATACAGAAACAAAGATGAATTCATTAAATCCCATTTTCCAATTCCTGTGCACCCCTCTCATGATACCTACCACCTCTCACTTTAGTACCATGCAATATCCCCATCAACTAAATTTGTAACACTTTTAATAATCAATAGCTACATTCCTATTAACTGGCACCATTCATAACTAGTTGAAAGGAGCCTAACGACATTTTTGGGACACGTGTACTGGGATACTTCCAAGAATNCCTATTAACTGGCACCATTCATAATTACTTGAAAGGAGCCTAACAACATTGTGAATGAGCTGTCTCTTGTTTGGGACACGAGTACAGGGATACTTCCAAGAACCCAGGTCAGACACAGTGTATCTGCATTCATGGATTTAAATACAGCTACTATGTTTATATGGCATTACTAAGGCATATATTACTTACACATTCTTTTACAGGCTCATAAATTTTGAGCTGAAATGAACCAGGATGCTGTGAATCCATTTTAATTGACTTGCAAATAGCTGCTTTTACACATAGCACACCATAACATAAAAAAACCCCTCTCCTGCACTGCATATCAAAGCTTTCTTACTACTACTACTACTTTTCTACCTACTTACGTAGGTAGGAAAAAAGCTCGGATTTTGCAGGCTACAGAGAAAGCTGCTTCTGGGTGTGAAAGAAGCTTTGCGACAATGAGATACAGCTGCCTAAAGCCTTACACAGCAGATACAAATGACTTTTCTTCACTGTTAATTTGGAGGATTAAATTGAGAATGTTTAAATATGACCTTTATTTCACATGAAAAACATTCTTTGAAAGAGAAATCTTTCCCCTCATACTTCAACTTTTGAAACCTCGCAGACCTCATCTTAAATATTAGCCAAAAGGCAGCTATAAAATGACACACCAAAAAAAAAAAAAAAAAAAAAAAAAAAAAAAAAAAAAAAAAAAAAACCAAAAAACAAGCAAAGCTGATCAAAGCAATTATTGGTTATGCATTTTAGAAGGAATAATTTGAATTTCATAAGGGTTTTCACAAGACAATACTCAAAGAGCTACATCAAAATATTTGGTAGAAATAGCCAAGTCCACATTTTAATGGTGTTATTCTTGCACACGTCCTCTCATGCAGAAGTTTCCCACAACAGTGTTAAGGCAGGCTAGACAGTCATGAAAGGAATCAACACCTAACTGCTCCTGGGTTTCCAAAAATCTTTCCTATTAGAGGAAACGGATATGGGAGGGAGCATTGTTCGTAGTGAATACCTGTCAACACACAATCAATTAATTCATGGCCTGTTTTTACACCTCTGTAACTGCAAAGGTCTACAATGCTATTGAGATATAATGTTGCTCTACAACATAGAGACAAAATCTTTTTTAACATATCCCAGCAGAACCACTGGAAGATGCCTCACAGTGTTATACCAGAACAGGGCTTGCAGATCCATATCTTAAAGCCAGGAACTAGCTCCCTTACAGCATCTCAAATACACAAATATGCATGCACTGATGTCCTGTTCGTTCATTGCTGGCTTCTTAATTTGCATCTCAAATCTGACAGTTTGCTCCTAACAATGGTTGTCCTAATTCCCATTAGCAGGCTTTCTGATTCCATCAATCTCCACCAGCCCATGCATGTGTTTTGTGGCATCCCCAGGACCAGATGGATGAGCCTCTGAAGGAACTAATGAAGGATCCGGGCCCAAGGGAAGAGGGACAATATGCAGCTCTACATGGAGAAAATTGTTCAGTACTTTCACTATCTACGAACATTAGTGCACTAATTTAAGAGAACTAAAGGCTTTGGATAAAATAACTGAGCCTGCACTTGAGATTTGTCCCAATGGTAAGTGATTTTCCTCATCTGAAAACTCATTATGAAAGATTTCTTTTTCTGCCACATAAAAATTACACCCCTTCTCCTTTCCCAGCTGTATATATGGATCTCCCAAATCCAGCTGGAGGCAGGAGGTTCAACACAGAAGGCAATATCACTGTGAATTATATTCAGACCAGTAACCAAGAGGTATTAGAAATAGTGAAGGCTAACAGCATCCTAGCAGAAAAAAAAAAAAATCTCATGAGTTGCTTTTTTTTTAACATTCAGCCATGTGGAGTAATACTGCTGTGTCAGGAGATCTTATCAGCAACAACCAATATTTTTCCACTGTGCTTTAAGACAAGGCTTTTTCAAATTAATTAGTAAAGTCTTTGAAGGAAAATGATCTACATAATTCCGTGCAGTTTGATGGATTCTCCCCCACACACTGTGTTTGTGTAGAAGATAAAAACAGGGATTGTCTGAGCAAGCTGGTGGACACTTGGCATAAATGCAGGAAGTCACTCACCTACAACTTGGATTATTTCAGCTAGCAGGACTCCATCAGTCACATCTTGCTGTAGATCCTTTATCAATCTCTTGTGACCAGATTTTGCTAGGTAGTGATTAGCCCAATCCGTATAAATCTGTTAGGAGACAGACAAACAAAAATACACTGTTACTCAAAACACAGCCTGAAAAATGACAACTCTTTGTTTCTCTCAGTATCCAGAAAGCCGATTTCAGATCACTGCTTTTTTTTTTTTTTTCCCCTCTTCGAAACAAGTCAACAGCACTAAAATTCAAGGCCTTGTGCAGATCAAGTGTTCAGTTTACTGCAGTATGGATTTTTCTATCCTGACATCAAAGCTCATGGCAGATGATAGCAAACTGCTGAACATGTTACAGCTTGAATGGACCATCAGGAGGTCAGTGGAATATTCTACAGCAGCAGTGAGTGTGTACAAGAGATTTCAATTTCCACCCAAGTAATTTTTTTTTTTTGCGTTTTTCCTTTGACATTTTTTCTTCATAGCTGTTATTGAGAAAGCTTTAAAGGTTCTTTTCCCAAAAACACTTCTGGTAGATATTAGCATAGGGCAGTTTCATTGTGAGGAAACTCCTTTACTGTATTACCAAAGAAACTTTTAAAGGTCCTAAATATCTACCAGTTCTAATAAATTCCATCTCACAGGTTAAACAGGCCTATTAAATTGTTTTTAGTCTGTTACGCCAACTTCCAGCTGTTGGGATTAATTTCAAAATGTATTACCTGAAAACTAAGCACATCAAGCAGCCAAAAATCTCTCTTGAATTTGCATTAAGTACTGCTCATCATATGCCAGCCCAACTTATTCAAGATCACCAGAAAACTTATAAAACTTTTTTATGCTAGGTTATCAAAAAGAAGCTAAATTACTTCATTAGGAATTCCTGCTTATGAATTAAATAACAGTATTCTTTACATAGGACAATATTCAAAGTAAAGATTTTTTTTAATCATCTATTATGTTCCAAAGAAATACAGTAAAAACAATTAAATATCAGTATTTTACCTTTTAAATACCTAAATATTCATGTTCACCCCTACTCTCAAGACTGTCTAGAATACTGGAAACACATTAATCCCAGCCTAGTCTATCACTAAGCAAGCATAGATTCAATGTGTTTCCTAGAGCATGAGCCATCCCAACCCTCCCCAGACCCTACAAACCCCTGCGGAGACACCAGCGAGGGAATCACTGTCCCAGAGGGAACAACAATATTCAGTGCCCAGAAGCCCAGGAAAGCCCTCCCTGTGCACTGCCCAGGAAATAGTGTTTTCCTTCACAGCTACTGATAAATGGAATGGAAAGAGCACGAGAAGAGAGAGGGGTGGCTCTCCAGGCTGCAGCACCCCAGCTCTAGGAGAGGTGCTGCAGCCCTCTGATCATTTTCATAGACCTCCTCTGCACTTGCTCCAGTAGATCCACATCCTTCTTACCCTGGGGGCCCCAGGGCTGATCAGCACAGATCCTCTAAATTACTGACCCACAGCTACTCATTCCAGAAGCATCTCAAGCCTTGCATTTCCATGTGGTGCTGATGTCCTCCTTCAGGGGAGTCAAAGCCAACTGCCCAGTCTAGGGGGCAAGTATTTGCCACAAGACAGAGGAACCTGGATATAATATAAGGACTGTAATTTCACACTCTTCTTGCATTTGCTGATTCAATGTTAATGTGATAGAATGAAGAACAGAGGTTTTGACTAGAACTACTTTTATTACAAAGTCTTCATTTGTATTTTTTTAAAACCTGTAAAACACAAGTGGTAGCAGCCATTAACAAATCACTTAATATCTGAAAGATATGCCCCTATTTTCCACCATTGATCCTTTACTTTTCCCTTGAGAGCAGCAGGATGTGCATTTCCTATGCCAATAGCGTCATGGGCTTGAACAGAAAAACACACTGGAACACCTCCGTGACAAAAAAAAAAAAAGAGCTGAAAAACACCTCAATGAAATAAAGGCTGAGTACACGAGTACTTTCCCCAGCTGACCAATAAAAGGGGCAAAAAATCCACGCTGCACAAAGCAAACATTGTGTTCCTTAGCTCCTTTTACAAGAAAACATTTTCCATAACAGGAAAATACCTTAAAAGATTCAACAACTTCAAGGAACTAGGATTGACTTAACCTACTTTTCTGCCACATGGTTTTAGCTTTCTTATCTAGGAGTGAAGACATACGAGGAAACAGGTTGTAGACTATTTACTTTGCAAGTGCAAGGGTCCACCCCCCCACGCCATCCCTGCAATTCAGCTGACAAGGAACTTATCAAACACAATAACCATGTTTCCTTTAATGGGAGGGCTGCAATGAATGTCCTAATTTATCACTGAAGGACTTTCAGAAAATTTAAGATTATACTTTGATGCATCAGTTCCATCCTGGATTATTTCCATGATGCAGATCATCATGCAGTCAGACAAATCCTTGGATCAGCCCTAGAGTAAAAACAGGAGCAGACCTCTCCTGGCAGAGCCTGAAATCACAGCAAGACCTTGAGAGCTAGTTAGGATTGATTTTTAAGTCAAATAACAGCGTGAGAATGCATGGCTGGCATTGCAAAACTGCTATCCTGTACCGGCTACCTACTGCCCTAATTCCTGTTGCACCCAGGAACACCAGATCTTATATTCATACCCTGGAAATAAACAGAACTGCATCGAAGAAATCCCTGAACTCCCTTAAATCCTGGTAAAGGAGACAACTTGAAAAACCCCAAATACCTGCTGTCTGATTCACTGCCTATGATAACACATAAAGAAACTCCCTCCAACAGCAAATTGTTCTTGTAAACCCCACTTTGTGTGCTGAAGTCAGTCTGTGTTTGGTATCAGAACTACAAGCAGAGCTTTTACAGTTATTATTAAATGCATATCAATATGGAGGAAATACTTGTTTCCAGGGTATTTAACGGTGTGGAATAATGATTTCATTCCACTAGTTGATTAGGAAAGCAATTCACAGGAAAATACTGATATAATAGACCTGTGCTTCTCTTAAAAATGTTATCACACAACACTATTTTGCAATATGCATAACACCCAAATTACCATTTTTTAACTCACTGGGCTATATATTTACAAGCTCTGAAGCATTCTTATGGATGCAGTATTACCCAGGCTTATTGTCATAGCTCCTCATGGTCACCACTGATTTTTATGGCATATATTAAGCAAATCATTGAAACTTCCCAGGATGTTTTCGAAACCTGTTTGTTGCAAGTCTTTGTAATGTACTACACAAATAGATTTCTAGTGTTTCTTTTCCTTTTCCATACAAACAAGTGAAAAAAAATATAATTGCACAATGGCTGCTATTTCTAGGCACATGAAATACATTTCAAAGCACATCGTGTTTACAAATGTTCAAACCCAGGCAAATAATTGGAAAAACAATAATAAAAGAAAACACTGCTGAGAAACTTTCCATTTTCCTATCTCTGCACATCAATTATGAGTGTTCCTTAGGTGTTTTTAGCAAATGGGTACAAAGTCACGTTTGAATATTCATGTGAAAATTACCTGTCTAATTAAAATATAAAAATCTTGTGATATCAAATATTCAACGCACTACAACCCAAGAGACATATTGCCTTATTCTACACACCAGTATAGGCTTTTAAAACTTTAAGTGATTTCACACAGTATGAAAATCACTGGAGGCAGCTTCATTACTTTAGTTACAAAAATCCAGTGGACATGGTGATTTGGGCATTATCACCAGAAGCAGGTCTTTGTGTCCAAGTCAGGTTAATGTTTAACTCGGGTCTAAGTCCCAGCTTTTGTTAAAGGTGGACTCAGCTGTTTGGTAGCTTTTTTTTTCTGTAGTGTATGATCTTAGGAATCCAACTATCTGGGAACAAATTAAAAACATATGTGAAAGACTTTTTTCTTTCCTCTTTTTCTCTCCCACTTTGATCCACCAGATTTGAATTAAGAGTGTTACAGTTAAGTATCAATTTTGGAAATACTCAGTACATAATGAGTCATAGCTAAAACCAGCAAGGTTTGGGGCAAAAAAGAATCCAAATTCTAAAGATTTTGAAAGCTGTCTGTAAAGAAAAAGGCCTGAACACTGTCTTGCATCAATAAGATTGAAGAATTTTGAAATCAGTGGGGTTTCTCCCCACTCCTGTTTCCTCAGCCTCACACCTGCTTCTTTAAAGTACATTTCAGATGAGAGAGGAATCTTGCTTTCCAGCTAGAAGACCCCTGAAATTTCCTGGCACTCCAAGCCTCCTGCATCATTTCTGGCTGTACTGAGAGCACACATCCACCACAGCCCAGCACACCTCAGCCCTCCTGCCCTGTGTCTGAACACTGCATCAGTAGAAAAGGTGCCTTTTGCAGAACTGGTTGGTTGTTCAAGCCCACACATTCACCCCCAACACTTGAAGAAGGCTGGTGAGCAGAACTACCAGCAAAACCAGGATACAAAGCATGAATAAAGTCATGGGAGCAATGAATCCAGGAAGATCCTTTAGAGACCCAGCATATCCAATTAGGTTAAAGTGTCAGGTATTATCATGCACTCCAGGGTCCCCTTTAAATGGAAACTACCTGATGTTTTTGCCTCTGAGTCAGTATTCTGAAATACCCTCATGAAAAGGAAAGGATTCACATGAACCTGCTTGAAAAGAATGTCTCTCTTCTATGCAAGTAGAAAATATGCCTGAATCTCTTCCTTGTTTCTCATTTCTAAACACACACAAAAATCTAATTATAATCAACGCCCAAGTAAATTTTTCAAATCTTTCTTTCCTTCCCTTACCATGTCAGTTCTGAACTAATCAGACTCCGATTGTTTTCTCCCAATAATTATCATGAATCAGGCTCTCATGAATTTGGTAACAGCTGAAGAATATCTTTTTGACATCATGTAGCATAATTAGAGCAGAGCAAGGCTTTTTTCATGATTGAATAGCAGGGTTAGTCACATCTATGAACTCCCATTCCAGAACAGCCACTACAATGCAGTGCCTGTGCTGCTGCTAACCACACCACACTGCCTGCTGAAGTTCACAGGGAAAACAAAAACCACCCCAAAACCTAAAAATAGCCACCCCATACTGAGATGATCCAAAGGGGAATGCCTGCAGTCCTTACAACACTATGGGGTTTTGGAAAAGCCCATGAGACAGTCACTGCTGCCCAATGTCATGAGGCTTGCACATGTGGAGTCACGAAATCCCAATTTTTGACTGGTAACACTAATTGCAGTCTCATGCTAATCCACACTACAGTCCAACACAGTGATCTCATTAACAGATACCACAAGGCAAAGCCCAGAGCTAAACAGCTAAAGCCAAAGGTTTAGCTGAAAAACTCATCCCTCTGAAGCATCTCTGGCTCCAAGGGAGTACAGGAAGGATAATGGCTATTTTCAAAGTGCATAGAGATTATTTTTCCGAGTTACTGGCAAAAGGATGACAAGGAAGCATATGGTAAAAAAACCAAAAAAACAAATCAAGTTTTAACAGCATTTGTCACAGACCTTTTTTCAAAGACTTCTTACAATTTGTGGCCTTAGCTGCCCTTACACACTTCTTGAATCCTATAGAAGTCTCTATCGTACATCTACACCATGACACAAATCCCACTAAAAGGACAGTGCTGACTCTTCCAGAATGAATGCAACTTTGCACTGCTATCCAAAAATACTCTTTCAAGTTTTTTCCCCCAATATAAGTTCTTGCAAGAAAAAACAAAACAAAGGCTTAAAAAGTAGGACAGAGGATAGATAACGTGTGCCCACATTTCTCTGTGATAATTTAAATGTACTAGTGGGCTTTTAGCGAAGAGTTCTGTCTGCTCCTTCCCTCTAAGGATACAGCTGAGGGTATGTGGACAGCAGGACTCAAAGCAAATATTGTGTCCTTTGGGGTACCCTTGAGTCCCCAGTGACCCTCGGTTCAGAAGGAAAGGAGGCAAGCAGTGAATCACTTCTCTCTGCTCCAAGACACCGGAAAAATCCTGAAAGCCAGGATGGGGGGCTGGAGCTTTGCTTACTCAATCCTACCAAGCACCTTGGCACCAAAGCCAACAAATAAAGGGAGGAAATAATCAGAAACTCCAAGTCTGAGGTGGTGATGACCTAAATTGCAGGTGGATTCCTTCCAGCAGGCAGGTGAGACAGCAAAATTACCTTCCTGGAATGTCCCTGTATGGAGAACAGGCCAGGTTGGATGGGGTTTGGAGCAACCCAGTCTAGTGGAAGGTGTCCCTGCCCATGGCAGGGTGTTGGAATGAGATAATCTTTAAGGTCCTTTCCAACCCAAAACACTCCCTGGTTCCATGATTTGCAATCCCCTAAAAATAGCTGCCACATACATATGCACATACACCTACTAATTAGTGTCTAATATGATGCCAGTACTCTCAATTACCTAAAGGGCTGAAACTTTTGAGTTATCATCAACCATTGAGAATTGAGCTATAACCATCTGCAATTCCTGCTAGGTTCCCACATTTCTGGGGAAACAGAGGTAACTCTGCTTCTTTTTTTCATTTCTTAAGGCAACTCAACTAAATTATTTATTCTGCTCAGATGTGCAAGTGTTTGTTGCAACTGCTTTGAATTATTACCCAGTTGGTGGGGGATATTCTTCTGAATATTACATTTTACTGGACACTTGTGTACATTAATTAGCCTTTGGAAGTTAAATAGAGAAATGGGTAATTTAAACACCACTGGGACTACTTATTTCTCTCTCTTTAAAGCCTTATTCCCAACTGAGGAGGGCTTTTCTCATGCATATGACTACTATTCAAAAGCAATGGGCTGACTCACAGCACACAGAGCCAAGCATATGTGTCAATTTTAGGCGGCTTGCAACCTTTCCAAGAATAGAGCCTTGGACTGTCCACACTTCAGAGCAGGACTGAGTTTGTTTAGAACAAATCTTTGGTGGATACTAAACAAGCATCATGCTTTCAACTGACCAGCTGGCACCTTTCCTACGCCTACCCTGCGGAATATTTTACTATATTTAATATAAAAGAGAAAAAAAGAGAGAATTTCTCTTCCCCCCCCCGGCCAGTAAAGTTTCTGAACCCTGTTACTGACAGGTGCTGCCTACACAGAGGGCTCAATATTTCTCACCAGAGCAGCATTTTCCTCTGCACCAGCCTCGAAGGTGAAGCAAGGACAGTGATTGTGCTGGCATCCGGCACGCTGCGCTCTCAATGCTCCCATTATCCACGTTTGCCATATACAAATCCCTGTCAAGCCAGAGCCACACACCACGCCAAGCAGGTGGCCGCTCTCTTATTCGCCCTTGCAAAAAGCACCATGAAGTCCTGAATAAAATGAGAGTGCATTCACACCTGCACCGATTCTTTCGCATATCCCAAAGTGAAATAGAGTTTAGTTTGCTGAGCTGATTGGCAAAACCCATTCCAAGTCACATTTGGCCACAGTGAAACAACTGATTTGATCTCATGCCAGCAAATTATAATCTACCTCAGAGAACAAAAGCAACAAATGCACTATTTTTTTTAGGTGTTTTCTAAAAAGTCACCTGAAGTGCACAGCAAGCTATTTTCAAATATCACAGTTCTCATACACAAAACAAACCCATTTACATCTACTACCACACACAAATAGCGACAAAAAAGGCCTTATCTGGAAAGGTGATACATATCTACTCCGAAGAGAAACCATAGAAAATCCTAAGAAGCTGCAGAAGAAAGGGGAAAAAAAAACCCCAACACTTCTAAGGCTGAAGTTAGTTACTGTTCAACAGCATCAGTGCCATGATCGAGGAGCCAAGAGCTGCTTACTGTTTTATAATGGTCACAGGAAAATTTACTTCTCCCACGAACAGGGACCTGGAAGGTCATACTACTTATTGGCATATTTAACGTGAATATATTCTGCTTGAGTCCAGCTTGCTCTTCCTTCTCAAGGGGTCCACGGTTAAATGATTATATATATGCTGGCATGTGAAGCTTGGGTGGTTAATTTTAGCTGAAGACACGCATGCACAGTGCTCAGATTTCTGACACGGTCACACTTTACAACTCCTACCCCTCCTGCATCTCTTCCCTTACACCCCCACTGCTCCCTTCTCTTACTACTGCCTCTAACACAGAGTTCCAATGTTCGGCATCAATTTCAAACAGGATCAGTATATTTTATCATATCAAAGCTATTTACAGCAAGAATAAAGTTCGGCAAGTCTTTTGTGTTGGACACTGTAGGCATCAAAAGAATGATTAAAGAAATTGTTGGGGCTTTGTTTGACTATTTTGTTTTGTTGTTGTTTTGGGTTGTTTGGGGGTTTTTACACAATCAAAAGACTTTCCACCTATTATAGAGACAATTCTGTTCATGTAAATGCTCCTAACATCTATGGAAATTTATGCTCTGAAAGGAAACCTAAGATTTTGCATGACAAAAAACTCCAGGTACCCCCGTTTTTAGAGCTCTGGAGCATCCACAATATTTGAATGTTTTATCTATCACAAATGCAAGCTGAAAAGCAGCAGGCTGAATGAGACCTGGAATGGACACACACAACCTGGTGCAGAAAGGGCTGCCTGCCCTCTGGCAAGACCCCACCACGTGCAAGTCAGCCCTAATTCCATGGTCTGATCACTGTTGCTGGCATTCCTTAAAAATACAGAGAATTGGCACTTGCAAGATGCTTGGCTGGAACTCTTTGTATTAAAAAAACCCCACAGCTGATGTTGCCAAGGTGAGAAGCAAAGGCTGCTTCACCTCCCCTCTTGCCAAGCTGAAGGATAGATGCCTGACATTTTCACTGCTGATTTTTCAAAAGGCACACTCCTGCCAGAGTCAAATCCATGAGGCTCTTTCAACTGCTCCATGAAAAGCAAACAGCCTGGGAGCCACAGTGTCTCCACATCAGCTCTCCCTCCAGCAAAGCCCCCTCATCGTGGCAGAGGTGGGTGTTTGTTTTGGGGAGGGGGGGGATGAGTGGGGCTTTGATGGAGTTGGAGGAGAACATGATGCACTGTGACACGAAGTAGCTGCTTTACCCAAACAGCTCAGAGGGCTGAGGCTCTGATGTGTTCAGGACTGCGCTGTGAGCAACAGCTCTGCTAACACAGACAGGCACCAGGCTGTGTGAGAAGGGGGGAAGTGCTTCCCCCAAAACCCTGTCCACTGAAGATGTGAGAAGGATCTAACTCCAGGCTGCTACAGCCTTAGAGCTTCTGCTATAAGCACCCAACTCTCAGTGTGATCAGTTCCCAAAACACCATGTAGTCTTGGCACACTTGGCTCGTGACAGTAAGTAAGCCTTCTAAACTTTTCTAATAAAGACAGACTCATTTTCTCTATTGGGAAATGGCATGAGAGACTGTTCCAAACAGCTGCTGTAATTTCATTGGTATTTTTCACCTGGGGTCACAAATCTGTGTGTTTGCAGTATCATCTCCTCTGGGCAGAAAGCCATGGCCGCAGGAGGGATCAAAACAGATGAACTATCACTGCTGGAATTGGACTCTGAGAAACAAAGGGCAAGGAAAAGATTCCAAGAGATAATAATCTGAAGAGGGCTGGAAATGGAACCTGATTTGCCATGTAGCATTTTAAGCACAAACTCACTTCTCTATTCCATCTTCTCTTGATTGCTTAGAGGATTAATTCATCAAAACAACATTCACAGCTGTGAAGCAACTCCAAGTAAAAGTAAAATTGGTTTCTAAGGCACATGATACTAAACCCTTTTAACTCCTAGCAGTGTATGAAGATGAAAGTTATCTGATCCAAACACTGAGGCCAGGAAACATTGCAAAAGCTTTTCTTAATTTCTAACAAAATCAGTTTACCGTGGGGATTAGGGAATTACAGAAATTGGCCTTGGTCTCGCACCAAATCCTAGCCCTCTTTTAGCCAAGAAGGACCAGCCAACATTCCCTTTTGGGTCTGCTCAGTGCTTGATGGACTTCAAAAATGAGACTTCAAAACCAGGGCCTGCGTAGGCTCAGTCCATATCAACACTGAAGTCACCAGCCAAACATCCTCCTCTCCCACAAACAGAGAGTCTAATGCCACTCAAAGAAGAGTAAGTCATCTGCACTACCTTTCTCACTCTGTAAAACGTAATTCAGTTCAGTGTCCAAGGTTTTTCATGAGAGGCAATGCCTCTGAAGCTGCCAGAAGCTGGCGAGAGGCAGTGCTCTCCGACACTTGGAACGACATAAAGCAACAGGCAACCAACACATGCATGAAAAATCACTGCAACCGAGTTAGGAAGGCCAACAACCTATCCATCACTTCATCTGCCAAGCAAGATCAATGCAGAATCTGGAGATGGAAGGAACGAAGAAAGGAGGAAACAAGACCCAAACTTGAGCAAGGACTTGACCACATGATTTTCTCAAGCATGTACTTGAGTCTCAATTACTGAGCGCACATTTAACTCTCCTGAACAGGAATGCTGAGGTACTGAACAGTACTGAAGTTGGTAGTTAAAGAATTACATATTAATTCAAGTATTTCTAAAGCTTATTGATGGTAAGAATAAGAATGAGAAGGGGCCAATTACCTTTCCAAAGACTTTTTTTATATTCTACTCATATTTCTATTTCTAATGCTCCTCCTGCTCTTGGGCACTGTCAGAAATGGGACAGTTGGCTAGACAAATCTTAGGTGTGACCTACTTTTGGAAGGCCTATTTTTATTTTAAGCTGCATTTTTAAGATAGTGAAAAATATTTTGTGACAGCTGAGCAATACTTTGTGTGGCAAAGACTTCATCCCAAAGACACACAAAGAGACTAAGAATCTCAGAAGGATCCAGCATCTCCCATTAGAGCCACATTATCCCAAGAGCTCATCTTCTTCCTAGCCATCAAAATAAACAACCAACCTTTCAGAAAACTTCAGATACTTTTTTAAAACCTAAACAAGTGCCAGATCTCCAGTATTTTTAAAATCTGGTCCTCACTTTTCATTAGGGAAAAAGGAAATATTCGTATATATTTGTATCAACATACAGATGGGGGGATGCAGCCCACACAGGTGTCTGGCCCTAAATGTTTTGTGAATGAGATCTTGAAGTAAAATTCTTGCATTTGAATATACTAACAATTTATACATAGGTGGAAGCATTTTTGGTTTTGTTATGTCATTCAATATATTGCCACACAGCCCAGAAATCCGGCTACAGCAAAAACCTTTCTGCATACCTGGGATCACGAGAGGATTGCCATATTTTACAGGAAATAAGGTCATCTTTATAAATTGTTCCTGCCAAGCACTTACAACACAAGTTGTTTCTTTTTTCCTTCCACAAACAAAAAAAATAAAGTGCTGAATTAATTTCCACAAACATAACAAACCTAATCTAATGGTCTTGCAGTTGGCCATCTGTGTCACAGATACAAATCTAACTGAATCTTCTACTGACTGATAACTTTCTAAATTAGATTAAATTGCCAATGCTGACCCTGCTTCCAGCTTAGTTCCTCCTGCTTCCATTTAAAAGGCTGGGAGTGCTTTCTGTATCATGATCTATATGCCAATTAGATAGAAGAAAATTGGCAATAGTTAAAGCTACACATTTGGCACTAGATCAGATTTAAAGGGGCAGAGAAGGGCAGTGTCCCCAGCTATGATGCAGACTAAGAGAACATTGGAAAAAAGCTTCAGAGTGCAGATGTTATAGAAAAAATTTTAGTTCCCACTTCTCCACTACAGTTTGTGTCACAAAGACCTTTTCAGTCAAATGTACTTGTACATTTATAAATAATTAAGAAATACCCCTCCTAATGGGAAGGAGCAAACCTCTGTACCTAAGTTTAGCTTAGCACTATATAAAAAAGCAGCAATTTTATCCCTAAAGGCCACTTACAGACAGGCTGGCCAAGACCCCAGTTACCAATTCACTGTCTTTGGCATGAAGAATGATCCCCTGCACGACACCAGAGGAAAATTCTGCTTCTTCATTTCCCACTGACCTTATGTCTTGTTGTGGAAGGAGGGAGGGGGGATGCTACTTCCATCAGAGCCAGCTGGTGTGGGCACTGCTGCAGGCAGGATGCTCACAGACTCAGTAAACCACTGGCCTGATCTGTGATGGCAAATCCTATGCTCCTAATTAGAGAGCTTCACTAAAGTGACACCAGCCTGTGCTTTCATTGATCTGGCAATTAAAATCAGTGCTGTGGGGTTTTGCTAAAAATTCTGATACTGAACTTTTAACACCTCCTTCTACATTAAAAAAAAAAAAAAGAAAAATCCAGTAAAGTAAAACTTACAGCAGACTAGCAGACCAGAATTAATAATTTAGAGGTATATTTTATGGTTGATCAAGAAATGACAGTACAGGCACAGGTCTCACAACTACAGGAGGTTTGTGCATCTCTGTTGGGGAGCCTCCTCACACAGCCATCAGCTACTTAAAGGCCTCCTGTACCTCCCTGAAAAAATCATTCAAGCAAAAGGAATAATTTTTGCACTGCTCCTGAAGCTTTCTTCAGAAATATATATAGCACAGTCCTTTAATAGAACTGTTACAAGGCAAATCTGTAGGTTTCATCTATTTCCAGCAGAAAGAGTTTTAACATAAAGATACCTAATGGAAATTTCCAAGTCTTGAACAGCATGACCTACACCAGGCTAAGACTATTATCGGTTCCTTATGGTTTTTCTTCATACATCCCATTTAAAAATGCAGATGGTTGAAATACTTCTATTATTATTAATAGTCCTTCAACAACTATATAGCAGAAAGGAGGTTGATCAAAAGACCTGCAAGCTCCGGAAAATTCAGAAAGCACAAGACAATGACAGCAGCCTATCCTCACTGGGGCCTCCATCACTCAAATTCCAATGTAATTTTACACACACCTACACAGTCCCTTTCTCTGTCTGATATTCTGCATTTAGTTCCCCATTTAGTCCTGCTTTTGCCTGAACACCTACACCTAGAAAGTGTTACCCCACCAAACTCATGTTGCTAAAATTAGCTGAGTAAAAGGTTTAGTGAGATTAAAAATTATGTAGAATTTACAGTAAACTAAAGGTAGTAAACTCCTGCAACTAATCCTTGTGGTCATTTTACTGGGATTCATAGAAATCAAACATTTGACATAAAACTTTTTTTTTTTTTTTTAAAACTTGGAAAATGCTTATTTTTCCTTCAGATGAGAACATCCACTTTGATCCATGCTATAGATGGGGTCAAATGTTCCCACAGGATGCAGATGAAAGCCCATCTATGTATGAAACTAAGCATGGTTTAAAGTAGCATCAGATAAGAGTAGTGACTTAGCTGCAGATAAAATCAGAGCCATTTACTGGTAATCATTCGGAGGACAGAGCCTACAGAAACAAGGCTTAGGAACATCAGCAACATCAGTTATTCTTTTCTGCCTGGAGCAAGGGTTGGAGGACTGCAGAACAAAGAGGATGTTGCCAGTTTAAAAAAATAAGAAAAAGAAATAAAAGTGACTTATGCACTTATATAAAATTTTGATTCAGAAATTAACCACTGATACTAGGAGAGGAAAAAAAGAAAAAAGAGCTATCAGGACTGGTTGCCTGCTTTCCTGATCAAACAACTTATATTTACAGCATCACTTGCCCATTTCTGTGTTAACTATAGTTCAAGCTGTATAACATTAAGGCTTTTGAAATAGGCAAAAAAAAAAGAAAAAAATGAAAATTGCAACAGCTGTTGTAGCACTACGTTAAGATTTTAGGTTACAGGCCATTTTTTGCAAAAGGCAGATTAGGAGAATCATCTAAAAGTTGAAATTGTAACATTAATTAAGCTGCGAGCAAATGGTTGAGTTGTGAATTAAAACTAAAACTACTATTAGAACAAAGTGAAAGAAAAAGCAGCTCAACACTTGGATTTGGGGTTGGCTGTTTGTTTGTGGTTTTTCTGGTTTTGTGGGTGTTTCTTTTGTTTGGTTTTGTTGTTCTTTTTTGAACAGTGGCTATTCTACTGCTGAATTTCCTAGTACTGTCATTTTTGGAGNTTGTTGTTCTTTTTTGAACAGTGGTGTCTTGGAGTGACAAGTGGCTATTCTATTGCTGAATTTCCTACTACTGTCATTTTTGGAATGTTTGTTTTATATCTTTGGCAACAATTTTGTTGAAAATTTTGTATATGCAATGCCACAACAATTGGAGGTTACAGATTACTCGTTTTTATCTCTGCAAATAACCTTCCCAGGTACCTCCTGCAGGTTTTCTCCCGAGCCACCACTGCTGGATTCTTGAAGAGCAAGACTGCTTGGCATTAGCATTTCACCCATGGCTGCATCTGGCACTAGAACACGCACGGCAGCCTCAGCAAAATGACAAATCATTCCAAGGAATACAGGCTGGTGACACCCTGCGAACATCAGGAGGACAGATCCAGGCAGCTGACAATTAGTAAGTGGTTCTGGGCCAGTTCCGTCACTCTCAAACGTGGACATCATTATAAGGAGGTGAGTGACACTTCCAGGCATGAATCAAAGGAGTGCAGGCTTGTCCCCATCAGAGTGACTCTGACACAAAGGCCAATAAAGAGAAAACATCTTACTGAACTATACTGGAGCTGACAAAGGCAGCAGCTGCTCTGCTCCACAGGGCAAATTTATATCTACAGTAGGCACTGGGAAAAATGAATCCTTACAGAAATTACTGTCAGCTCATCCCTCTCAACGCAATGCTATCTAGGAGATCCCAAAGAAGAAACCAAGCAAATCAGTGCACAATTTAGTTTTTAAAACATGAGAAGTCCACAGGTTCATTCAGAATGATATGCAGAGGTATTTCAGAAGGGCATGCAAAACCACCAGGAACTAACATTTCCCAGCACACACTGTAAAGAATACTAGTAAGTTGGAACAGTAGTGCCTTTAAAAGATACAGATCTCTCTACTATGATTCAGAAGCTCCTAGAGGATTTGAAGGATGGATGTTTTGGCATGAGGTCCTCAAACTTCATTTTATTAGTGCATAAGGGAAAAATTTACTACTACTACTGCAACAACAGCTACAACACAGTTGGCCAAAGAAATAATTATTGAGCATGAACCATCTTAAGCAGTAACTGGTAAAAATCAGGATTACTTGAAAAATGAGCAATCTTGGATATTGAGATACTGAGATTGCACAAAAACAAACAAGCAAAAAAATCCCAGGAGTATGTGTGGCATAAAACATAGCATGGGATTCTGCTGATGTTTGTATCCTAAATCAGGCTTGTCCACAGATTAAGGGACAAAGTGTGTGCAGTTTTGTATGCTGACATTTCTCCAGTGTTTTGCAAATCAATAATGCAGAAAGTAAGATCTCAGCAATACATTCTGAACTAAGCATTTACAGACAATACAACTGCATTTAGCACATCTGTTCCTGAATTTCTACACCATCAATTTTTCCTTTTTTAGGTATAACTAGTAGTAAATAGCACATTAAAGTATTACAATGGTCTAAATAAGTTTTATAGTGTTTTAAACACTTTTGTCTATTTAGTGTGACTCTTTATGTTTACTCTTTATATAAACTGGGATATGACAATGCTTGGGCAAGGGATAAGGGTAAGGGAGGGCTTTGCATGTTCTTCATGGACACCTGCTTTACACTGACAACATTTTGTTCTCCCAACTCTCTGCAGATGCTTGTCTCGAAAAGCAAATAACCCAAAGATCAGATTAGCAGCCTGATATTTCCATGAGAGCAGCTAAGACTGGCAGGCCTCATAAAAGTACTGAGTTGCCCTGAGACCAGACTCCACCCCCAAGAAGGATTAAACACAATTAGCATCAGGAAAGCAGATGTCTAACAAAGTAATAAACCATAACTTTTACACGAGGTTAAAAATTTCCCTCTCCTTTCCTGTATTCAGCAAATGATCCATGGCTCCCATATGTATCTCTTTGCTGCTTTATGCCACCTCGAGACTCCCTTATTCTCTCATCAGTCAATTCATTTGCAATCACTTGTCAGCAAAAAAGAAAAAAAGCAAAACAACAAAAAAGCTTGTTGAGCAAATGTCAGAGAACATTAAATTAACCAGTCAAAGATCAGCAATGAACAGCTGACACCAAATTGAACCCAACACATGGCCCCATTCACATTATTGTTAAACACACGTAGCCAATCACTCTGCCTTCAAAATTACATTAAAGGATCTTTATTTTATGAAACAAAAATATTTGCTTGTGGATTAATAGTCAGCCTAACATTAAGTACATCATAAAAAGTAAGGTACTTTCATGCAGTTTGGATTAAAGGTACTGTTTCACCTCTGAGTACAAACTAAATTACTAAGCATTACTATTAAGTGTTTTCTCTTCAGCTCAAAGAGACCCTCAGTATATTTCTATGTACTTCTATTTGTATATGAAGTGTATAATCTTACAGGAAGATCTCCCAAGCACCCACTCAAGACTCTGTTAAATTTCTTGCCTGCTTCGTGGAGTCACCACACATGCCCCAGTACACCAAGGGAGGGTGTGATCTCCAGTGCAAGGCAGCAAAGCCTCCTAAGGCCCCAGAGCCCATGGGAAGATTACCTGTGCACAGCAGAACAGGTAGGTCCCAAAATGACCCAACCATCAGCAGCACCATTACGCTTGCTTCTCCCAAAACAATGGTTTCAGCTTGTCCCCATCAGCACCCACCACGTGCCTTCCCCCAAGAGCACACACACCACCTTCACCTGGCTGTGGACAGGAGTAGAAATGGGATTGGCCCAGCAACTGATGACTCCAGAATGGAAAAAATCACATATCATGCAATATAAATGCATTCAAGAAAGTGAGAAACCTGATGGCTTTCTCCTCTCCTGGCAGCAAGGGCCATTCTGTGCCAGAGCTGGTAATCAGTTAAGGACAGGTTATTTGGGGACAGAGATCGAACTGGATGTGGATATGAGGGCAAGGACTAATTAAATACATCCATTCACTCTCAACAAAGGAAAAAACCAACTAGGCAGTATTTGCAATATTTTAAACACAAGGTGTTAGAATGACAGGAAAACAATCATATTTACAAGAGACTAAGGTGCCCAGAGTGGCAGGTGTATTTCCTTTTATTCTTTGAAAGGACTTTTTCAGCACTGAGTAAATCTCATTACTTCTCTCTACACCTGTCATCCTTCCCACTCCTTGTCTTATTTAGGTAATAATTCTTAGACATGTTTATACTACACACCTCCAGGAGAAGAGCTGCCACTTTAAGTTTCAGCAACACCTCATACAACTTGGCTGTGATCTCAGTAAATTAATCTAGGCAATCTACTCAAGATTTAAATAATTTTTTTCAAAAGGGCACAAATTTGCCTTCTAAACCCATATTTAGTAATGGAAATGTTTTTATAGAAGGCCAGAACAGACTAATTGCTCCCCACAGACATCTCATCTTCATAAATCCCAGTATCCTGTATTGCAGACCGTCTCCTAATGTAAATTTTCCACTGCAATGTCTTAAACCAAAATCAAAAAACAAATATTTCTACCTTCCGAAAACAAAGGCACGTATCACAAGAGAACAAAGTAGCACCTGCATGGTTTTGAAAGCCTCTGCCAACACCAAGCCATAGCCAGGTAAGCCTTTGAAAGTGCTGGCCTTTTCACATGCCCTGTACTGAATCCACTGGTGTAGAAGTCTGAACCCAGGTTATTTACCTGCATTTTGGTAAAAAAAAGGAAAAAAAACAACAAAACAAAACAAAGAAACAAAACCTCCAAAGATTTCTTTAAAAAAAAGGAACCAGCCAGTATGGCAAATCTCTGAACGCAGAGCAGAGAAGAGAAAATCAGCTTGCCTTAAAATGCCCAACTGTTTAACAGGTGATCATTACCACATTCCAGTGTGGGCACAAGGGTGAGATGCTGGAATGGTGGCACCACTCCAGATGCCCAGGAGTGCTCTAGAAGCTCTCTAAGCTTTCATGGTAAAAGATACTGATAAAAGAAGACATACAACTATTGCTTAGTTCAGAACCCTCGTTAAACCCTTCCACACCAAAATCATCCTCTCTCCTTCACTTACACAGTACTCACCCTGACAAAAGTTATGTAGGGTCATGGCTCTTAGACAACAAGATTAGGATCGTTATAATAAAATTAGTAACTGCACCGATCTTCTATAAGGAATTTACGTTTGTCATTTCAAAACAAAAAAGCAGATCCACTACGATGATAAACAAGTGTACTTGAAGCAAGACTTTTCAGACAGAAAAGTAATGCAGAAAACATCTGAGCAGTCACAGCCTCACCATGATGGCCCCAATAATGAACTACCTGCCAATAAAAGAAGGCAAGTACTGGTTGCGTGAGAGACTTAATGCTTACTCACATGCAAATTTTTTAAATTGAAGTCATATTAAAACCCCTGTACAATGCACAACGCCCTGGTAGGACTTCATCTGAAACATCTCGTATGGTTCCTTGACACTTGTGTTCAAGAAAGAGGAATTCAGAAATTGTACAGAAATGGTACAGAAAATGACCTGGGAAATTTGTAGAAAGTCTTGCAAAAGAAACCTCTTAGAATTAGGTTTATTTGAACTTCACAGTAAGACGTTCATTGCCCAGAACACTGGGGAGGACAAGCAGAGCAGCCAACAGACGTGCTGGCAACAACCTCCCAAAAGCACTTGAACAGGCTGTGAGAGTCAGAGCAGATGAGGCTGGAGCAGAATTCAGGGGCATCTTTCCATCAAGAACAAGAGAATGAAAGCCAAGTGGTTTTCAGATTTTATATTCATGGAAATGGTGAAATTGTTACATTAATCAGTACACTGTGGCAGTAAAGCCTGACATTGATTAAAACAATAAACCCTCTATCTCACATGCTATTAAATACCATCTGCATCTATCCCTCTGTGCTCCACAATAAGAGCAAGACTTAGCACAAAGCCAGATACAACTGGGAGTAAAAGAAATAGTAAGGCTTTTAGAAAAGCATATGGAATTTTTAATCTTTCCTCGGTGGCATATGAGGAAAAGAAGTAAATAAACTAAAATCAAGCTGATGAATCCAAAGATTCATCCTGTACCAGAACAGGAATGCTTTTTGAAGGATCACCTACCTCAAATCCCTTTCCAGTCTGTTTACTGCCATAATCACAGAACAGAATTAAATGAGGCTCAAACCTCTACTCCTGAATTCTAAATTAAGACAGACAACAGATTAATCTGGAATATTTCAGAAAGTCTAAACCAAGCAACATACAGCATCTACATACATTTTTAAATTTGCATTTCTGAAACTCCTTATATAAGGATTTTTAAAATTTTATCTGCAATGAAATGTGATATGTATAGTTTGTAACAAAGCAGTTATAATATGGTGTTTATTTATCTTGAGATATAAACACCTGAATATGTACATTAAATCATCTTCATGTGATTGTTTTCTACTTAATTTGATTTCTGTAATGACATCAACTCCTTAAAACAAATAACTAATACAATTTTAGATATTTAAATATCAATGTATTGTACAGAAAAATACACACTGTGGTGGGTTGTCCCTGGCACATGTATGCACACACACAGTAACTGTATCTGGGAATTTAATTGTGTGATACCAGTGCTGTCATAAATGATCCAAGTCACTTAAAAGGTGTGTGGATGTTTCCCTCTTTGAAAGAGAGCCTGTTTTAGTCCCTGCCATAGTGATTAGAAGCTGTATTCTGATGTCTTTGCAGAGAATACTCATATGCCCACATTGTCCTTTTCATCTGGTAAGGAGTGCCAAGAAACAGATTTTTCCCTCTCTTAGTCAACCCAACAGCCCTTGTTTCCTTTGCACTGATCTTTTATAAATGATACCACAACTGTGTATAATATTCTGGGTGAGGTTCCACCTGCCTCCTGGTGGTTTCACTGCTTTCACACCTCCTTATCTCTGCTGAAAGCACCTTGCCTGATACCTGTCAGGAATAGGTCTGCCTTTTCCACAGCCTTATGATGCTGCAGCTCACAGTTGCATTGTCCTCTCCTGACTGATCCTCAGAAAAAAGGTGTGTGCTCTTTCAGCACACTTTCTGCTCACAGGCTTCTGTGTCAAAAGAACATTTCCTCAGCTGTGTGATTAAATAGAAGTGTGGGGAATGTATGATTACATGCAACAGTCTTTTTCAGATATATCCTAACCTATGAAACACTGAATTATACTTTGCTATTTATTTTAATCTTTGTAGAGTGCCAGCAACTAAGCCTTCGATCTAGACTTCTAACAACTGGCTGAGGTTCCACACTTTTTGGATTGGGAGAAGCTGGATAACAGGCTGTGATCCGATTCCAACATCAAGTCAATAATCAGCTGCAAGATAATGCTATGATGATTCCAATAAACTGCTTATAAGCACTAATATGGATGGCAAAAGCTTAGGGAACTGCAGGAATTCTTTCCCTTACTTAATGAAAAGTATTGCTAGTCAGCTAGCAAAAACAGGCCTATCAAATCATAACTTCGCAAATCTCTTATCAGCCCAGTCAATTCTTCTCTCTCAGTTTTCAAGTTAAGCACTTGAAAATCTCTTCCAGAATGAAGTGTTTCTTCCAAATAAGTATGTTCCCTTTGCTGTATGCTCCACATCAGCCCAGAAGGCACACAGAGATAAGAGTATTAAAGGGAAATGTTTAATAGAAGGAGAAGTCATGTGTAAACCAGGACTGAAATTTTATACATAGAGATAAACCTTTTAACACTCTTCACAGAGAACATTTTGAATTAGCTATTTTACAAGAATAACTTTTTTTCCTACTTTTTGCAAGACCATGTTTTAAGAATCCAATGGTTTACCCAGCTTAGGGCCCATTAACTTTAGCAAACCTCAGGTACAGATGGAGCTGGCACCACACCCCCTGGCTCACATTCGGGGTGGTGTAGAGCAGGAGGTATTCCTTCTTCCCCACTGGACATGGCCCAACTCCTCCTGCACCTCCTGACCTTCAGCAGGAGCCATTTTCCCACTCCTTGCATCTCAGGGTCTCCTATGGAGGAAGAGCAAGGATGGGAACACCAAGGTACATCCTCACCCAATCTGCTGCTGTGGAAATGAGAATCTGGTCCAGCTCATAAGTTACAGGTGTCTATATAGAAAGTGCTCACGTTTCTTTTCTCTCATGTTACTCAGCATTTTAAAATCAAAGCAGAAAATAATTACAGAGAGAGAGAAGTCATAAAATGATTGTATGTGCTTAATACTAAGCACCAAATTTTATAAACTGAACACAGAAAGAATAAAGGTGACAGGGAAAGCTGAGCAGTCTTCATTTTTCTCCAGCTCTGTATAACCCATAAGCCTAATCCCAAATGAGAAGACAAAAGCTACCCTCTTCCTAAAAAAAGAAAAACAAAAACCAAAAAAAACACAACCAAAAACACTTAAATAAAATCCTAAAAAGCTCAAATATTTGTGCTTAAATGGTTTCAAACCATTTCTGAAACACCATTATGGTACATTTCACAATAAAATGCCACAGCCTCTGCTCTTCAGTCAAGTTTCTTTAATTCAATTCAAAGAAACAAAGCTTTCAATACAGGCTTATCCTGGAGTCATTTATTACTCCATTTCAGACACAGAATGTTTCATCTTGAGAAGACACACATAGGGTTTTCAATCGTTAGTTTCTCACAGGCTCAAAAAACTAAACAAACACCAAAAAAAAAAGAAAACAGAAAACCAAATCAAACCAAACAAAAACCAATGAAGCCACAAAAGAAAACCCACCCTGGAAAGGCTATCGGCTGCCAGTTACATACAGATACGTTAGTTAACATGTTTCTACTGATACAATTGTAGGAAAAGCCTTGTAAAATGCTGAAACATTCTCATATTTGTATACCTTGTATACACGTGCTACAAGGCCAGGGGTTGTAGGATATGTATGGGACAATTTGAACTTGGCATAAAGAAAAAGGATCACATGCTTTTTACAACCTTCAATCATCACAAAAACAATACCTTACCCCTTGTAAATTCTCAAAGCCATAAAACAGTGAGTGGGATCGATCCTTGTTTTGATTACATTAGAAAAAGTTGTTTGCATAAGGTGTGAAGCTGACTCAGAACAGTTAAACAAAAAGTAAGAGCGAGGGAGGTGTCACTCTACGCTGAAATATTGATAGTCTGAAACGTAAAATGGAAATAAAATCAGAATTAGACATTTGTTTTTAGAAGCCCAGGAATAAGGAACTCTGGGGTCAACATAATTATGTTTATCAGCCATGCACAAGTCACTCACCATGAATAGGAGCAAGCTACACAATTTATTGTTTTTCTCCCCAGAGTTGGCAATACCTTAGAAAGTGGACACAGGCTATCCAGCAAAAAATTATCTTGGTTACTGTCTGGCAACTCCTCTGAAAGTCCAGTAATAACATCAATATGCTCCAGAGAGACTAGGAAGAAACCTGTCATGATTGCCCAGGAAATCTATCAACAATGAAAGCAACCTTGTATTTTGCAACTAATTCAAGATGACAAGATGGCAGCTGAATGGATTGTATGTGACAAAAATTAGGCCACCATCCCCCAAAATTATTCAAGGACAATAGTATGGAAAAGGAGCTACCAACACAAAGAATTAGATACTTATTTCTCATTGCACTCTCATGGCAACATCACAATTTTTACAAACTTACCTGAGTAAGTCTTGCAGGATCTGATAGCTGGGGACTCTGTGATAACAGGAGGCAAATAGATTTATCCCTGGCCACCTGAACAGCCCTATACTACAAATCTGAAAAAAACCCTGAGCTTCCACACTCCAAATCTTAGATTTCAACCACAAAGTGGCTCTTGCCATCACCACCCAAAACTCTCAGCAGAATGTATTTGGCTTTTGTTGGCACAGTAGCTACAATCAGCTCACCCCAAGCAATGACTGGCAAGCATTTTCTCATTTTTTTCCACAGAAACCTCACTGGGCCAAAGGAAGGAGGAGAAGGAGAGAAAGCAGAAGGGCAACGTCTGAGGTATTTACTCTGACACTCAGCTGAGGATTCTGTTTTGTTTTTTTTTTTTAATTTTATATACGTATATATATATATGTGCGCACACACACACCTATATAAAAGCTGTCTTTCTTTGATCCACTTTATCAAGACAGACCAGCCAAAGCCTCTGAAGAGCTCTGCACAAAGCTGAGCTCATCCCAGTGCTTTAGGCAGAACCCTGCCAGGCCTCCCGAGGCTGAGGAGCACCCATGGCTCTCCCTGCTCCAGCACCCAGCAAACCACGCCAGGCAGGAGGCAGCCCCACAAGGGCAACCTCTGTAATTCCCTGAGTGCAAGGGCAATAAATGCCTGCTGCTTGACAGGGAGGGTGGGTCAGGAGCAGGGTACAGGATTTTATCTTTTCTCCTCCTGGCCAAGGAGCGGGTAAATCCAGGACTTTTCTTCCATTCTGAGCAACAATCAACTTTCGTTGTGCCTTGGACACTACCAACCATTTGATTTCTCTCATCTCCTTTTCTCGGCTTGATTTCATAGCTCAGTTCTCACAGGTGCTGCTTGTACAGCCCACTGGGGGCTGGTTTAAAGGCCAATGTATATGCAAAGACTTTGCAATACACCTGTGTACATAAGCTCTTTCTGCTTCCTAAAGGGCTCTTTGCATGTGAAAGGCGAGAGAAAGGACTCACTTTAACCTCCCTCCCAAAATGCTTGGCTTCAGCTGGAACCAGGCTTGGGCAACCCCCACACAAAGCCGCCAGCTTCCACTGCCAGCTCACAAATTCATTATTCCAGGGGCTACTCATGCGTGAAATATCCGAAACTATCTGATCCCACGTGAAGGGCTGCTGCTGTATCCAGAGCTGAATACTCCTTCACTAACACGTGTTTATCACCTCATTCCTGGCGAGGAAAGTATGTAAAAACAGAGATTGTTACATTACCAGCCGCACTATAAATTTCGTTGATTGCAGAGCCTGATAGAAAGAGGTGATGGGAACCTTTAACTCCCACATGGACTTTAACAGAGTTTTCACACATAAAGGCTAAAGGATTAGACCTGTAGCAAATCCTGGGGTTTTATTATAAATTTCTCAGGAAAATAAATCTTTCCTCTAAAAACTGCATAGAAATGTTATTTTCTTTGTTTAAATAATCTGCCAGAGAGACAGAGAAAATACATATAAAGCTATCTCAGACAGCCACTGTCTTGAGATTCTTTACATCAAATAGCTTTAAAAAAAAGCTGCTGACGAGAAGTCTCTCTAAGTTTTGATCAGAGTTTATATCTTGGTACGGACAGTAATTCAAGCAGACAGGCAGATATGCAGGTTTCCTGAGCTCATTTATGCTGCAGGAATGGAGCAGCCACACACTTTTTAGTTACAGGGTGCAGGGATTTTTTTTTTTTTACTTTTCAGGAAAGGAGAAGACAGGAAAGGGGAGGGGGAATTTAAAAACAAAAACTGTTGAGCAAACAAAACTCCAAATGCTCCCAGCCGACAAAATTATTCCAGAAAAACTGAAAGAGAGAAAAATTGCTTCCAAGAAGAAGAAAACAATAAGAATGAAGACATTAAATAAAGGAAGATGAGGGGAAAGGGCTACAACACGTAACTGATGCTTCGGTTTTTAGTTATAAACGAGCTTAACTACAGAGATGAAACGAGACGCAGACTGACCTAAACAAGTCCAAAATATGAATTAATGAGTAACAAATCTGGCTGCGACTCCATAGCAAAACAGCATCCGCTTGGAGAGCACATCGGTCCAGCATCAGCCCTGCCACCCCAGGAACCCCCCGCTCGCTAATGAGAACAGCGCAAGGCTAATTTTCCCTCAATCAGCGGCTGTCCCGCGTCCTCCCCGAGGTCCTTACCAGCTTCATGGTGCTGTTGTTCTGCTCCCAGCGCCACAGCATCACGCTCATGGTGCGGCCGGCACCTGCCGCGCCCCCGGGCTGCCCGCGAGTGCGGCGGGGTCGGGCTGGGCTGGGCTCGGGGTCCGGCCATGCCG